>CM053028.1:434248833-434274659 GCA_028564925.1 Lithobates sylvaticus | reverse complement strand
TTCATGGAAGGAGAGATGGTGGGGAGGATGTTGGCCCAGGTGGCAAGGGCGAACAGGGCCCCCAGTAATGTATCAGCTATTCGAAGTAGAGACGGGGGGGTAACCTCGAACTCCAAAAGTATACTGGAAAGCTTTGAGGAGTTCTATAGGGACTTATACTCCGCACGAGTAAGGGGAGCGGGGAGATCAATGATGGAGAGTTTTTTGGGGAAGGTAGCCCTTCCGAAGATAACACTTGAAGAAAGAGTTGGTCTGGATTCCCCAATAACGCTCTCCGAATTACAACAGGCTGTAGCCGACATGGCAAATCAAAAGTCTCCGGGTCCGGATGGTCTCCCAACGGAAACGTATAAATACTATGGGGATATCCTGCTCCCGGAACTGTTGAAGGTTTTAGGGGGGGCAATGGAGGTGGGTTATCTCCCTGAGTCAATGAGAGAAGCTACCATCATCGTACTTCATAAGGAAGGGAAAGATCCCCTAGATGCCGCTTCGTATAGGCCAATCTCCCTTTTGTGCACGGATGCAAAAATTCTAGCTAAAGTTATCTCAGCTAGAATGGATAAAGTTATTTCAAAATTGGTCCACCCTGATCAGTCTGGGTTCATAGCAAACCGATCAACCAGTACAAATATAAGGAGAGCTTTTTTAAATCTTCAAACGCCAACAGATAATATAGGGTCGAAGGCGATATTATCATTGGATGTGACCAAAGCCTTCGACTCTATAGAGTGGGAATACATTTGGCGTATACTGGAAGAGTTTGGATTTGGACCCACGCTGATCGGGTGGATCAAGATGCTCTATGACAGACCAGTAGCTAGATTAAAAATTAACAATAGATTTTCAAATCAAATAAAATTGGAAAGGGGAACCAGGCAGGGGTGCCCTTTATCGCCCTTGCTCTTTGCGCTAGCTATGGAGCCCCTTGCGGAGTACATCAGAAGGAGCCCTGACATTGTAGGTTTCCGTAGGATCTCAGGAGAAGAGCGTATAGCATTATATGCTGATGATATATTGCTCTTCCTGGGGGACATAGAACACTCATTGGAGGAAGCAATGAAAGCTGTGGAGAGGTTTGGTAGTTTCACGGGTCTAGAGATCAACTGGACGAAGTCAGAGCTCCTTCCGATGGCCGAAATAAGGGAAGGGATGCTAAGGAATAGCCCTAAATTAGCAGTCGTAGATTCCCTTAAATATTTAGGGATCAGGATAACAAGAGACCCCAATCAATACTTGCATAATAATCTGATACCAATATTGGGGAAGTTTAGGGAGAAAATTAAAACATGGAAATCCCTCCCCCTGTCTAGTGCCGGTAGATGTTCATTAATAAAAATGATTTGGCTGCCCCAACTGTTGTATGTGCTCCATAATGCCCCCATATGGATCCCCAGAAAATGGTTTGATAAAATCGAGAGTCTATTTAGGGAATTGGTGTGGAAGGGGGGACAGGCAAGAATACGGCTTCGGACTCTGCAACTCCCTTCAGGGGAAGGGGGTCTTGCACTGCCCAATCCTGAGATATACTATTTAGCGTCTCAGTTACAACAATTAGTGGGATGTTGTGCCCAAGAGGGAGGGTCCCCTAATGGAAAAATTCTTTTGACAGGCGCGCTACACGAGACCATAATAGAAACTTTAGAGGCAGGGTCGTTTGGGGCTAAGAACCCAACAACAAAAATGGTCAGTAAAGTTTGGAAAGTCGTCAAAAAAAAGTTAAAATATATGGAGACTAACATATATACCCCAATCTGGAACAATAGCAACCTACAGGAATTACGTATAATGGGGAAAATCAGGGAGTGGGAAAATAGGGGAATTAAAAAAGTGAGCCAAATATACGATGGTCAGGCCATAAAAAAATTCGAAGTACTAAAAAGGGAATTTGATATCCCCCAGAATACACAGTTTAGTTATCTTCAAATAAGCCATGCCCTAGAAGCCCAGTTTCGAAACCAACCTATGGTATGGGAGGAACTACCAGTGCTACAGGTTATTGGGGAGCCAGGATCCACTAAAGGATTAATATCTGTGATATATAAACTACTGAACAGAGGGACCCTAGGCGAAGTAAAGCTGCTGGAGGTAAAAAAAAAATGGGAACAGGATCTAGGTGCCATTCCACAGGGACAATGGAAGAGAATACTAGAACTAGCCCCGATGATATCGGTTTCGCCCGCCCAGAAATTCTCACATCTGATGCTACTCAACAGAGCGTATTATACACCAAAGCTGTTATGTAAATTTGGAAGAAGGCCTAATGATAAGTGTCCGAGGTGCCAGGGGCAGGGGGACCTGGTCCATATGGTATGGAGATGCCCCAAGCTCTTCCGGTACTGGGAAGGGGTGACAAAAGTATTGAAGAGCATATTTAAAAAAGAAGTGGAAAGGGAAGTGGTACTTTGTATCCTGGGGTATAGACAGGAAAAGGGTGAAACAAAAAGTACAACAGTGGCAATATTAAGGGGCATGTATCAGGCCAGGAAGATGATAATGATGAGATGGCAATCACAGATGCCACCCACAGTAAAGAATTGGATCGATATAATGAATGAAACCCTCCCGAAGGAGAGAGCCGCGTACATAAAGAGATATAATATGAAAGAATTTGATAGGATGTGGAGACCATGGATAGAGGGAATACACCAGATACAGCTGGAATAGAGGGGGGGTGGGGGGGGGGGGGGAGGCGGGAAAGGGGGGATAATGAGACAGGAGTAAATCCAGGCAATATTACTCAAAAAGCGGCTCCCTCCTTTTTAGTGGAGGGAATATAGAGTGCTCTTTTTTTATCTTCATAAAGAGATATACCTATGTGTTAAGTACAAAATGTATGTAAAAAAGATACTGGTCCTGGAATATTGTGTTGAGGTGTAAACATGTTTTATAGATGGAAAAACTAATAAAGATTATAATTAAAAAAAAAAAAAAACATTTTGGCTGGGCATACATTAAAAAAAACAATAAGGGCCCATTTACAGTATCATTGTGGCACATATTACATGCATTGCAGTGTCCTACGGTGCTACAGAAAATGCTGCATGCCCAATTTGTGTGCAGGGCTGCCCCAATACAATGCACCTTAATGCACAAAACAACATGTATTAACATGCATGTGTTTAACATAGTATGACTAGATCAGCCTTTCTCAACTTTTTAACACAGAGGAACCCTTCAAAATAACTTTCCAGTTTCAGGGAACCCCTACCAAAAATGACCATATCTACAACTCGTAAAACTTTAGTGTGATGGTCAATGGGGAGAATGCTCCTTACACTTGTGGTCACTGGGAAGAATTGCCCCCTTACAGATAGCTAAAAAGGGCAATGGTGTCAGTGGGAACTTATCTGAAATACAGAAATTGCTCATTGCTCAAGGAACCTCTAGCATCCTCTGTAGGAACCCTAGGGATCCATGGAACCCTGGTTGAGGAACCCTGGACTAGATGGTCAACACTGAATGCAACATCATTGTTAGGTAATATTATGTAGCGGGCACACTTCAACAAGTGTGCGCTATAAGTGGAAATTTAGTTTTTTCCTCAGAACTGTAATGGAGTTCTGGGGGTTAATTGTGCAGGAATTACTTTGGCATCAGTCTGGCTGGGCTGGGCTAATGTTCCGCCTGATCATAGGTGCAGTGAAGCATCTATGACAGGCTGAGAACCAGGCCTGGTTGGACGTCTTAGATACCAATCTTTTCCGGAGCCAATCAGTGGGTGCGTCTGGCCCTGCTGCGTAGTCTGGGAAGGGGTACTTAAGGTGCTGAAGTCATGTGTTCAGGGTTCGGTCGTAGCTTTTTGTTCCTGGTTCTAGTCTGGGACAGCCCCGCGAGGGGTCCAGAGCCTAGGAGTGTTTGCCGTCCCGCAAGCATGGTCAATCCGACCAACCCCAGAGGCCCTTATGATCTGGGGCGGGAATCCGTCTGTTCCCGAGTCTCGGAGCTGGCTAGTCCGAGGCCCAGTAGCTGAGGGAGGATTCAGAGGCATCCCGGTGTGCTCTTGGTATTGGAGGGACACGGCAACTCGTACAAGTGACCGGGGGAGGACTCTTCGGAGGAGGGCCAACAAGCTGGCTACTCAGTAAGAGCCTGGAAGCTGAGTTGTATGAACACTAAAGAATCCACACTTCCACAGCTGCCAAGGAGGCAGAGAAAGTTCCAGGTACTGTGAGAAAGGTTTCTATTCATCTTCATGTTACAACTTAGTCTGTGGCAGAGACTTTTGCAAAGTTTCCGGATCACATGTTGGCTGCTAGATCTCTGGCTAGAGGTTTATCCGGCAGTGAAGCACCCAGCTGCCAGTGGCTACTCTCTGGGTTAATTAGAGACATTCAGTGGATGTCAGCAGTTCCTGAGTTTATCACCCGTACCCTCTATTCCCATCAGAGACTGTGTTATGTTGGATGTTACCACTGCAAAATAAAAACCTTGAAAAGGACTTTTATGTGTCAGAATCTGAAATCGTTGGGTACTAACCCTGGGAACCCCTAGACAGTCAACCGACAAGCCGTGAGGAGGTTACTGGTAAGCCCAAGAAATCAAGGCCGCCCCTGAAGGGGTTATGGCCGCTACAATTACTTAGGTATAAAATCAAACAAAGTTCAAATCTATGGACAAGTAAAAGGGATGACATTTTCCAGTGGCAAATCTCAATAATCTCAAAGCAAATAAGCTTTAACTGTCCACGGAATTAAACAAAAGTCTGCATGTAAACCAAATAATCAGTGCCATGCAGTGACTGTGGGATACCCGCTGTCAGGATTCCCCCTCCCCAGCTATCCCACTTGCCTCTGCTTTAGTACTGTGTGAAATCTGTGCAGTGCTTAGTAATCTCATGGAACTTAGACCAGTTGTCTTGCGAGGTCACTCTGTCCTTGTCCTTTGACAAAAGCATGTGTGTTCATTATGACTGTGAGTGACAGCCGACAATAGCATGAGTTGCATATAACTGTCACAAATAAAAAGGCTTAGGTGTGCTACACATCTTTTATAAAATTGCATTCTATCGACCTGCAAGCTACCCACCGAATACAGGGCCAGAACCAACACATTGAGATGGATCAGTACACGCAGGCAACTAAGAAAAGCTTTTACTTCGCTATGTGCTGGGACACACCACAATGAATGTGGTAACTAGTATACAGGCCACCCGCATCAGAAGAAATCTGGGAGATGGGCCAGAACAAATGCCACAAGTAACATGGATGTTGGATGGCTAGCAGTGCCATTCATTTAAAGTATCTGTAAGGTCTTAACCTACAAACTATATTAACAAAACAAAATTGCTTGCACAGTAAACAATAAATAATTAATTAAAATAGCATCTAAATGCTCTTTTTGGACTTTGGTATTAGATGGTGTCCTGTACAGGGAAGGTGCTGCATGGTGCGACCGTGGAAGTATAGTGAGGATTTCCTAGTTGTGAACATCCAGGAAGTTGAGGCTGCTGGTAGGATCACTTAGTACTACTATGTGGGAACATTATCTTTTCTTAATAGGGTTCATGGAACCCTAAGATTCCTTTAGAGGTTGCCAAGGGTTCCTTGAGCAGTGGCAGATTGATCTGCCACCTATACCCACCACTAAAGACCATTGATATCAAATTCAAGGGGTCTCCTCTACACTGACCACCAATGTAAACAGACCCCAAAAATTAAAGGGAGAACATCTTCACTGGCCACCAATATAAAGGTACTTTTTTCCTATTGACCACTAGGAATGAGTTGGGTTTGAGTCCGAACTTGGTCCCGTTCACCTGAACCTGAGGGAAGTTGTCACATGATCACATCCCCACCAGTCCAATAGCTGCGGATGAGAGAGTCCCCACTCTGCAGCTGCATGTAATAAAGGAGCAGGATGCTTGTGACTTAAATTACTTAATACGGCCATGTAGCCATATTGGTGCAAAGATATCATAAGCATTCCCATCAATTTGTGTACGTGTAGTTTCAGGGTGGCAAATCTCCCAAACACAGCTCATTGGACCAGGAATGTAGCTAACTTCCAGGTTCAGACTTAACCCATGGTTATCCCTGCTTACTGCCAATGTAAGATAAAGGAAACCCTACAAATATTTTTGTCTGTGTTTCTTTTATGCCGTCATTCTTGTTTCACTTAAAAAAGGGTATCGAACAGGAGGATGTGAAAACATACTCAACATACACCATATTATATGTATTCTTTAAAGCTTTTTTCAACTTGCTGATCACACTTGGGTAGTTGGAGTTGCAGATAAAAAGAATTTGGAGATTTGAAGGAGGCTGAGAGTAGAGAGAGTTTAGACTACATACTTAAAGCGGAACTTCACTTAAAATGAAGGTCCACTCATCTTCCTCTTAACCCCCTTCTATAACATTATTGGTGTTTTCTTAGTGAGCGGGCACCTTTTTCTGACAAGTACCCACCCCACTTCTACAATTCTTGCCTAGGCGAGAATTAGGGAAGTTTGACCCACCTCCCACACCAACTGCAACCTCCTGGGACACCTCACATGGAGGTTGGAGGCTGCGGGACCAGTCTAAAAGCACAGTGCGATTTTGCACCTGCACAGGGGGGAGTCAGCTGTGAAACAGCAGGAAGTCATAGTCTTCTGCAGCCAAGATGGTGGCGTCAGGGTTCTGAAAACAGGTGAAGAACTGGCCAGGGTTAAGACAGTGCTGGACTCCTAAACTGGTGAATGCCTGTTTCTTAAAGGTCAGCAGCTACAGTATTTTTAGCCACTGACTTATTTTATTTCAAATACTGTACTTTCTCTTTGAACAGATTTTTATAAACAAAGTTTAGTGTCACTTTAATATTCTATATTGTATAATATTTGCATCTTTGTAATAGGACATTTAACATCATGTTTAACAATAATTTTACTTCATATTTAATAATAATTTAATAATTTATTTTAATATTATTATTTAATAATAATTTAATCTCATGTTTATTAATAATTTAATTTAATATTTTAAAAAATTGATTATGATGGACTGAAGTAGGGAAGGGCTGTGAGGCAACAGTATAGAGCATACAGAATACAGGGACACAATACCACAGTAGGGGAAAAAATTGTTAAAATTATTTTTTTGGGTCCATAAATTAAGATGACAGCACATTCAAAAATACATTTTTTAGAATCTCCATTGGGCCAGGAAATACAGAATGCAAATGCAGCATAAGATCAGGGAATTAATGCAAATTAGAGTTTTTTTGGGGGGGTAGAAGGGTATTATTACTTCTAGTCTTTGTCCAGGGAGAAGATATGCCTAGTAGGGTCTCTGCGTGGATCATTTGATATTACACATGTTGTCAATCACTTAACAGCTTCTTACAACCAATGAGAATCAGGATGGGTAAATCTTGTCCTGGAGATCCAGGGACGAATGGAGGCGCAATGTGACACCACATGCTCAACCAACCATCCAAAATGGAGATATCACTTTTACTTGGACAAGGTGACAACTGTCACTTGGAAGGTCCACATAAAGTTTCAGATCAGTTTGGATGTTTGGATGTTTACATACAGTACAATTTGTTGATTGTTTCCAATCACCCTTGTGACCTTCTGCCTAGGTGTACGATTTGTGATTCTAACACGGAAATGATTATTGACAAACATGTCACTCAAATACCAGTGGCGGCTGGTGCTCAAAATTTTTGGGGGGGCGCAAACAAACAGCCTCACTGTGCCATTAATATGGCAGTTTTCCATGTAGAAAACTGCTGCAGATTTATGCCAGTGTGATCACTGCTCGTGCAGTGATCACAACCCTCCTCCTCCCTTCACTCTGAGCTGAGTGGGGCAGGGACCAGTGGCGGCTGGTGCTCAAAATTTTTGGGGGGGCGCAAACAAACGCTGCCACTGTGCCCATTAAACGCTGCCACTGTGCCCATTAAACGCTGCCACTGTGCCCATCAAACGCTGCCACTGTGCCCATCAAACGCTGCCACTGTGCCATCAAACGCTGCCACTGTGCCCCAAGTGCTGCCACTGTGCCCCAAGTTCTGCCACTGTGCCCCAAGTTCTGCCACTGTGCCCCAAGTTCTGCCACTGTGCCCCAAGTTCTGCCACTGTGCCCCAAGTTCTGCCATTGTGCCCCTTAAGTGCTGCCACTGTGCCCCAAGTGCTGCCTCTGTGCCCCAAGTGCTGCCATTGTGCCCCAAGTTCTGCCATTGTGCCCCTTAAGTGCTGCCATTGTGCCCCAAGTTCTGCCATTGTGCCCCTTAAGTGCTGCCATTGTGCCCCTTAAGTGCTGCCATTGTGCCCCTTAAGTGCTGCCATTGTGCCCCAAGTTCTGCCATTGTGCCCCTTAAGTGCTGCCATTGTGCCCCAAGTTCTGCCATTGTGCCCCTTAAGTGCTGCCATTGTGCCCCAAGTTCTGCCATTGTGCCCCAAGTTCTGCCATTGTGCCCCTTAAGTGCTGCCATTGTGCCCCAAGTTCTGCCATTGTGCCCCTTAAGTGCTGCCATTGTGCCCCAAGTTCTGCCACTGTGCCCCTTAAGTGCTGCCACTGTGCCCCTAAAGTGCTGCCACTGTGCCCCTAAAGTGCTGCCACTGTCCCCCTAAAGTGCTGCCACTGTGCCCCTAAAGTGCTGCCACTGTGCCCCCTGCCTGCCCTCTGCACTTACCTTGTCCCGGTGTGCAGCTGGTGACGGCGTCAGGCGACGAGCGGTGTCTCCGTCGGATGTCTTCTCCCGCGCTCCTCCTGTCTTCTTCTGCTGTGATTGGACGCTAGGTGATTGGACGCCTAGCGTCCAATCACAGCGCCTGTGACTTCAGCCAATCAGGTGACAGGTAACAGACCTGGCAACCTGATTGGCTGAGAGGCGGGTCTGTGTTAGGGAAGCGATGTATTTGCTTCCCTAACACAATACTGTGTAATCAGCGAACGCACAGCCGTGCGCCCGCTGTTTACACTTAGGGAAGCCTATTAGAGCACACCGCTCTAATAGGGTCCCCTATTAGAGCTTACAGCTCTAATAGGGGCGCTTCCAGCAACACCCCCCCCCACTGTAATTCAGATGCCCGGCGCCCGATCAGGGGCCGGACACCTGAATAGGGGGCGGCAGCGGTGACAATAGATAGATTCATGCAATGCATGAATCTATCTATTGGTGATAGAGCGGTGCAGGAGAGGGGGCGGCGGCGCTCCTGCGCCCTCTATGCACGCACCGCCACTGCCTAAGCCATTTTCTGACATTGGTTGCTTACAAGTTAAAATCCATATTTTTTGCTAGAAAATTACTTAGAACCACCAAACAGAGACCCTAGACAATAAAATGTCAATCGTTGCAATATTTTATGTCACACAGTATTTGTACAGCGGTCTTTCAAATGCAATTTTTGGGGAAAAATTACACTTTTATGAATAAAAAATTACACTTTTATGAATAAAAAATTACACTTTTATGAATAAAAAATTACACTTTCATGAATTAAAAAAAAAAAACAAACAAACAGTAAAGTTAGCCCAATTATTTTGTATATTGTGAAAGATGATGTTACGCCAAGTAAATAGACACCTAACGTTCTAAGTCATTCTTTAAGATTGCAAACACGGAGGGATGCTTTAAATTTTACCTGTACGCCCCCTTTAAGTAGGGTGACGGTGCCCGCGGGACTGGCGGACTCGATCTCCGCCGGTCTCCTGGCGATTGTGTCACGGAGCTGCAGAATGGGGAAGTGCCTATGTAAACAAGGGATTTCCCGGTTCTGCCTTGTGTCATGACAGAGATCACTGCTCCTGTCATCGGGAGCAGTGATCGCTGTCATGTGAGTTGGAGCCCACCCCCCTCACAGTTAGAACCACTCCCTAGGACACACTTAACCCCTTCATCCCCCCCTAGTGGTTAACTCCTTCATGGCCAGTGTCATTTACACAGTAATCAGTGCATTTTTATAGCACTGACCGCTGTATAAATGACAATGGTCCCAAAATAGTGTCAAAAGTGTCCGATGTATCTGCCATAATGTCGCAGTCACAATAAAAATCGCAGATCGCCACCATTAATAGTAAAAAAAAAAAAATTATAATAAAAATGCCATAAAACAATCCCCTATTTTGTAGACGCTATAACTTTTGCGCAAACCATATCAACATACGCTTATTGCGTTTTTTTTTTTAACGAAAATATGTAGAAGAATACATATTGGCCTTAACTGGGGAAAAATTCATTTCTTTATATATTTTTGTGGGGTATTTATTATAGCAAAAAGTAAAAAAAATTTTTTTTTTAATTGCTGCAATTTTTGTTTATTGTGCAAAAAATAAAAATCGCAGATGTGATCAAATACCACCAAAAGAAAGCTCTATTTGTGGGAAAAAAAAAGACTTAAATCTTATTTGGGTGCAACATTGCACGACCGCGCAATTGTCAGTTAAAGCGACGCAGTGCCGAATCGCAAAAAAGTGCTCTGGTCAGGAAGCGTGTAAAATCTTCCAGGGCTGAATCGGTTAACCGATTGCCGACCGGCGCACGACGATGTACATTGACAGAATGGCATGGACAGGCATAAGGGCGTACAGGTACGTCCCCTTTAAGATGCCGCTCGCGTGAGGCCAGTCGCGGGTCCCGCGGACTCGATCACCGCGGGGAGGCCCGCGATTGTCTCACGGGAAGGCTGAACGGGGAGATAAAGGCAATAAACAGCATCTTAGTTTGCTTGTCTTCAGCAAACTGTTTTGCAGGCTTTCTTTTGCATCAACTTTAGAAGAGGCTTCCTTCTGGGACGACAGCCATGCAGACCAATTTGATGCAGTGTGTGGTGTATGGTCTGAGCACTGACAGGCTGACCCCCCACCCCTTCAACTTCTGCAGCAATGCTGGCAGCACTCATACGTCTATTTCCCAAAGACAACCTCTGGATATGATGCTGAACACGTGCACTCAACTTCTTTGGTCAACCAAGGCGAGGCCTGTTCTGAGTGGAACCTGTCCTGTTAAACAGCTGTATGGTCTTGGCCACCGTGCTGCAGCTCAGTTTCAGGGACTTGGCAATTTTCTTATAGCCTAGGCCATCTTTAAGTAGGGCAACAATTCTTTTTTTTTCATATCCTCAGAGAGTTCTTTGCCATGAGGTGCCATGTTGAACTTCCAGTGACCAGTATGAGCGAGTGAGAGCGATAACACCAAATTTACCACCCCTGCTTCCCATTTACACCTGAGACCTTGTAACACTAGCGAGTCACGTGACACTGGGGAGGGAAAATTGGGCCCAATTTGGACCTTTTCACTTAGGGGTGTACTCACTTTTGTTGCCAGCGGTTTAGACAATAATGGCTAATAATTTACAAAAATATGAGGGGTGTACTCACTTTTGTGAGATACTGTATATATAATACTTTTAGGCAGTTACAGAAAGAGTTTTAAAAAAACTTTTTAAAAGTTTTACATAAATTAATAAAAGCCGATCATAATAAGAAACACATCAGTATTAAATGGTTTGTCTCAACTCTCTAACATTCACTTTTACAGGAGGGACTCAAAACAAGTCTTCTGTTTAATGCTAGTGAAATACTGGAACATACAAGGCATACCCCACTTTTAAGTACACAATGGGGTTTATTTACTAAAGCTGGAAAGTGCAAAGTCAGGATCACTTTTGCATAGAAACCAATGAGCTTCTAGCCCCAGCTTGTTCAATTAAGCTTTGGTAAACAAAGTGGAAGCTCATTGGTTTCTATGCAGAAGTGAGCCTGATTTTGCACTTAAAATAAACCCCATTGTGTACTTAAAAGTGGGATATGCCTGTATATGTCATCTTAAATTTTGCCTTTAGTACTACTTTACGTGGCATTGGAACTAATTAGGCAGTTATTTTAAGTTCATTCTGATTTGTTAAACAACACAAAATATTCATGTCTTCTTTAACAAGGGAAGGGCATCAGAAGCTGCCCACTTGTGGGTTGTCTCTCTCTGACTGAACCTCCATGCAGAAGCATTTGAATCAAATATGGTGAGGGGAGGGTGTTCCTCCTCTGATGCATTCAGCTGGGTGCTTTTTCTGGATAGAGTTGAAGAGAACAGTGACATAAAGGACCATGTAAAAACATGTACATTTGAAAAATATGTGAAAAAGGTTTTAAACAATATTGCCAAAAAAACATACAACCCCTACCCAAGGAGCTTGTTTTCTTACATGTGCTTTCCTGCAGTACACATCCAAATCCCTTCTATGTATTTACAGGATCTCCAGTGCGTTGAACATATGTACCTGCAGTAAACAGAAGGTAGTAATTCCATCTCTCTCCAAGACTTTGATCTGTGTCCATGAAGAGTCCTTTGACACTTTTCTGTAGTGAAGGTCATTGTGTACATCCTCTCTCAGACTAGACACTAATGTCAACAATGAGTATATCTCTAAACTCCTGCCTATCAATAACCTGTGGGATAGTCCTGTGTCAGACAACAAGCTTCCAGTCAGACAGGATAGGGGCACATGTTCACTCCTTTCTTCTGTGACAGTGACGGATGGCCCTGACACATCTCGCCTTCAAGGGACTGTCAGTAAGTTTAGCCAGGAAGTGGACCCTAAATACAACTGCATTTATAGGGGCAGGAAAGGTGCTGAAGGCTCTCGACACCTGTGGGATTTGTCCTCCGTGCTGAGCGACGGTACAGGATACATTGGAAATAAAATATTTCATTTTAGCTTGGCATTATATTGTAAATACTGCCCCATGTACTGTACCCTTTTGCCTTTTGGAGTGTGAGCTCTTTTGGTCAGGCAGACTGTGACTATTTTTTTTAAAGCATATAATAGTAACATTACGTGATGCAGAAAATTAAAAGTGATTTTAAACAATATCCTTATTCTCCAAAATAATCCTTAAAAATCCACAACTTAATAGCCCTGTAATCTATTTTTAATATAATTGTTTCTTAACCACTTGACCTCCGGAAGGTTTTACCCCCTTATGACCAGGGCATTTTTTTGATATTCAGCACTGCGCTATTTTAACTGGCAGTTGTGCGGTCATGCAACGCTGTATTCAAATTAAATTGATATAGTTTTTTTTTTTTTTTACCACTGGGTTCTTTATTTTTTATTATATAAACGATAAAAAAATATATATTTTCTACTTTATGTTATAAAACGAATTTCTTCATACATTCAGGCCTTAAATGTATTCTAATACATGTGTTTGGTAAACAAAATCCCAATAAGTGTATATTAATTGGCTTGTGTGAAAGTTATCGAATTTACAAACTGTATGGTGTATATATTTTTGAAAATTGATTAATCCTGATGTACTGACGGCTCATCTTATTTCTTGAGGTCCTCGAAAAAGGTCAGGACAGTAAATGACCCCTTTTTGGAAAGTGGACAGTTTGAGGTAAATTAACCGCTTAAGGATCGCCTCCTCAGCAGAATGGCACGGCGGCGCGCTTGCAACCCGGTCCTGAGCTCCGTGACTGCGGCCGCGGGACCAGCGGACCCGATCGCCGCTGGTGTCCCGCAAACGGGTCACAGAGCTGAAGAACGGGGAGAGGTCTGTGTAAACAAACCTCTGCCCATGCTTCCTACACTGCCTTTCTCTGATCGGCTGTTCCCTGTCATCGGGAAAACCGATCAGTGACGTCAGACGTAAAGCCACGCCCCCCTAGTGTAAAAAAAAAACACACACACACTGACGTAACCCCTCCCCGCCCCCTAGTGGTTAACTCCTTCACTGCCATTGTCATTTACATAGGAATCAGTGCATTTAAATAGCACTGATTTCTGTATAAATGATAATGGTCCCAAAAATGTGTCAAAAATGTCCGATGTGTCCGCCATAATGTTGCAGTCACAATAAAAATCGCTGATCGCCGCCATTACTAGTAAAAAAAAAATATTAATAAAAATGCTATAAAACTATCCCCTATTTTGTAAACGCTATAACTTTTGCGCAAACCAATCAATAATCGCTAATTGCGATTTTTTTTTACCAAAAATATGTACAAAAATACATATCAGCCTAAACTGAGGAAAAATAAAAAATTTTATATATTTTTTGGGGAATTTATTATAGCAAAAAGTAAAAAATATTGAATTTTTTTCAAAATTGTCGTTCTATTTTTGTTTATAGCGCAAAAATAAAAACTGCATAGGCTATCAAATACCACTAAAAGAAAGCTCTATTTGTGGGAAAAAAAGACGCAAATTTTGTTTGGGAGCCACGTCGCATGACCGCGCAATTGTCAGTTAAAGCGACGCAGTGCCGAATCGCAAAAAGGGGCCTTTGGCTGCAAATTGGTCCGGGGCTTAAGTGGTTAAAAAATTATTATTATTATTTTCTTTTTTTTACATACTGTCACCAGTGTAGTTCAGTGTCATCATATGACTTGTGTGGTGGTGATCAGGGATACAAACTGGTATCGGTATGTATGTTAAAAATAAATAAATATATTTTTAACAATTTTTTTTTTTTTTTATTTTTTTAAATATATATGTATTTTTTTTACATACTTTCATCACTCTGTGGGGAGGTGATCGTGATCAGGGATTTTTTTTTTTTAATGCTGTTGCAGTGATGAATATTATAAGCGCCAGGTGATTATAATGAACAAGACCCTCCTATTCAGAATCAGTATTCAAATGACATGATCATATAGGCAGCTTTTTCTTTAGAAATAGAAAAAAAATCTGCAGCAAAGTTAATTAAAATCCTTGCAATGTACATTGATCACCCAGAGGGATTGTTTTTTTTTTTTCAACAAAAGTGAAATTACTCTTTAAGGTTAAGGCTGTTAAACTGCTGTATGGTCTTGGCCACCATGCTGCAGCTCAGTTTCAGGGACTTGGTAATTTTCTTATAGCCTAGGCCATCTTTATGTAGGGCAACAATTCTTTTTTTTTCATATCCTCAGAGAGTTCTTTGCCATGAGGTGCCATGTTGAACTTCCAGTGACCAGTATGAGCGAGTGAGAGCGATAACACCAAATTTACCACACCTGCTCCCCATTCACACCTAAGACCTTGTAACACTAGCTAGGGAGGGAAAATGGCTAATTGTCCCAATTTGGACCTTTTCACTTAGGGGTGTACTCACTTTTGTTGCCAACGGTTTAGACAAAATTGGCTGTGTGAGTTATTTTGAGGGGACAGCAAATTTAATTGACACTGTTATACAAGATGTACACTCACTACTTTACATTATAGCAAAGTGTCATTTCTTCAGTGTTGTCATATGAAACGATATAATAAAATATTTACAAAAATGTGAGGGGTGTACTCACTTTTGTGAGATACTGTATATAAATATATATCTATATATATATACACAAGCTGAAGACAGCAGATATACATGTAAAACTTATGTAAGGAGATTTGTTTCATCCCTGTGTATCATCTGAGGCTGTTCACTTCACTGGGTATTTGTGAGGGCTTACATCCACTTTAACTGATTCAGCCCCGGAAGATTTTACGCGCTTCCTGACCAGAGCCCTTTTTGCGATTCGGCACTGCGTCGCTTTAACTGACAATTGCACAGTCATGCAGCGTTGCACCAAAAAAAAATTACGTATTTTTTTTCCCACAAATAGAGCTTTCTTTCGGTGGTATTTGATCACATCTGCGACTTAAATTTTTTGCACTATAAACAAAAGTAAGGAATTTTGAAAAAAAGCTATATTTTTTACTTTTTGCTATAATAAATACCCCCCTAAAATATATAAAAAAAACTAATTTTACCCAGTTTAGGCCAATATGTATTCTTCTACATATTTTTGGTAAAAAAAATATATAATCGTAAGCGTATATTGATATGGTTTGTGCAAAAGTTATAGCGTCTACAAAATAGGGGATAGTTTTATGGCATTTTTATTATAAAATAATTTTTTTACTAGTAATGGCGGCTATCTGCTATTTTTTTGTGACTGCGACATTATGGCAGACACATCGGACACTTTTGACACTATTTTGGGACCATTGTCATTTATACAGCGATCAGTGCTATAAAAATGCACTGATTACTGTGTAATTGACACTGGCCGTGAAGGGGTTAACCACTAGGGGGCAATAAAGGGGTTACGTGTGTCCTAGGGAGTGATTCTAACTGTGGGGGGATGGGCTTCCACTCACATGACAGCAATCACTGCTCCCGATGACAAGGAGCAGTGATCTCTGTCATGACACAAGGCAGAACTGGGAAATCCCTTGTTTACATAGGCACTTCCCCATTCTGCAGCTCCGTGACACAATCACCAGGAGACCGGCGGACATCGAGTCCGCCAGTCCCGCGGCCACGGTCACCCTAAGGGGGTGTACAGGTAAAATTTAAAGCATCCCTCCTTGTTTGCAATCTTAAAGAATGACTTAGAACGTTAGGTGTCTATTTACTTGGTGTAACATCATCTTTCACGATATACAAAATAATTGGGCTAACTTTACTGTTTGTTTGTTTTTTTAATTCATGAAAGTGTAATTTTTAATTCATGAAAGTGTAATTTTTCCCAAAAAATTGCATTTGAAAGACCGCTGTACAAATACTGTGTGACATAAAATATTGCAACGATTGGCATTTTATTGTCTAGGGTCTCTGTTTGGTGGTTCTAAGTAATTTTCTAGCAAAAAATATGGATTTTAACTTGTAAGCAACAAATGTCAGAAAATGGCTTAGGCATGAAGGGGTTTACAAAAGGATACACGCACTTTTGTTAATTAGGAGTGATCAGTTCTCTTCTCCTGTGACAAATACAGCAAAGAGAATGGAGAGCTGGAGCTGCAAGCTCTGATCTCTCTGTTGGTCCTCAGCTCAGAGTGAAGGGAGGAGGAGGGTGCTAACCCTGCAGGCTCTGCTCATGGAATGTGATCACTGCACGAGCAGTGATCACACTGGCATAAATCTGCAGCAGTTTTCTATATGGAACACTGCCATATTAACTGTGATAACAAGGTAAAGACCTGCGCTAGTTTCTATTTCACTCTGCTCTGTTAATGCACGTAAATTCTGACAGATTCCTGCACCATTATAATGGCATAGGGAGATTAGCTTATTCCCTGGAAAATGCCCCATGCAAGTATCTAACCAAAACTGGAATTACAGTGCACTAATAGCAAGGAATGATGATTTTCAAATTAAAACTAAACTGTTGCAATGTGCCTTGTGTAATAAGTATATACATTGTTGAGATTTCCTTTAGTGCAACAAAAAAAGATACTTCAGAATGGTGTGGGTTGTTGTAGAAATAAGCCTACTAATAATGAGTGGTGCTGACAGAGAAGTCCATGTAATACAATACTGCTTACACAGCGTTCTTTTTTCCTCTAGGTATTTGAGTGACATGTTTGTCAATAATCATTTCCGTGTTAGAATCACAAATCGTACACCTAGGCAGAAGGTCACAGGGGTGATTGGAAACAATCAACAAATTGTACTGTATGTAAACATCCAAACATCCAAACTGATCTGAAACTTTATGTGGACCTTCCAAGTGACAGTTGCCACCTTGTCCAAGTAAAAGTGATATCTCCATTTTGGGTGGTTGGTTGAGCATGTGGTGTCACATTGTGCCTCCATTCATCCCTGAATCTCAAGATTTACCCATCCTGATTCACATTGGTTGTAAAAAGCTGTTGGGTGATTGACAACATGTGTTTTATCAAATGATCTACGCAGAGACCCTACTAGGCATATCTTCTCCCTGGACAAAGACTAGAAGTAATAATACCCTTCTATCCAAAAAAAAACCCCCTCCAATTTGCATCCATTTCCTGATCTTATGCCGCAGCTATTGGACTGGTGGGGATGTGATCATGTGACAACTTCCCTCAGGTTCAGGTGAACGGGACCAAGTTCGGACTCAAACCCAACTCGTTCCTAGTGGTCAATAGGAAAAAAGTACCTTTACATTGGTGGCCAGTGAAGATGTTCTCCCTTTAATTTTTGGGGTCTGTTTACATATGTAGTCAGTGTAGAGGAGACCCCTTGAATTTGATATCAATGGTCTTTAGTGGTGGGTATAGGTGGCAGATCAATCTACCACTGCTCAAGGAACCCTTGGCAACTTCTAAAGGAATCTTAGGGTTCCATGAACCCTATTAAGAAAAGATAATGTTCCCACATAGTAGTACGAAGTGATCCTACCAGCAGCCTCAACTTCCTGGATGTTCACAACTAGGAAATCCTCACTATACTTCCACGGTCGCACCATGCAGCACCTTCCCTGTACAGGACACCATCTAATACCAAAGTCCAAAAAGAGCATTTAGATGCCATTTTAATTAATTATTTATTGTTTACTGTGCAAGCAATTTTGTTTTGTTAATATAGTTTGTAGGTTAAGACCTTACAGATACTTTAAATGAATGGCACTGCTAGCCATCTAACATCCATGTTACTTGTGGCATTTGTTCTGGCCCATCTCCCAGATTTCTTCTGACGCGGGTGGCCTGTATACTAGTTACCACATTCATTGTGGTGTGTCCCAGCACATAGCAAAGTAAAAGCTTTTCTTAGTTGCCTGCGTGTACTGATCCATCTCATTGTGCTGGTTCTGGCCCTGTATTCGGTGGGTAGCTTGCAGGTGGATAGAATTCAATTTTATAATAGATGTGTAGCACACCTAAGCCTTTTTATTTGTGACAGTTATATGCGACTCATGCTATTGTCGGCTGTCACTCACAGTCATAATGAACACACATGCTTTTGTCAAAGGACAAGGACAGAGTGACCTCGCAAGACAACTGGTCTAAGTTCCATGAGATTACTAAGCACTGCACAGATTTTACACAGTACTACAGCAGAGGCAAGTGGGATAGCTGGGGAGGGGGAATCCTGACAGCGAGTATCCCACAGTCACTGCATGGCACTGATTATTTGGCCTTACATACAGACTTTTGTTTAATTCTGTGGACAGTTAAAGCCTATTTGCTTTTATATTATTGAGATTTGCCACTGGAAAATGTCATCCCTTTTACTTGTCCATAGATTTGAACTTTGTTTGATTTTATACCTAAGTAATTGTAGCGGCCATAACCCCTTCAGGGGGGCCTTGATTTCTTGGGCTTACCAGTAACCTCCTCACGGCTTGTCGGTCGACTGTCTAGGGGTTCCCAGGGTTAGTACCCAACGACTTCAGATGCTGACACATAAAAGTCCTTTTCAAGGTTTTTATTTTGCAGTGGTAACATCCAACATAACACAGTCTCTGATGGGAATAGAGGATACGGGGGATAAACTCAGGCACTTTGAACTACTGACATCCACTGAATGTCTCTAATTAACCCAGAGAGTAGCCACTCGCAGCTGGGTGCTTCACTGCCGGATAAACCTCTAGCCAGAGATCTAGCAGCCAACATGTGATCCGGAAACTTTGCAAAAGTCTCTGCCACAGACTAAGTTGGAACATGAAGATGAATAGGAACCTTTCTCACAGTACCTGGAACTTTCTCTGCATCCTTGGCAGCTGTGGAAGTGCGGATTCTTTAGTGTTCATACAACTCAGCTTCCAGGCTCTTACTGAGTAGCCAGCTTGTTGGCCCTCCTCCGAAGAGTCCTCCCCTGGTCACTTGTACGAGTTGCCGTGTCCCTCCAATACCAAGAGCACACCGGGACGCCTCCGAATCCTCCCTCAGCTACTGGGCCTCGGACTAGCCAGCTCCGAGACTTGGGAACAGACGGATCCCCACCCCAGATCATAAGGGCCTCTGGGGTTGGTCGGATTGACCATGCTTGCGGGACGGCAAACGCTCCTAGGCTCGGGACCCCTTGCGGGGCTGCCCCAGACCAGAACCAGGAACAAAAAGCTACAGCCGAACCCCGAGTACGTGACTTCAGCACCTTAAGTACCCCTTCCCAGACTAGACGCGCCCACTGATTGGCTCCGGAAAAGATTGGTACCTAAGACGTCAAACCAGGCCTGGTTCTCAGCCTGTCATAGATGCCTCACTGCACCTATGATCAGGCGGAACCTTAGCCCAGCCCAGCCAGACTGATGCCAAAGTAATTCTTGCACAATTAAAGTGGAAGTAAACCCCCCTATCGTTTTCAGCCAAGGAAGCTGCCATCTTTGCCTCTGTTTAATCTTCAACTGCCACGGTGCTGCACATGTGATCAGTTATGACACCAGCCATTGGATGGTTTGACTGTTTGGTTGAGAGCACAGCCAATGTGCAGTTAGCATTCCCGGCATGCCTTTTTTTTTAAACTGTTAAATCGATGGGTTTACTTCCGCTTTAACCCCCAGAACTCCATTACAGTTTTGAGGAAAAAACTAAATTTCCACTTATAGCGCACACTTGTTGAAGTGTGACCGCTACATAATATTTCCTAACAATGATGTTGAATTCACGGTTGACCATCTAGTCCAGGGTTCCTCAACCAGGGTTCCATGGATCCCTAGGGTTCCTACAAAGGATGCTAGAGGTTCCTTGAGCAATGAGCAATTTCTGTATTTCAGATAAGTTCCCACTGACACCATTGCCCTTTTTAGCTATCTGTAAGGGGGCAATTCTTCCCAGTGACCACAAGTGTAAGGAGCATTCTCCCCATTGACCATCGCACTAAAGTATCACGAGTTGTAGATATGGTCATTTTTGGTAGGGGTTCCCTGAAACTGGAAAGTTATTTTGAAGGGTTCCTCTGTGTTAAAAGGTTAAGATAGGCTGATCTAGTCATATTAAGGGGCCATTTACGCTAGCCAGGTCCTCTGCGGTATGTTAAACACATGCATGTTAATACATGTTGTTTTGTGCATTAAGGTGCATTGTATTGGGGCAGCCCTACACACAAATTGGGCATGCAGCATTTTCTGTAGCACCATAGGACACTGCAATGCATGTAATATGTTCCACAATGATACTGTAAATGGGCCCTTATTGTTTTTTTTAATGTATGCCCAGCCAAAATGTTTTTAATGTCAAAATATGACTGCTAGTTAACACTGTAACCCCTGAAAAACAAGAAGTGCCGCTCCAAGCGCTAAGATAAAGTCACCTGGCGACTCCACTGCTGTCGGATGCTGGCTTGCCTGCAGGGCTTGCCCAGCCCACTGAAACAAACTAGCAGAAGAATTGGAGAGCCAAACATTGATAATCAGCCCAGTCAAAGTCTATAAAGAAACAATTTCAGCTTGTCTCCTTTGGAAGCTTTATAACTAATCACGTGGGAGCGTGAAATGCTTCAGAGAGGCGTGGCTTCTGGAGAAGACAAGTGAAGCTGTTTCTTTATGGACTTTGAAGGGGCTGAATGTCGTTGTGTTGCTTTCCACATCTTCTGCTAGTTCGTTACTTAACACTGCCACCTTTTCAGGGAAAAATAGCAGCTATATGATTTCTTTATTTTTGCAAACGGGTTGCATTTTTACCAACCAGGCAGATAGAATACTGGTCAAGAGACAACCCTACTGATAAAATAGCTGTGATAGTATACATTTCAGGCTAGGAGGCCCTTTGTTTGCTTGATCAAATTATTTTTGGGTCATAAAATAATTTTTCAGGTTGCAAAAGACATACAGGTTTTTAGTGAAACATTTTCTTACTAAAGCTTTTGGTGCTCAACTCCCCCAAAAAATGAATTTCAAAGGCAGAGTGTTATGCGCAGTACACACGATGATATTATCGGACGAATGATCGTTTTTTAAATTTCTGCATTTGTTAATTCCAAAAGCCAGTATAAAGGAATAATAGTGGTAAATAAAAGCACTTGTGGGTTTAACAAATAATTTTTTTGGTATAGTTCTCCTTTAACCTCCCTGGCGGTATTCCTGAGTCTGGCTCGGGGCAGAAACTTCAGTACCAAAAGCGGTAACCCCGAGCCGGGATCACATTGCAGGATACAGGGGGAAGTTACTCACCTTGTCCCCTGGATCCTGCGATGTCTCCCCGCTGTGTGTGCGAGCTCCTCCGCTCGATTCACACAGTGCCCGAGTGCCGCTGAGCTCCGTTCCCTGCGACGTTACGACGCACGGGAGCGGAGATCGGCGCCAAATTCAAAAAAGTTAAAACACACAATACACATACAGTACTGTATAAAAAAAATACACATCCCCTTTGTCCCTAGTGGTCTGCCCAGTGCCCTACATGTCATTTTATATAATAAATACATTTTTTCTGCCTGGAAACTGGAGATTGTCCATAGCAACCAAAAAGCGTCCCTTTATGTCAAAAGTGGTTTTAGACCAGCTAGAAAACAGCGATAATAAATTAGAATCATAATTCATCATCAAACACTAAATTTAATGACAGCGACTATTCTGCAACTGAGCAAATTTCAGTGTTTTTGATTTTATTACATTATTGAATAATTTTTATAGTTATTTATTATATCATAATTTATGATTTTGTGTTTCAAACTTTATCATACCCGGGATGTCTACTAGACTCTGGTTTGGACAGATTTAAGTGAGTTATTCATAAGAATTGCAGGCCTAAAGTTATTAAACGCCAAATTTCCATGCAAAATAATTGTACCGCTTTTGGTACAGAATTCCAGACATAATCATACCGCCAGGGAGGTTAAGGGGGCATGGCAGGGGGGTGTCCTATGCCTACATGCTTTTGCTAATAGGTGTCCCTTGTTCAATCTCAAAAAGTTGGGAGGTATGGTGGTGCCATTAAGATGGCTAACTAACCTACATTGTAGTGCACTGCCAAAAATGCTACAAGTACCTTTTTTGGTACATTAGGTAGCCCATTCAAATTACGGTAATGGAATACCTCAACGTAATGTGCGTTAAAGCGGTACTTCACTTTCTCAATCAACATCGACTATCTTTTATTCCTTATGCTGCTAGCCTTAGTAAATAGATAGGAAATTATATTATATTTACTTGTTTTAAACTTTTTTTTTGTTACATTTCTTCAGATACTTCCTGGTTTCCAGGCCTAGGCAAATGATGTCATACATCCCAGGACTCTTCAGGAGGGGAGGAGGGGTTTTCTCAGCTAAGCACACCCCCCTGCCTGCATGCCTGAGCTAAGGGTAGATGGATTCCAGGAGGTAAATGCTATATGAATCATCTGCCCTTACTTAAGATGGCTGCAGCCAGACATGCTAGGGGTTTTCCAAAGTGCTTTCTCAGCAAAATAAAGCATAGGGACATGGATGGATGGGGGAGTTTGCTTTGGATATTAAAATGTAATTAAACTGCATTTTTGGTTTGTGGTGCTCAGATACAGTGTAGTTCCGCTTTACAGTAGTTGTAAACCCTTACACATCACTTTTACATACAGGTAAGTCTATAATAAGGCTTACCTGTAGGTACTGGAAATATCTCTTACCATATACGCTTTCACTGACGTCATCGGTGCATGCGCACTGAAGAAAGGGCACGATCATGCCGTTTCTATAGGGCCCATGCCGTGACTGTCGGCTCCCACACACATGTGTGGGAGTGATGTCAGACGACTCCAGCCAGTCACAGAGTCGGAGTCCACGGCCCCGGAAGGAAGAGGGGTGAAGATGGATGCGGCCACCAGCGGGGACATCAGGGACATTGCGGGCTTCGTTTGCAGATAAGTGCAACATAATGGGCTAGCATGCGATGCATACTAGCCCATTATGCTTTTACTTTGTAGGAGAATAAAGAGGAAGTAAAACCCCATCAGGGTTTACTTCCTCTTTAATATGTGACATAATGCACATTTGCTAAGGCAGCACAATGGTGCGAAAGGGCCCTAAATGAGGGGACATTTTTTCAGTGGAGCCTTAGTGCTTAAAAAAACCTTTGCATAGGCTTGTGCGGCTTTATCTAGTTTATCAGGTTTTCAGCAAAAGCTACATTTCAGCATGCAATTTTTTTTTTTATCATAAAATAACTTTTACTGTATGCCATTTTACAGCCTGAAATTTTTATTTATAACACACAAAAATGGATCTAATCAAGCAAAAAAATTAAAAGCCACTGATTGGCCATCTAACACATAAGGCCTAGCTTTTTACCCAAGCTCTATCGGCCGCACTAAACCTCAGGTAAAACTGATACTATTACTGATACTGATACTATTTTATCTGTAAGGCCCCTTTCCAGGGCCGTTTTTTCCACTGGGCACGCTGGGCAGTTGCCCGGGGGCCCCACTTGCCTGGAGGGCCCCATCCAGGGCCGATCCTCAGGGCTGCAATCTGCTGCTTAAGTTGACTGACGACACTGGTTGCTTACTTGCTAGAATCGCCCAAACACAGCCACTGTCTGTGCCCTTCAAAAGCTGCCACTGTGCTCATCAAACACAGCCACTGTCTGTGCCCTTCAAAAGCTGCCACTGTGCTCATCAAACACAGCCACTGTCTCTGCCCTTCAAAAGCTGCCACTGTGCTCATCAAACACAGCCACTGTCTGTGCCCCTCAAAAGCTGCCACTGTGCCCATCAAAGCTGCCACTGTGCCCATCAAAGCTGCCACTGTGCCCATCAAAAGCTGCCACTGTGCCCATCAAAAGCTGCCACTGTGCCCATCAAACTCGTGTTATATTGTCCAAACGTTGTGTTAATGTTTAAACACTGATTTTGTTGGAAGTAACAATAAATATAGCCTTAATAATAATTTGCATTTTTATTTTCATGCATGATTGTGTAGACAGGGCCTCGGTGCACTGTATTGCCCGGGGGCCTATAATGCTCTTAAGATGGCCCTGCCCCTTTCACACTGGGGCACTGCTTTACCGTCATTTTTGACTCGGTATTCGGCCGATAGCGGTGCGGTTTTAACCCCCGCTAGCGGCTGAAAAAGGGTTAAAATCCCCCGCAAAGCGCCACCGCAGCGGTGTCCCATTGATTTCAATGGGTAGGAGCGGTATAGGAGCGGTGAATACACCGCTCCTTCACCCGCTCCAAAGATGCTGCTAGCAGGACTTTTTTGACCTTCCTGCTAGCGTACCGCTCCAGTGTGAAAGCCCTCCGGCTTTCACACTGGAGTGAATGGGGCCGAATTTTTTCAGGCGCTGTACAGGCGCTATTTTTAGCGATGTACCGCCTGAAAAACGCCCCAGTGTGAAAGGGGCCTAAGGATGCCACTTTTCTTGCATTTTGCTTGGCTGGCTAATATTTAGAGCTGTCATCAATGTTATTATTAGGAAATGTATTTATTTGTTTATTTCAGGTACTTATATAGCACAGTAAATTTATGCAGCGCTTTACATATACATTGTACATTCACATCAGTCCCTACCTTCAAGCAGCTTACTATCTAAGGTCCCTAACTCAGATAGATTATAAAGCCAGTGTTTCACACTGGAGTGAATGGGGCCGTAGGGACCTTAGTTAGGGACCTTAGATAGTAAGCTGCTTGAAGGTAGGGACTGATGTGAATGTACAATGTATATGTAAAGCGCTGCATAAATTTACTGTGCTATATAAGTACCTGAAATAAACAAATAAATACATTTCCTAATAATAACATTGATGACAGCTCTAAATATTAGCCAGCCAAGCAAAATGCAAGAAAAGTGGCATCCTTAGGCCCCTTTCACACTGGGGCGTTTTTCAGGCGGTACATCGCTAAAAATAGCGCCTGTACAGCGCCTGAAAAAATTCGGCCCCATTCACTCCAGTGTGAAACACTGGCTTTATAATCTATCTGAGTTAGGGACCTTAGATAGATTATAAAGCCAGTATTTTTCCCTGAAAAAATGCGTTAATGATAATAAGAGGGGATATTACATTAAAAAAGATGACATTAAAAAACATTAGACAATTAAACGCTTGTCACTGGTTAACTTCATAGTATCACCATTTTATCCTGTTTTAGCTTTTATAGGTCTACAATCTTTAGTATTGTGGCCTATAGTTTTTTAGCTGCAGAATCAATAACATATAGTTTATTAATGGCCAGTTCACACCATAGAAACGCAGTCTGGATGCGTTCCAGATGCTGTTTTGCATGCACGTTTGTAATGCATTCCAGTGCGTTTTTGAT
>CM053028.1:434136358-434248403 GCA_028564925.1 Lithobates sylvaticus | reverse complement strand
AAAAACATATATATATATAAAATACTTTCTTACAAACTTCCAATATAATCAGATGGACATAAACCATTAAAATAAATAATGTGATCTTCAAATACACAAAGTAGTGCACAATTCAAAATTGTGAGCAATAATAGATTGAAATCAGTGAGTCCTTCGTGAAATAACATCCAAAAGGTAGAAGAAAATCCGGAACCATTAGCGACACAGTCTTCCATCATAATATTCCCACTGATCCACAGAATAAAGGAAAAACACTCTACCCAGTGACACATAGATCTGCTCACCTCCACATATGACCTCTGTAGGAGGTCAGAAATGCTCTTCCCATAAATGGGTAAATTCTAGCAGGTCTGCTCTCCACTTTTAATCCTCCAATACTGCTTCTTCGCACATCACATCTAATAGGTGAATATAGAACAGAGAAGTAACTTATAGTGCTCACTGAATACTTTATTAAAATTAGGGATGAGCTTAGAGTTCGAGACAAACTCATGTTCGACTCGAACATTGCCGGTTCGCCTGTTCACCGAACAGCGAACCATTTGGGGTGTTCGCGGCAAATTCAAAAAGCAGGAAAAGAGGGGGGCGAGAGAGCGCCCCCCCCCCTCCTGAACCGTACCAGGCCATGTGCCCTCAACATTGGGAGGATGCTTTGGGGGTCTGTGACCCCTCAAAGCACCATGTCCCCATGTTGATGAGGAGAAGGGCCTCATCCCCACAACTCTGGCCTGTGGTTGTGGGGGTCTGCGGGCAGGGGGCTTATCAGAATCTGGAAGCCCCCTTTAACAAGGGGACCCCCAGATCCCGCCCCCCCCTGTTTGAAATGTTAAGGGGATACAAAAGTACCCCTACCATTTCACAAAGAAAGTGTAAAAAATAGTTAAAAAACACACTGACACCATTGGGAAAAGTCCTTTATTAAAAATAAAAAGAATAAAAAAAAGACTCCAGCAGTGGTAATCCACTCTTGCTATCCAGTGATGGGTGGTCTGTTCTCCGGGGTCCAGCGATGGCTGATCTCTTCTGACGTCCAGCGCAGCGCATCCTGTCTCCACGGAGACACTGCAGGAATCCCAAAGAGGACCGGGCCACTCCGTCCCCTGACCCCGCCCCCCTCTGATGTAACGGAAACCTGCGTTACATCAGAGGGGGCGGGGTCACCCTTACATCACTGGGGAAGCCTGGGGAAGATCTTGGTAAAGATGGTAAAGATCGTGTCCAATCACGGCTGATCACAGTGTAAATAGGAAAAGCCGGTAATCGGCTTTTCCTCACTCGCGTCTGTCAGACGCGAGTAGAGGAGAGCCGATCGGCTGCTCCTCTGACAGGGGGGTCTGTGCTGATCGATTATCAGCGCAACTCCCCCGAGGATGACCACACTGGACCACCAGGGACGCCACCAGACCACCAGGGATGCCCATCAAAAGGTATGCCACCCTAGACCACCAGGGATGACAAACAGTGCCATCAATGGATGCCAATCAGTGCCCACAATGGATGCCAATCAGTGCCCACAATGGGCATCACTGATTGGCATGCATTATTGTTTGGCACTGATTGGCATCCATCAATAAAAAAACAATGCCGCCTATCAGTGCCTATCCGTGCCACCTATCAGTGCCTATCCGTGCCACCTATCAGTGCCCATCCATGCCGCCTATCAGTGCCCATCCATGCTGCCTATCAGTGCCCATCCATGCCGCCTATCCGTGCCCATCTGTGCTGCCTATCCATGCCCATCCGTGCCGCCTATCCATGCCAATCCGTGCCGCCTATCCATGCCAATCTGTGCCACCGATCATTGCCAATTTGTGCCACCCATCAGTGCCCATCCGTGTCGCCCATCAGTGCCGCCTATCAGTGCCCATCAATTCCACCTCAGTGCCACTTCATTGGTGCCACCTCATCGGTGCCCATCAGTGCCGCCTTATCAGTGCCTATCAGTGCAGACCTATCAGTGCCCATCAGTGCAGACCTATCAGTGCCCATCAGTGAAGGAGAAAACGTACTTATTTACAAAGTTTTGAAACTGAAACAAAAAAAAACATATTTTTTTTCAAAATTTTCGGTCTTTTTTTATTTGTTTAGCAAAAAATAAAAACCGCAGAGGTGATCAAATACCACCAAAAGAAATCTCTATTTGTGGGAAAAAATGATAAAAATTTCATTTGGGTACAGTGTAGCATGACCGCGCAATTGTCATTCAAAGTATGACAGCGCTGAAAGCTCAAAATTGGTCTGGGCAGGAAGGTGTTTAAGTGCCCTGTATTGAAGTGGTTAAAGTATAACTAAAGGCAAAACTTTTTTTTAATTTTTTAGTTTTAGTTTTGGATGGAGTGGAGAGGTATTAGAACATTTATTACTGTCTGTGCCCCCATTAAGGAGATTCACCCTCTTTATTAGTCCTGTTTACCATTATCATTAAAAGTGAAAGTAAAAGATATTACCCAAATTTTGGGTTGTCCCCAGAAAAGTAATAGAGGGGAAATCTTCTAATGGGTACACTAGTTCTGATGACCTGGGAGTCCCCAAGAAATTCCCTCGATTTACAGGGATTTCCTCTCACTTCCTGAGACAGAAAGTGAAGGAAAATCTCTGCAATAGGACACAAATGGCGAAGAAAAATTTGACTGGAGTTATAACTCTTCCTTGCTCTATCCAAAATGAAAAAAAAAGTTTTGCCTATAGTTCCACTTTAAGTACCGCAGCCCATATTTTTTAATGGGAGGCCATAGTTCTACTTTATGTTTTTTTCCCACTAGTGTCTGAAGCTGCAGCATGAAATAAAACGTGACTGTAAATTTTGGTTCTATCATCTGGTAAGGAAAGATATAAACTATTGAGTTGGATTTGTTATTATAATTTTCCTTACATGTTGGACTTCATTTAAAGTCTATACAAAACCAAAATGTTATAACATTGGTTCTTTCACAATATTTCAGTTAGCATTCAGATTGGCACCTTATTTACTGTCATAATTAGCTGTGCAAATGATGCGAAGAGTCTATTGATATTGTTCTGTACTTGCTGTAAGATCCTGGAAATAGGAGATGCTTCTGTTGATTAAATAATGTGCAGGTTTAACAGCTGGAATTATTCAATAAAGGTGTACTTCAATGTCAATCGTCAATTTGGCGGTAACATGATCTCCAGTGAGAGGAACACAATCCCTGGAAGCATGTTCTGGTTCTAGAACATGACACTTCCAAAGTAACACTATTTACTTAGGTTAGAATTAAACTATGGCAAAATCCGCCTGTTTTTTGTTTTGCTAGTTGGGATTATGTTCTTTTATTTCCATTTATATGCATCATCTACAATTCAAACATTACAATTTAATGCTTTAGCACATCATATCCAAAGTCAGAGATGGCTAGGAAATTGACAAGGCTTCTATACATCTCTGGATGGATTAAGTGCATAAAGCCATAACTTTAGACAAAGTAGACAAAATTAACAAATTAAAGATAATAAAAGTCTCTCAGATATAATAATGAGATACATGAGTCATCCACAACGAGTATAGTGGAGATCGAACATCAAATAAAATAGGTAGAGAACACGTATACCAGTAGATATGACAAATAAAACTGTTCAAGCAATGATTATAAAACAGCGATTTTATTTGTCGTTGTAGTGATAGATGAATTCAAGAACAGAACAAGACATAATATCCATACTAGTGGGCATAATGGGAGTATTGCATCGTAATAAGATCTCAAATAGGCATAAAACAATAATCATTACAGGGAAAGGAAAAAAGAAAGACAGACATAAGCCTATTCTAAATACCTGAGAGTATAACCTCATTAATGAATGAAAAAAGAGAGAAAAGCCAAGCTGCCAACTGCAGTAATAGTGTAGAGCACATGGCCGGGGAAAATCCAGATCAACTGTGGGTATAGAATGGGGTATATGGGATTGTATGATATATATTTTTTTTTATTTGTGGTTGAACTGGATGGATTGTGTCTTTTTTCAACCTAACTAACTATGTAACTATGTAACTATGTCCCGCGGGCCAAATGTGGCCCGCCAGGCCATTTGATGTGGCCCTCGCACCTCTCCTGCAGCTGCAGAACCCCCCTTGTCTCCACCCACACCTTGACTCACCAGTAGCAGCAGAGAGGACAGAACTCCTCAATATCCTGTGCTTCTTCGTGCAGCCACAGAGAGGCTTGCCTCTGCCCCCCCTCTGTCTTAGCAGTTGGCAGCAGAGAGGCTTGTAGCCTGTAGCATGGCACTTGTTAATAATATTAGCAGTAAACGATGTACTTGGACAGGGAGGAAGCGACTGACAAGCCTATAAAATTGCCGGTGACTGGCCAGACTAGGTGCATATCATTTCTGTGGCGGAGGCGGAGACTACCCTCCTTCACATTCTTACAATGCTTCTTCTCCCCGACCCGGGGCAGAGTCTCCCTCACTGCGAATATAGGAGGAGGAGAGAGAGAGGAGGATGACCGGAACCCCCTCAGGTGGTTGCATTGGCAAGGGCAGGTACAGTTAATTATGATTATTATAGTCATCATGTCCAACCGGGTGCATATAATTTCTGTGATGGAGACGGAGACTAATGCTCCGCCTACCCTCCTTCACATGACATTCTTACAATGCTTCTTCTCCTTGACCCGGGGCAGAGTCTCCCTCACTGCGACTATAGGAGGAGGCGAGAGAGTGGAGGATGACAGGAACCCCCTCAGGTGGTTGCATTGGCAAGGGCAGGTACAGTTAATTACGATTATTATAGTCATCATGTCCAATCCATATAAAGTGCTCAACCTGGATTAAATGCATATTTTCAGATGATACTGCAATAAAATGCTCCTCCATGCGTGCTACAAACTCATTAAGCAGTCCACATTCAGTGAAAGTTCATGTACTGCAAATTTTGCACTTTGCAGTTCATAAACTTTCACTGAATGTGGACTGTTTAATAAGTTTGCATTGATTTCAGCAAGTGCAAAGTGCTCTATTTGAAATCAATGCAAATTCATTAAGGATTCCACATTCAGTGAAAATTAATGTACTGCAAAGTGCTCCATGCTGTAATCAAAACATAATTAATATACACTAGTAAGAGCTGTAAAATTTTGAAACTGACAAGGCTGCACCGATTGCTACTGATGAGGTGGCACTCTTAAGCTGCACTGGTAGGCTCTCACTGATGGGCACTGATAGGCTGCACTGATGGACACTGATAGGCTGCATTGATGGGCACAGATAGGCTGCACTGATGGGCACTGATAGGCTACACGGATGACCACTGATAGGCTGCATTGATGGGCACTGATAGACTGCACTGATGAGCACTGGTAGGCTGCACTGATGAACACTGATGGGCACTGGTAGGCTGCACTGATGGGCACTGATAAGCTGCACTGATGAGCACTGATAGGCTGCACTGATGGGCATTGATAAGCTGCACTGATGAGCACTGATAGGCTGCACTGATGGGCACTGATGAGCTGCACTGATGAGCACTGGTAGGCTACACTGATTTTAGGGGGTACATTTAGGGGGTGCATGAGTTTAGTCAGGCCTAGGGCAGCACAAAACCTAAATAGAACACTGACAGCCACCAGATATGATACATTGGCCACAGTGCCAAAAGCAGGCCAGTGAAGCCAAGGGATGCATTTTCGAAATCTAAATTTTTTTAAATTGGATTCCATTAATATAGTATTAATAGATATTTTGGATAACTCTTCTTTCTTCTAATTTCCTAGTGATCCAGTAAGTTAGGCTCTCCAGCTAAAGTATCAGTTACAGGTATGAGGCAAACTATTTTACACTGGCAGGGGTGGAAAGAATGATCTGACTTTTTATTTATGTAAAACCTTTATCCCAAAAGGGAAAAAAATGTTTGCTGTAACTGCTTATAAAGTACGAGGGGCGTTCAAATCAAACCAAGACTTTTAATTTTACAGGTATAAAAAGGGATGCTAGCATGGCAGTACTACACACAGTAGTAAGTGGAAAGTGTGCCCTATTACTGATAGGCGGCGCACATGTCACGGGCCAATAGAGAGACCGCTATTCAAGATGGCAGACAACAGTGTTAGTGGAGTGGAAGTGTATAGCAGTTGAAGCATTGCGGACTCATCGTTACCAAAAATTTTTCAAAAATTGCGTAAAGTGATGGCAAGAGTTTTCTGTGATTGGTCATAGCGATCACATGATAACAATGTAAACAATCTGCCATTAATTTCCATTCATGAACAAAGCTTACTGTTGTGATTCACCCAAAGCAATTACATGGTACCTGGCTTAGCCAATCACAACCATAAGCAAACTGTTCATGAATGGTTAACCCATTCATGACAGCTAAAACTATTGCTTACACAGTGATCATCACTGTATAGGCAATCACAGTGTAAAAAAATTGTGACACTGAGCTACTCTGATGACCGGATTTAAAAAAAAATTGTAATAATAAGTTGAAAATTTTTTATTAAAAAAATGTAAATGTTTTTATTTTATTTTTTACATACTCCACCAGTTTTTATCCCTGATCACTGTCACACCAGTCCCATTTTACAAAAAAATTGCAACTTTAAACAACTCGCCATGCCTCTTACTAAATGCTTACTTTCCAAAGAGGAGTAATTTTGGGCGTATTAGTACTGTCCTGGTATTTTGGGGCCTCAAGAAAGCAGATACATCAGGATTATTCAATTTTCTAATTTATATACTATAGTTTGCAGACATTAACACAAACAAATTAATATACACCTATTGGGATTTTTTTTTTTTACCAAAGATGAGATAGCAGAATACATTTTGGCTAAATTTATGAAGACATTTGATTTAATTGGATATGTTTTATAACAAAAAGAAAATATCGGTGCAATTATATGCAAAAATATGCAATTATTAGTCTTTTTTTCATTTATCCTTTGTTTTTTTTTCATTAGGGGGATTTGAACTTGGGGAAGGGTTAATATGGGATGCCCACTTGATCAACAGAACTTTTCAGGGACTTAACCTATATACATTTGGTATATACACACTCCTTTCTTCTACAATTCCCAGGATCAGCTAGAACTTTGGTTTTGATCCAACACTGACTCAGTCAGAACCTTGTAATTGCCCTTTGCAGGCAGGGACTGTGGGCCCCTTTTGTTGTAGCAAAAATACTGTGGCTACTGCTCCCAGTACCAGCCAAACCTGAACTTTACCTACACTAACACAAAAACTCTAGCAACACATCTAGGGGGTGCTACATAATAAATAAATAAAACAATGGTGGTGATTCAATACCATCAAAAAAAAAGCTCTATTTGTGTAAAAGAATTGATATTTGATAAAAATGCAATTTGTGTACAGTATTACATGACCACGCAATTGCCAGTTAAAGTAGCGCAGTGCTGAATAGCAAAAAATGTTCTGTTCATTAAGGGGGTAAAAAATTCAGGAGCTCAAGTGGTTAAAGCTCAAGCTTTAGAGGAACAGCTTCTGCTGTGCTCTCTCACTAGATACCGTAATCAACAATGCTCAGGGATTCCTTTGTCATGTAAAATAAATATAAAACCATGTATATACTTTAAACTAATTGTAAAAAAAAGAATACATGTTAATACAAATTAAGTTTTACTTTCCCTCTTAGCTTCAGCCTGATATAGAGAGTGCATGTTCCAAATAATAAAATATAGATGGTTTAATAGTTTAGAAGGAATTGGTGATAAATGGTGGTATTGCAGTTTAAATAAAATGCTTACCTATCTATGTAAGAGAGATGTATATATACACGGGTTGGACAAAAATATGGAAACACTACACAATTTGCAGGTGTGAAAGTAACAACATGTTTTGCGTAGAAAGCTGGGGATGGTAGGGGGCATAAAAACCAAACATACAAAGAACAATACACACCTAACTGGATTAATAAGCGCCGCAAACTTGTTTATTGGTTTTCACAAATATAAACATTTAACAATTCACCATAACTCTTTTAATCAATAAATACTTTAAAACTGTAAACAAAATCAACCAAAATCAGTGGTGCACTCTTTAAATATCGCTCTGGCGACTGGCAAAGACCCCCCTCAGCCTCTTGCTTAAATAGGGGTCCTGGGAACTTTTGGAATGTTCTGGGGAGGGTCACGTGACCTTAAATGATCTATCCTAGAGAACCCCTCAGAACATCTAGAACATTCCCAATCAGCTGACCTTTTTTGATCTATCACAAAACCCTCCTTTAAAACCAGTGAATGGGGGGCTTGAAACTCCTGCCGCCACCATCCCATGAGGAAAATGGTGTCCTTAAAACAGGCTATCTTCCTTCCCCTTCCTCTCATTCTTTTGAACTCTATAAGCAAAACATTCATGGGCAAGCTGCAATTGCCAAACCACTAAACCACTAGTGATGGATATTATTGCTTAGAAGAGGAGAGAGTGGTGTAACACCCATAAATCTTGGACTATCGATAAATGGAAGCCTGTAAGATGGTCTGATGAATCGAGGTTCACACTGTTCCCAACCACCGGACGTGTTTACGTCTTGGTTTTGGCAGCCATATCTTGGTATTCTGCAGGCACCATCATCGCCTTGAAAGGTAGACCCAATGCCAGCACTTATGTACAACTTTTGGCTGACTTTGTGCAAATAGGAAATATAGGAAATATTGCATATGAATATTTTATTTAGACATCAGGTGGGGCTCTTGGGTACTTTTTCATACATTTCTTTTGTTTCCTTTTCTCCTTGTTTTTGAAAATAGCTGGTTGGTAGAGCTTTAACCACTTGCCAGCCCGCCACAGTATATGCAGTGGGGCGTCACGGGCAGGCTCAGTCACTTATGACTCCTGTGACCGATGTGTCCATCAGACACAGCGGATTTCTGCTACCGGTATCCAGTAACTGGGTAGCATGTGTTTGCTATGATTGGTCATAGCGATCACATGATAACAATGTAAACAATCTGCCATTAATTTCCATTCATGAACAAAGCTTACTGTTGTGATTCACCCAAAGCAATTACATGGTACCTGGCTTAGCCAATCACAGATCGCAACCATAAGCAAACTGTTCATGAATGGTTAACCCATTCATGACAGCTAAAACTATTGCTTACACAGTGATCATCACTGTATAGGCAATCACAGTGTAAAAAAATTGTGACACTGAGCTACTCTGATGACCGGATTTAAAAAAAAATTGTAATAATAAGTTGAAAATTTTTTATTAAAAAAATGTAAATGTTTTTATTTTATTTTTTACATACTCCACCAGTTTTTATCCCTGATCACTGTCACACCAGTCATATGATAACGCTGTACTGCACTGGTGACAAAATTGTGGGGAAAAAACAAACTAGTTGAATTTAATTTCTTAATTTTCCCAAAAATTTTACAAAAAAATTGCAACTTTAAACAACTCGCCATGCCTCTTACTAAATGCTTACTTTCCAAAGAGGAGTAATTTTGGGCGTATTAGTACTGTCCTGGTATTTTGGGGCCTCAAGAAAGCAGATACATCAGGATTATTCAATTTTCTAATTTATATACTATAGTTTGCAGACATTAACACAAACAAATTAATATACACCTATTGGGATTTTTTTTTTTTTTTTACCAAAGATGAGATAGCAGAATACATTTTGGCCTAAATTTATGAAGACATTTGATTTAATTGGATATGTTTTATAACAAAAAGAAAATATCGGTGCAATTATATGCAAAAATATGCAATTATTAGTCTTTTTTTCATTTATATAATTGTAGCACTACCCCCGTAGGAGCCGATGGTGAATGTTGGTTATCTCCCACCCTGCAAAATCAGACACATGAATTTTCCATACACTCTGGAGTCAAAAAGCAGTCCTTGTTGCTTGGTTTTTTTTTTCATTAGGGGGATTTGAACTTGGGGAAGGGTTAATATGGGATGCCCACTTGATCAACAGAACTTTTCAGGGACTTAACCTATATACATTTGGTATATACACACTCCTTTCTTCTACAATTCCCAGGATCAGCTAGAACTTTGGTTTTGATCCAACACTGACTCAGTCAGAACCTTGTAATTGCCCTTTGCAGGCAGGGACTGTGGGCCCCTTTTGTTGTAGCAAAAATACTGTGGCTACTGCTCCCAGTACCAGCCAAACCTGAACTTTACCTACACTAACACAAAAACTCTAGCAACACATCTAGGGGGTGCTACATAATAAATAAATAAAACAATGGTGGTGATTCAATTCCATCAAAAAAAAAGCTCTATTTGTGTAAAAGAATTGATATTTGATAAAAATGCAATTTGTGTACAGTATTACATGACCACGCGATTGCCAGTTAAAGTAGCGCAGTGCTGAATAGCAAAAAATGTTCTGTTCATTAAGGGGGTAAAAAATTCAGGAGCTCAAGTGGTTAAAGCTCAAGCTTTAGAGGAACAGCTTCTGCTGTGCTCTCTCACTAGATACCGTAATCAACAATGCTCAGGGATTCCTTTGTCATGTAAAATAAATATAAAACCATGTATATACTTTAAACTAATTGTAAAAAAAAGAATACATGTTAATACAAATTAAGTTTTACTTTCCCTCTTAGCCTCAGCCTGATATAGAGAGTGCATGTTCCAAATAATAAAATATAGATGGTTTAATAGTTTAGAAGGAATTGGTGATAAATGGTGGTATTGCAGTTTAAATAAAATGCTTACCTATCTATGTAAGAGAGATGTATATATACACGGGTTGGACAAAAATATGGAAACACTACACAATTTGCAGGTGTGAAAGTAACAACATGTTTTGCGTAGAAAGCTGGGGATGGTAGGGGGCATAAAAACCAAACATACAAAGAACAATAGACACACCTAACTGGATTAATAAGCGCCGCAAACTTGTTTATTGGTTTTCACAAATATAAACATTTAACAATTCACCATAACTCTTTTAATCAATAAATACTTTAAAACTGTAAACAAAATCAACCAAAATCAGTGGTGCACTCTTTAAATATCGCTCTGGCGACTGGCAAAGACCCCCCTCAGCCTCTTGCTTAAATAGGGGTCCTGGGAACTTTTGGAATGTTCTGGGGAGGGTCACGTGACCTTAAATGATCTATCCTAGAGAACCCCTCAGAACATCTAGAACATTCCCAACCAGCTGACCTTTTTTGATCTATCACAAAACCCTCCTTTAAAACCAGTGAATGGGGGGCTTGAAACTCCTGCCGCCCCCATCCCATGAGGAAAATGGTTTCCTCAAAACAGGCTATCCCCCCTTCCTCTCATTCTTTTGAACTCTATAAGCAAAACATTCATGGGCAAGCTGCAATTGCCAAACCACTAAATCACTAGTGATGGATATTATTGCTTAGAAGAGGAGAGAGTGGTGTAACACCCATAAATCTTGGACTATCGATAAATGGAAGCCTGTAAGATGGTCTGATGAATCGAGGTTCACACTGTTCCCAACCACCGGACGTGTTTACGTCTTGGTTTTGGCAGCCATATCTTGGTATTCTGCAGGCACCATCATCGCCTTGAAAGGTAGACCCAATGCCAGCACTTATGTACAACTTTTGGCTGACTTTGTGCACCCTATGCTGCAGACATTGTTTCCAGAAGACAGAGCCATTTACCAAGACAATAATGCTCCAATTCACACAGCTGTTGTCAAATCATGATTTGATGAGCATGCAGAAGAAGTCTCGCACTTTCCCTGGGCGCTGCAGTCGCTGGACCCCAATATAGCCACTATGGGTAATTTTGGAGAACAAGGTTTTCCACCTCTGGCATCTTTGTGAGAACTGGAATGATTTTTGCATGAAGAGTGGTTTCAGATTCTTTTATCCACCATTCAAAACTTATATTTATAAAAACCCAGGAGAATTCAGGCCATCTTGAATGCCAAGGGCGGTCCAACACCACATTAGGTAACGAATCTTTCTTTTACCTGGTGTTTCCATATTTTTGTGTAACCCTTGTACTTGCCTATTTTCAGTCTGCTCTGGTGATGTGATCCCCTGTGTTAGCCAGTGCCATCTGCAGGGGAAAGGAGAGAGCATTCTACACCGGCTGGGAATGCCTGGAGCAGTGACATCAGTCATAGGCTCCCATGGCCCATCTGTTGCTGGCACTCCCTTCTATCCCCTGCAGCTGTCACTGACTGACAAAGGGGACACAGATCTTATAATGTGCAACTCCTCCCCTTTCCCTCTGGGAACACAAACAATGTGCACAGTGCCTCCATTGGCTGGAGGACTGACTGGCATCTACAGGCTGCACTGGGGAAGAGGCTAGGTCAATAGTGGGACGTACAATGTGGCATTGTAAATTGACCTGTTTTATTACTATCTAGAGTATACCACACATCTTTTTTTTTTTTTTAGAACATTGCAAAAGATACACAAATAAACAATGAAAGTTAAAACACAATGTTAATTAGGCCATAACTTTATTTTCTACATTTATGTAACACTTTGTGACGTTACTTTAAAATACAGAGCTGTAACATATTGTTGTGAACCCTAAGTCCTATTGCAATGGATTATTGTATCACTGTGACAAAAACGAGAAGAGGTGGGGAAGAACCATGAAGCAGACTGTGTTCATACACTTAGAGAGCTTTACTATACGTTTCCCTTTGTGAGTACTTGCTTGTCTGTTTACTGCTGTTGATATGCAGCCCAAAACATGGCACCCTAAAAATTTGTATTCACTGCCATCCCCTTCCATGTCATCATAAGACTGTAAACACAACATTCACACGGTACAGCAGGGGGCTTTCCTACTGCATCACAGGATCTGAGCTTTTTTCCTGATTCACACATGTTTAGCCCTGACATTTAGCCAAGCTGAGCAATTGCTTGAATTCCTTCTCATACAATCAAGTGTTAGCAGCATTGGGACTCTATGAACTTTTAGTTATTTTCTATAATTACTTAAATTGTGCAATTTACATTTGTGTTTTTTTATTTTTTTTATTAGGCCAATGCGCCTTATAATGCCTTATGCAGATTGTGAGCGGAGTCCTCAGTTACTCACCCTTCTAGAAGATTCCCATGGTAAATGAACATACTACTGGATAACTGTCTAGTGCCCTGAGGTGTATATATCAGTAGTGCTCTGGATAATTCCTGTGTATTTCACAGCAGAAAAATGATGAAGCACATTCCTTACTGCCCTCATGCTGGTGATTTCAAAGGTATCTCTGTCGAATTTTTTTGTACTACATGCTTCATCCAACCCTGGAAAGATCTACAAGACATCGCCAGAACTTTATATTCTCAGCCTTTGAGAGGTATGGCAAATAAAAAAACTGTGTACTACTGTATAAAAATATTTTAAAAGTAATTTAAAACACAATTGTAATCTATCAAAAATAGATTAACTTGGATCAAACTGTACAGAGAGAGCATTCTTGATGCAGTGTAACAAAGTGAAAACAATTTTCACCTGTAATATTATCGAATTTTACGTTTTATTTACTGTAGCTATTTTCATCTTAGAATAGTTTACAATCTAATGTTCCTATCATGGCACTCATACACTAGGATGAATTTAGTCAGAAGCCAATTAACACATTACTAGTACTGTGCTCTAAATAGTAGGAAGGAGCTCTATGAAAACCCCAAACGGGATGGGCATACAAACTTTGTGCAGGACATGTACTAAACTAGAACCCCACTGCTCAAGCTCCCAAAAGCTTCTGTTTTAGAACATTAAACTAGAGGTCTAACAAGGAGCATTTTTTTAAATCAGTGGGCCTTTGGGCAAGATCATAAGTTGGGCCCCGTTGTTTGAAAAAAAAATATTTGTGCTTAGTGCACCACAGTGAAGAGGGGGCATGGTTTTCATTTTGCCAGATATGTTGCTAGGATTGTAAAAGACCTAGGGCACCTTTGGGCATACCAAGTAGAAGGGTAATTTGGTGCAATTAGCGCACTGTGGAGAACAGTGGGTGTGGCCAATATGCGTTAATTGTAGGAGGGCTTAAGGTTTAATCACATAAGGACTGCCGCATGTACATATACTGCGGCAGGGCGGCCCTTAAACGCAAAATCACGTACCTGTACGGGATTTCTTCTTCCTGGTCTAGGGCGCACACACGGCCACCAGAAACCCGCTCCCGCTGTGATTCGACACAGCGGGAGCCAATCATGTAAACAAGGCAGACTGCCGTTCTGCCAGAGGGGAAAATGGAGATCTAAGCAGAAACACGGATCTCTGTTTTCCTTTAGTCAAAGCACATCCCACACAGTTAGAAAGCAGTCCCTAGAGCAGTGATGGCGAACCTTGGCACCCCAGATGTTTTGGAACTACATTTACCAAGATGCTCATACACTCTGCAGTGTAGTTGAGCATCATGGGAAATGTAGTTCCAAAACATCTTGGTTGCCTAGGTTCTTACCTAAATCCGATTGTTCCAGCGATGAGCACGAGCCCAGCAGCTCCAGCCGCTGTCTCGGTCCTCGTTGGGTAGATTGATAGCAGCAGGAGCCATTGGCTCCTGCTGCTGTGAATCAAATCCAATGATACAGGAGCTGGGGGCGGGGCCGAGTCCTGCTGCCTGTGTTAATGGACACAGCAGCAGGACTCGGGGTGCCCCCATTGAAAGCGTCTCTCTCCATGGGGGCACTCGATGAAGTGGAGGAGCAAGGAGTGCTGCCAGGGGAAAAGGAGGATCAGGGGCCGCTCTGTGCAAAACCCTTCCAAAGAGCAGGTAAGTATAACATGTTTGTTATTTTTAAAAAATTCAATAAATGAACCTTTACAATTATTTTAAGAGAGCAAATTTTCCCAAGGATGAGGGCTGCTCTCCAAGACTTGAACTGTGAGGGAATATTGGCATCGATAGATGAACACAGAACAGCAATAGGAATTCTTCAAAGCGACTGTACAGTATGTGAACACATGGCAAAATATATTCCCATGGGCAACAAGTTTAAATGGCTAAAAATAAAACCTTTGCGGCTCCAAGGTTAAAAAAGCTATACATAATAGGAAAAGAGCTTTTAAAAAATATAAAAATATAAAAATGAAGGAACACTATCATTGTTTAAATGTTACAAAGAATATAACATAATATGTAAAAAGGAAATAAAGGAAGTAAACAGTCAAAATGAGCAACAGATTACAAAAGAAAGTAGAACAAACCCCCCAAAAATATATTATCAGTAAAAAAGGTCAGGTCTGAGCATATGGGCCCCTTTCAAAATAATCGAGTGACTGGGGACAAAGAGAAGGCAAATGTATTAAATGCCTTCTTAAGCTTTGTGTACACAAATGAGCATGGGGGAGCTCATGTCCATAATGGGGGTGGTAGTGACACAGCCCAAAATGAACCACAATGGCTAAAAAGTGATATGGTCTAGAAATATTTAGACAGAATAAAGGTGGATAAAGCACCTGGACCAGATGGCATCCACCCACGGATGCTAAAAAATTTTTTGCTCTGTCATTTCAAAGCCATTGTTTCAAATTTTTAGGGACTCTTTAATGACTGGCAAAGTAACCCGGGATTGGCGTAAGGCCAATGTTATGCCAGTATTTAAGAAGGGATCAAAGTCTTTACCAAGTCTTTACCAAGTAACTATAGAAGTGTTTGAGTAACTTCTATAGTTGGAAAGATACTGGAGAGTTTTCAAAAATACCACATAGTTGAGTTCTTGCTAAAAAAAAAATATTTTAATCAACAGACAGCATGGGTTCATGAAAGACAGAAGTTGTCAAACAAATCTGACTTCTTTTTATGAGCAGGTAAGTAAAATCTTAGACAAAGGGGTGCTGTGGACGTAGTATATTTAGATTTTTTGCCAAAGCATTTGACGCGGTTCCCCACACATGGCTAATGTGTAATGTAAAAAAGCTTGGAAAAATCAGTTTATACATGGATAAAAAACTGTCTAAAAGACCAAATTCAGAGATTAGTGGGTGATGATTCTTACTCTGAATGGTATAGGGTTATTAGTGGTGTACCCCAAGGTTCAGTGTTTTTAATATCTTTATAAATGATCGGTCTGGGATTAAAATGAAATGGTAATATCAGTTAACCTGGCAGTAAGAGCCAACAGATCTTAAGGAAAAACCTTTGACCACAGGTACAAGAGGGGGAGAGAAGACTTTTGTTGTCAGTCAGCTCCCTCTAACCTGATGCCACAGGCGGAATGAAACAAAAAACACAAAATGTAAAACCTGAGTGAGTGTTTCCCTTTAAGATAAACAGGTGCTGTAGATGGATTGCTTTGTATGAAGGAGTCTTTGAAGTAGTGGTATTTGTAACCTTCAGCTAGCTATGAAGGGGCCCAAAGATGTTGCTGTGCAATGGCGACCAGCAAAGGTGAATAGAATAAGCAAGGTGTATCCCAGCAAAAGGTCTTTGATATAGAAAAATGGTGGGGGTAAAGGTGTCTGCATACAGTGTCTCTGAATGCAATGTTAAAGGTGGCCTTCTGCCCTCTCACCAATCCTGGAGATACCAAGGCTTGTGGAGATAGAATGTCACAGAACAGGCTCTTGAAGGATCTGCAGCCAGATGGAGAATGCCTGACTGGCAACCTGATGACCCAAGGACTCAGCTGTGTCCATGTGGGTGTAAGTGAGAGTGAGCCCCAATAGCCACTCTGCCGATGAGAGTCCAGCAGCTGAAGATCTGCCTGCAGAGATAATGCTCACTCACCGAAAGGCTCTCCAAACCATCCAGGGCTCAGCGCCCCCTCACACTGACCAGAGTAGCCTAGCCTCTCGCTCCTGTAGCTGCAGATCCCGTGTACCAAGAGGGACAGCCTGCTCTTAGCAGTGGAATTTATCTCCTTTCCCAGTGTCCTCCTCGGTTGCCAGCTTTCTGGTAAGTGTAGTCCAATCAGTGCTGAAGATTGCATTATGTCCTGACTGTGGGACTACATGTCCCAAGATGCTCTGCTTGTTGAAAGAAGTGATCCCACTCTGCTGGCAGGAAATGATGTAACTGTCCCAGCAGTGAGCTCTCGGGGGAAGAGGCTGCATCTCAGTCTCATCTGTGAGTGTCCCTGAGTTACAGAATGACATAGCTGCCATTTGGCTACACTAGTTTTAGAAAATAAATCCCAAAATGTTTCTTCTGTGTTATAAAACCTGACTTTTTATTTTTACCTTTTTTTAAATAAAGTTCCACTGCCATATTGGCGATAAGAAAAGTAGATTTAATTAGAACCTCTTCCATGTTGGAGTAAATTGTGTCACGTGTAGGTAATGTGTCTGAGACAAAATTCTGGGGCAAGTTGTGCCATTTGCTGCACGGACGGGATACAGATTTCTAATGAGTATCTATAACATGCTTTATGAATTCCAAGGTATTCATTGCTTATTATCAAAGATAATAGGATTTAACTTGGAGTGCAGTAAAATTTATAAATGTGGTTGGCTTACTGTCTCATACATTAATACAGCAATGGAATGTCTTTCTGTGCGTTATTATTCTTACCATTTTGTGGTAGGGGATATATTAGTTGTGCTTTAGTTTCATTACCAGTTCCATCCTGTATTTTTATGAACTTTGATAGATCACAGTTAAAAAACAATATATAAAATAATATCCTTTCCTGCAAAGTTCACAGTGACAACAAAAATGAACACTTACAACCCAAGAAATCAGACAAGGAAGTGAAAACAAATATTTCTGTACATTTTATGAAAAAGCAGGCTGGGACACAGAGCCGTGGGCCTCGCAGATATCATGCATGCCTTATACAGAGGTATCTGCTCCCTCTGCGGGCATCCGTCCCTGCTTTGACCCAGCCGGAGGTATGTAAACGTTTTACGGTCTGTGGCACATGAGAGTCTGTGGCAAATAGGAGAGAGTGGAGGACTTCAAAGGGTCAACACACCTTCAAAGTGTGGATACCAGCATGAGTATGTGTAAGGTACTTGTCAAAGCATCAGTTGACCCCTAGCTGAAGATTATCAAGGACAGGCTCAGACACTGCTGAATTTCTCCCTTTCATAATGTCTTTGTGACTATATATTATCAGAGATTGACAATGCCAGTGCAAAACTTCTCATTTCTGCAAAAAAAGTCTGTTGACTATACAGTGGTGTGAAAAAGTGTTTGCCCCCTTCCTCATTTCCTGTTCCTTTGCATGTTTGTCACACTTAAGTGTTTCGGAACATCAAACCAATTTAAACAATAGTCAAGGACAACACAAGTAAACACAAAATGCAATTTGTAAATGAAGGTGTTTATTATTAAAGGTGAAAAAAAATCCAAACCATCATGGCCCTGTGTGAAAAAGTGATTGCCCCCTAAACCTAATAACTGGTTGGGCCACCCTTAGCAGCAACAACTGCAACCAAGCGTTTGCGATAACGTGCAATGAGGCTTTTACAGCGTCCTGGAGGAATTTTGGCCCACTCATCTTTGCAGAATTGTCCTAATTCAGTTACATTAGAGGGTTTTCGAGCATGAACGGCCTTTTTAAGGTCATACCACAACATCTCAATAGGATTCAGGTCAGGACTTTGGCTAGGCCACTCCAAAGTCTTCATTTTGTTTTTCTTCAGCCATTCGGTGGTGGACTTGCTGGTGTGTTTAGGATCATTGTCCTGCTGCAGAACCCAAGTTCGTTTCAGCTTGAGTACACGAACAGGACATTCTCCTTCAGGATCTCTTGGTAGACAGCAGAATTCATAGTTCCTTTTATCACGGCAAGTCTTCCAGGTCCTGAAGCAGCAAAACAGCCCCAGACCATCACACTACCACCACCATATTTTACTGTTGGTATAATGTTCTTTTTCTGAAATGCAGTGTTCCTTCTACGCCAGATATACTTGGACACACACCTTCCAAAGAGTTCCACTTTTGTCTCATCGGTCCACAGAATGTTGTCCCAAAAGTCTTGGGGATCATCAAGATGTGTTGTGGAGAAATTGAGACGAGCTTTGATGTTCTTTTTGCTCAGCAGTGGTTTTCTCCTTGGAACTCTGCCATGCAGGCCATTTTTGCTCAGTCTTTTCCTGATGGTGGAGGCATGAACGCTGACCTTAACTGAGGCAAGTGAGGCCTGCAGTTCCTTGGACGTTGTTGTGGGGTCTTTTGTGACCTCTTGGATAAGTCGTCGCTGCGCTCTTGGGGTAATTTTGGGCGGCCGGCCACTCCTGGGAAGGTTCACCACTGTTCCATGTCTTCGCCATTTGTGGATAATGGCTCTCACTGTGGTTCGCTGGATTCCCAAAGCTTTGGAAATGGCTTTATAACCCTTTCCAGACTGATAGATCTCAATTACTTTCTTTCTCAATTGTTCCTGAATTTCTTTGGGTCTCGGCATGATGTGTAGCTTTTAAGGATCTTCTGGTGGACCTTACTGTGTCAAGCAGCTCCTATTTAAGTGATGCCTTGATTGTGAACAGGTGTGGCAATAATCAGGCCTGGGTGTGGCTAGAGAAATTGAACTCAGGTGTGGACAACCACAGTTATAGTATGTTTTAACAAGGGGGGCAATCACTTTTTCACACAGGGCCATGATGGTTTGGATTTTTTTTCACCTTTAATAATAAACACCTTCATTTACAAATTGCATTTTGTGTTTACTTGTGTTGTCCTTGACTATTGTTTAAATTGGTTTGATGTTCCGAAACACTTAAGTGTGACAAACATGCAAAGGGACAGGAAATGAGGAAGGGGGCAAACACTTTTTCACACCACTGTATGTTGTAAAAAGCGGGCTTCTGCATTAATGTTTTTTCTGAAACCATAATGATTGCATACCACATTATTCTAGAAGTACCAGGTGACTTAAAGTAGTTATAAGCCCAATAGCAAAAACTTCAAAAAACATTAACATGTTAATGTAGTTCAAAAGTATTTTCCATTTTTAAATCTTCAGCTTTTATTAAAATAATCATTTGTAATTTGGCAATGGAGGTCCTTGTTCAAGCACTTCCTGTTACGACTGTCTCCCAATTGTACTCCTGCATTGTCAGCTTGTCACATATGCCCCTGGTGGAGATTACAAATGACCATGCCGACACACAAGAAACAGCCATGGTCCTCTGTCATGGTATCGCTATCAGAAAGCTGGTCTAGAGCAACCATGTGCAGCTGACGCTGAAGGAAGTGCATGTAGGCAGAAATTGGTTGAAAGGGACTGCAAGATATCAGCACCACTGAGATAGAAAATATAATGAAAAAAAGGTAAAAACAAAACATGTTATAAAATAAAAAAATTAAATGTTTTATTACACAGTACTTTAGCATAATAACTGTCATCTAGTTGGCTTTCAACTTTAACGCACAACCTTAGGGTTGAACTAAAAGCATGAATACTCACCAATGCTCCATTGTTCCAATGCCAATGAGGTCCCTCGCCGGCACTGACATCTTCTCCCCTACTAGTCCGGGGGCCGATCTTCAGCTGTATTGATTGACCAGTGTAGTGTGACATCACTGCCATGCATGCATAGGAGTAATTCATCCCAGTACACTGGCACTGTGCTGAAAATGTAAGTGGAGCTGCACATGTGGAGCTCCGTGTACATTCTGCAGAGGTTCAAGAAAGGAAGGGTGACCCCTGGAAGTTGCACATCTATGATGTCCTGCTGCAATGAATGGAGTGGCAACCTCAGCCTGGACTCCGACCAGGCCACGCCCCCAACGCATTTCACTCTGCCCCCCAGAGCTTATTCATGGGGATCTACACTCTGCAGGGGACTGAACAGGCAGGCAGGTTTATTTTATTGTAGAGGATACATTGCATGTTCTACAATAAAGAGTCTGCCTGTCCGAAGTTTTTTTTTCAGTTCTCCTTTATAAATACACTGTACCTACTTGGGAGTGTGCAGTAGTCCATAGCCAAATAAAGGAAACTAAATATAATAAGTAAGTAGGTCAAAAGCCTGATGGTTGTTTTCTTGATTGCAGAGTTTAAATAGTTGCTGTATTTGCCTGAAATAACGTCCAGACTATATAACTGAACTATTTCAAAGATGTGTGATTACAAAAATGTATATCTGCCCTTGAAAGCCACATTGTGTGTTCTGTTCCAAATGCTGCTTTATTTATTGCAGGTATTCATATAGCGCCGGGAACTTATGCAGCACATTTACATCAGGCCCTGTCCTCAAGGAGCTTACAATCTAATTCACATATACCAGGGCCAAAGTTAGACAGGAGCCAATAAACTTACCAGTATTTCTTTGGAGTGTGTGAGGAAACCCACGCAGGCACAGGGAGAACATGCAAACTCCAGGCAGAAAGTGTCGGGATTTGAACCGATGGCCCTAGTCCTGCCAGGCAGAATTGCTATCCCCTTAGCCATTGTGCTTTATGCATTGACATACATACCTTCTTAGACTCAATCTGTCTACTCTAGACAATATGGTCACCTTCTGACTTGGCACCATCCACAGACAGCTTAACTCTTCAATAAGACAAAGAAATTGAATCCAACACAATTTTACTTCAGCTAATTGCAGTACAGAGGACATTTTTCCATTCTTTTGAAGCATAGGGAGACAATGACATTCTTTAACCCTGTCTCTCTGAATTACTAACAGCGACTGAGGGAACATGGAAGAAACAGGGAGGGTCTTGACTAGCACTAAACAGGAGGGGAGGACAGATGGAACATGGAAGAGAACAGCACAAGGCGCAAGGAATAATGCATGATGAAAACGTTATTGTGTAGGCACTTGAAAGACTGTGCTTCGGCTTCAGTGGCACCAAGTGGTTAGCATGTATAAGGCAACAATCCTAGGACTGGATTGGCAGCAGTGGCTCCACATGCACAGACAGTCAGTCAGGGACCCACCAGGAGGATGGATGGCCGGTGGTATCCACAGCAGTCTATCGAGCTGGCAACAGGGAGCAGGTACATGTCACTGAAATAGAGAGGGAGCAGGGTACATGTGGAGTCACTTCTACCGATCCAGTCCTAGGATTGTTGCCTTATACATGCTAACCACTCTGTGCCACTGAAGCTGGAGCACAGTCTTTTAAGATGTAAGTGTGTCTGCACAATAAAGTGTTGTTTTCATCACACGTTAATCCTTGCGCCCTGTGCTGTTCTCTTCCATGTTCCATTGACGGATCCATCCCAAATCTGTTCCTCAGGAGCTGCAGGATCTCGTCGCTGTTTTTTGCCTTATATCCATCATCGCCACCTATGAATTAATGGACTTTCGATTACCATTGCAATTGTGAGACCTGGATGACTTGTACATTGTTCTTGTATATCTATGGGGAGGACAGATGGGGGTACCAAATCTCATTAGTAAACAAGCTGTAGTGGCCCAAAGCTGCCACTAAATGTCAGCACACTACAGACAAATAATAACATCATGCAGTTCAATAAAACACATATAAATTATGTAAAAGTGGGGCAGAACATGGAGAGCTTTATAGGCAGCAAACCAGAAGAGCTGGGGCTGGTTTATACCTTCTGCAGTCTTCATAATAGCTTTTCAGCATTTTTCCTTGCACATGATTGGATGATGGAAGTCAGCAAAGCTTCTGCTCATTTACTAAGCTCTGGAGCAACTGCGCTTGCAGAGTTTAACTGGAATTTGCAAAGTGCACAGTCTATTTGCCTTTAGTAAATCAACCCCAAAGCCTCATACGGGAACATCAAACATGTCCACCTGGCTCTGGGAACATGGCAGTACATAGACATCATCGGAAAGAGTGTTGTTTTTCCAAAATAAAATAGTTATAGGCCATTTTCTACACACATATGTGGAGATCTTGGGTATTGTAAGGGATTTTTCTGAGGAAATTTTCTCACTCCACCACAATTTCTGACAATTAAATTTTTTTTGTTTTCCAGAAATGAAGATAAAAAAGCCTTAATAAATATTAGTACATGTATGAGTGAATGAATGGAGAGTAAGTATGACAATCTCCCTGTGACAGTAGCAAGGGAAACAAATCTAGACGTGTGAAAAAGAGGGATTGTTTTGAATGTGCTGACATCTTTATTGACAAGACTTGTCACTAGCACGACAAATATTATTGTACACACTTCCAGGCCTCTCTCTGTTTGTGTAGCGTGGGGATGAATGAACTCTGAGTGTGTAGCACAAACAGGACACTAATTATCACAGTGTTTAGCTTATCATCTGTGACAATTTACCTGACGTCTGTTTGTGAATAGAGCGAACATTTCACTAGCGACCAGGCATATTACAAAGAACAGAACAGAGAACAGAAGTATGGGCATTGTTTTAGGGCCTATTTACACTTGTCCATTTAGATGCAGCAAAACTTTTGCATTTTACTGCACGAAAATACAGTATCTCACAAAAGTGAGTATACCCCTCACATTTTTGTAAATATTTTATTATATCTTTTCATATGACAACACTGAAGAAATTACACTTTTCTACAATGTAAAGTAGTGAGTGTACAGCTTGTATAACAGTGTAAATGTGCCGCCCCCTCAAAATAACTCAACACGCAGCCATTAATGCCTAAACCGGCAATAAAAGTGAGCACACCCCTAAGTGAAAATGTCCAATTTGGGCCCAAAGTGTCCATATTTTGTGTGACCACCATTATTTTCCAGCACTGCCTTGGCATGGAGTTCACCAGAGCTTCACAGGTTGCCACTGGAGTCCTCTTCCACTCCTCCATGATGACATCACGGAGCTGGTGGATGTTAGAGACCTTGCGCTCCTCCACCTTCCGTTTGAGGATGCCCCATTGGTCTAGAAACATGCTTGGCCAGTCCATCACCTTTACCCTCAGCTTCTTTAGCAAGGCAGTGATCGTCTTTGAGGTGTGTTTTGGGTCATTATCATGTTGGAATACTGCCCTGCGGCCCAGTCTCCGAAGGGAGGGGATCATGCTCTGCTTCAGTATGTCACAGTACATGTTGGAATTCATGGTTCCCTCAATGAACTGTAGCTCCCCAGTGCCAGCAGCACTAATGCAGCCCCAGACCGTGACACTCCCACCTCCATGCTTGACTATAGGCAAGACACACTTGTCTTTGTACCTCCTGCCCTGGTTGCCTCCACACGCTTGACACCATCTGAACCAAATACGTTTATTTTGGTCTCATCAGACCACAAGACATGGTTCCAGTAATCCATGTCCCTAGTCAGCTTGTCTTCAGCAAACTGTTTTGCGGGATCTCTTGTGCATCATCTTTAGAAGAGGCTTCCTTCTGGGACGACAGCCATGCAGACCAATTTGATGCAGTGTGTGGCGTATGGTCTGAGCACTGACAGGCTGATCCCCCCACCCCTTCAACCTCTGCAGCAATGCTGGCAGCACTCATACATCTATTTCCCAAAGACAACCTCTGGATATGACGCTGAGCACGTGCACTCAACTTCTTTGGTTGACCACGGCAAGGCCTGTTCTGAGTGGAACCTGTCCTGTTAAACCGCTGTATGGTTTTGGCCACTGTGCTGCAGCTCAGTTTCAGGGTCTTGGCAAATTTCTTATAGCCTAGGCCATCTTTATGTAGAGCAACATTTTTTTCAGATTTTTTTCAAAGAGTTCTTTGCCATGAGCTGCCATGTTGAACTTCCAGTGACCAGTATGAGAGAGTGAGAGTGATAACACAAAATTTAACACACCTGCTCCCCATTCACACCTGAGACCTTGTAACACTAACCAGTCACATGACACCGGGAGGGAAAATGGCTAATTATGACCAATTTGGACATTTTCACTTAGGGGTGTACTCACTTTTATTGCCAGCGGTTTAGACATTATTGGCTGTGTGTTGAGTTATTTTGAGGGGACAGCAAATTTACACTGTTATACAAGCTGTACACTCACATGAAAAGATATAATAAAATATTTACAAAAATGTGAGGGGTTTACTCACTTTTGTCAGATACTGTACATGTCAAGTACAAATCCTATTCTTACCTATGTGGCTTGTTCACATCTATGCACTGCAGTTAAAGCGGTTCTGCACTCTTTTTTTTTTTTTGGGCTATATGCCAAGGGCATATAGCTCAATTGGGGGACTTACCTGTTCCATCTTCCATCTCGATCGCCGCCGGTTTTCATCTTCATCTTCTTCTTGTCTTCTTCTTGTCTGCTGGGGTCCATCTTGCCTGTGGGCATGTGAAACTGTAGATGGCCCATCATGCACCGCCGTTACTCGCGCGTGCGCAGTAACGGCACATCTGCCGACATCTCACGAGATTTCGGCAGATGTGGCCGAAATCTCGCGAGATTTCGGAAGATGTGGCCGAAATCTCGCGAGATTTCGGAAGATGCCCGCACTGACTCCTGGGATCATTGACACCAGATCCCAGGAGACAGTGCGGCGTGACGACGATCGACGCAGAGACCCCACCCGCCGCCGAAGAGAGAGAAGACCGGAAGTCATCAATTACAAGGTAAGTAAAAAAAAAAAAAAAAAAAAAAAATTTCATTTAGTACTCTTTGCCTGATTTGGAAGGCAAAGAGATTTACTAAATGAAATGGGTGCAGAACCGCTTTAAGTATGAAAGAGATAGGGAAACTCCATTAGCCCATTCACTCCTACATGTTCACGTTATCATACACAATGTACGCACACAGAGCAGTGTGGAGTTATAAAAAAAAAAAATCAGCATCTATACTCACCTCCATGAGGCTGCATCATGTTGGCTCTAAGAACGAGAACTGAGTGATCACATGACCACTGATCACTCAGTTCTCGGTCTTGTCAGATCAGAGAGCAGTGACTTTTAGTCATTGCTCTTTGGCCTGCCCCTCCAACTCTCATTGGAGCACCAGATTGACAAGGGGACAGACACACCTGGCTTCGGCCCTTGACCGAGTACTGAGAGGCGGAGCTTGCAGTCAATTAAGCAGCTGGGTGGATCTCGACACTATGGTTCAGCAAAAGTGTCATTTAAAGGGTTGGGACAAACCTGACAGGGGTGTTTACAATGGCCAGCTTTTATTAATTCATTTACATTTTGTATCCCAATAGGAAAAAGACTGTTGCTGTAGCTGCCTAAAAAGTGTTTGTTGGAGTTTAATCTGTTAGTCAAGTTCATATAAATCTGCTAGTGCAGCCAACACTAGCCTCCCTTTAGACTGACAGTGCTGCTGTCCAAAGGTGTCTCTGGTACTCTTCCATCCATAGTGGAGACACCCTAAGACAGGAATTGTGTTATTATCCAGGTCACCAGATGAAATAAAGGAAAAATGACAAAAAGACCCCTAATGCAGCCAGCACATTTAAAGATTGGTAAGCTGCAATATATTACATTTTTGGTTTTGGGTTTAATTCTGGTGTAAAGGTACAAGCCTCAGGCTGCCATCCTGATTCTGGCTTCACTGGTTAAAGTGTATGTGTAGCCAAAGGGAAGGGTGAAAACATCTGTCAGTTTTTGGCTGTGGGTGTCCCATTAACCACTTCACATCCCGGCCATTGTCAAATGACATCTGCAGAAGGGATCTCCCATCCTGGGCGGGCGTCATATGACGTCATATGGCGTGCGCCCGCCACATCACTCGGGAGCAGGTGTCCGCCGGGCACCCACGATTGCTGGTAACAGAACCGGGACGTGGATCTTTGTGTGTGTTTCGCTTTTGTCAATGGCACAATGATTTATCATCTACTTAGACAATTAGGAAGCATTATCAAAGGTAAAATAACCCTGTAAAGCACTAGATTCCATTGGTAAACAACAGTGAACTTTCTGTGTTGGTGCAATTAGATTTGAACTCCTAAGAACATCCAGTTGAGTCATGCACTCATTTCTATATTTGTATAAGCCTTTTTGGTTTTCTTAGTGAGGACCTGACTGCTTTGCCATTCGAGCTGTCAATTATTGTAAATTTTTATCCTTCTCAGATCAATAGTCGATGGGGAATTATATTCAGTCGACACCACTGTAGAGTAGTTAGACCTGTATGGAATAATATTTTACTGAAATTAATACCATTCCATTAACAGGGAAGGGAGGGGGAGTTTGAAGGCTGCCAGGCTGTTCTCACGCACACCTGCACGCTTGTGAGCTTGCATTCGCTCAGCCATGTCGCACACTCATTACTCTGCGGGTCGGTACTATAGACATTTCACACACAAAGTGTCTCTGCAGTCTTTTAATGTCATATCATTTGCTCTGCTTCTGAAAGGGCTGAACAAATACTATTTGCGGCAAACCATCAATTAACAGAGTGCTATGTATCAGTCAATTTTGGGTACAAAGCAAACCATTTACTTATTTTCTTATTTATGTAAACATCTGTCTTATAAGTTACTTTGAAAATTCTCCTTTTAAATATAATAAGGTGTTTTTTTTTGTTTTTGTTTTTTTTATAAAAGTTTATAAAGTTTACATTTATAGTCCTGGCCATAGTAAACAAAGAAAGAAAATATGTAAAAAAAACACTATTCATGGCAAAGAAACAGGTTCTCCTAACAGCCTGCTACAAATGTATTCAAGATGGTGTGACTGCGCTAATCCATATATGTGCATATATATATTGTTACCACTAATGCAGTATTCCAACTTTTGTATTTTTGCGTGTCAACCTAATTTTTTTAAAGTGCAATGTGACAAAATCTTAAATAGATAATAAAAAAAAAAAAATGTGCAAAAAATGCCAAAATGTATAGAGTGGAACAGGAATCACAATTATAAACCATGTGCATATATCAAGTCTCCAATGTTCATGCTATTTTGCCATGTATATTCAAAGTGCTCTTGTGCTTCAAATTTCATACGTGCTGCATAACCACGACTTTTCACCACTTCTTGTGCCACCACCACCTTCTAAAATGGTCACTCATCAGAGCCTAGAAAAATTCTTGCCTTTGGTTCATATAGGGATAACCACTCCACTATCCTGGCACTCCTCCAGTCAGTTAACCACTAGACGTGTCTTAATGCCCAATGGTGGTATCTCATAAAGATTAAAGATTTATCATTGCACAGTATGTTTTATAAAATACATTTATTTGTAACCATTAAAAACATAAAGAGTGCACATTTCCCAGTGCCTTAAACCGGCACTGAGTCTATCCAGCGTTCTGTTATGTCCATATCTTATGTTCATTTCTCATTCCCGGCTTGCGCTCTAAGCCTCGTTTTCGTTTGGGTTAGTGACCGGAAATGACGTTCGTAATTACCCAGAAGCGACATAACCAAGCCCACAACAGAACGCTGGATAAACTCAGTGTCGGTTTAAGGCACTGGGAAATGGGAGTGTGCACTCTTTATGTTTTTAATGGCTGCAAATAAATATATTTTATAAAACATACTGTGCAATGATAAATCTTTAATCTTTATGAGCTACTTTCACTGGGCATTGAGAAACGTCTAGTGGTTAACTGACTGGAGGAGCGCCAGGATAGTGGAGTGGTTATCCCTATATGAACCAAAGGCAAAACCTTTTCTAGGCTCTGGTGAGTGACCATTTTAGAAGGTGGTGGTGGCACAAGAAGTGGTGAAAAGTCATGGTTATGCAGCACGTATGAAATTTGAAGCACAAGAGCACTTTGAATATACATGGCAAAATAGCATGAACATTGGAGACTTAGGCCCCTTTCACACTGGGGCGTATTTCAGGCGTTTTTCAGGCATTTTAGCATTAAAAAAAGCGCCTGTAAAGTGCCTGAAAGAAGCCGCAACTGCAATCCCAATGTGAAAGCCCGAGTGCTTTCACACTGAGACCCCTTTCTCACTATGGCATTTTTCAGACACTTTAGCGTTAAAATAAGCGCCTGTAAAGCGCCTGAAAGAAGCTGCAACTGCAATCCCAATGTGAAAGCCCGAGTGCTTTCACACTGAGGCGCTGCGCTGGCAGGGCGTCAGAAAAAGTCCTGCAAGCAGCTTCTTTGCAGCGCTTTTGGAGCGGTGAATACACCGCTCCTAAAGCGCCTCTTCCCATTGAAATCAATGAGAAGCGCCTGAAAAACGCCTGAAAAACGCTTGTAGCAGCAGCGCTTTGTGGGCGCTTTTAACCCTTTTTTGGCCACTAGCAGGGGTTAAAAGTGTCCCACTAGTGCTCGAAAAGCGCTGGTAAAGCGCCGCTAGTTTAAGCGGCGCTTTACGAGCGTTTTTCGGGCGCTGGCAGTGTGAAAGGGCTCTTAAAGCACTTGAGTTTTCACATTGGAATTGCAGATGAGGCTTCTTTCAAGCGTTTTACAGGCGATTTTTTTAACGCTAAAGCGCCTGAAAAACGCCCCAGTGTGAAAGGGGCCTTATGATATATGCACATGGTTTATAATTGATTCCTGTTCCACTCTATACATTTTGGCATTTTTTTTTGCACATTTTTTATTTTTTATTATCTATTTTCGATTTTCTCACATTGCACTTTAAAAAAAGGAGGTTGACATTCAAAAATACAAAAGTTGGAAAACTGCATTAGTGGTAACAATATATATATGCACATATATGGATAAGCGCAGTCACACCATCTAGAATACATTTTTTCCTATACTTGGTATAGGACAGTGATGGCGAACCTTTGCACCACAGATGTTTTGGAACTACATTTCCCATGATGCTCAGCTACACTTCAGAGTGCATGAGCATTATGGGAATTGTAGTTCCAAAACATCTGGGGTGACAAAGTTCACCATCACTGGTATAGGACATTTTGACTGCAGCAAATCTACATTGCAAATATGTCATTGTCATTAATATATATATATATATATATATATATATATATATATATATATATATTATTTATATATATATATATATATATATATATAAAATCTGTGGACACTATTCCACAGCCTGCTACAAATACTTACCTTCATCACATTCCCCCAACCCATACCCATTCACCTGGGCAGTTGGAAAATGTGTAAAATTACTTTGATGAGTAAAGTATAGAAAAGAAAAGAGCAGTGTTAAATCCTTCTGCCAGAATAATGTGTCCATACTCGATGCATTCTTAAAAAGTCATCTTGGATTACAAATTCATTAAAATGTTTGTGGGGTGTAACACTCCTTAAAAACGTGAAAGAATTCAGCAAATCATATACAATATTGCACCCCCAACTCCTATAAATCACAGATTAATACCAAAATATTGTGCTAATATGATAACATGCAATCCATAAAAAGTAAGAAGAGGGGTAGAGAAGAGTGCCCCTATCCCAATGCATTTCTCACTGAAGGCTTTCTCAGGGCTTCAAAGGGTGCAGTTGAATATGGTTGCTGAAAAGAAAGAAAAATACGTGATAATACACAGATAAATGTATTGTGATAATCAATATTATTTTAAAAATATCCACAATTCAGGGGTGCACACAATGGCGGGCAGTGATTCCTTAAATCCTTAGATCACCATAACATGTATAAAGATATATCTCAATACATACCTACATTCAAAGAGCCTTTCAGACTGAGCCAGGTAAGTCATAACAGTCTGTTATGGTGATTCCCTTTAGAAATAACTTTAGAAATAACTCATTATTATCCTTTACTTTATTCAAACCCCTTTAACAACCAGGGATTGATATTTGGGCTGTAACCTCCCTGTTGGCATAGCTCCCAACTGTCCCTGATTCCGAGGGACTGTCCCTGATTTGGAGCAATGTCCCTCTGTCCTTCTTTCCTCCTCATTTGTCCCTCATTTTGGTCTGATCTATATAGTTGCATATAAAATGCAATCTTCATCTTTCAAAAAGTGTTTCCCAGTGCTAAAGCTTTCATCCAATTTCTAAATTGCTGCATTTGTAAATTTCAAAAGCCAATATAAAGAAATAGTAGTGGTAAAAAAGCACTTGTGGGTTTAACTAATAATTTTTTCTATACAGTTTTCCTTTAAGGGTGGCGTGGCAGGGGGTGTGTCCTATGCCTGCATACTTTTGCTAATAGGTGTCCCTCATTCCCATTTCAGAAAGTTGGGAGTTATGCTGTTGGGCACCACAAACTTTTTAATGAATTTGTAACAAAAGATTACTTTTTAAGAATGCATTGAGTAATGACCCAGGGTTCAACAATATTAAAATCCCTGTTCTTTTCTTTTCTATACTTTGTGCTTTATTTTTGGGATGTAATGTTTGTATACAGAACTGAACTCATTTATGTTCAATTTGACTTTGATGAGTCATTCAGCTCTGTGTGTAAATTGCAGCTTAAGCTACTAAGGTCGGAACGAATAGGGTTTTTATTGCAGGCTGTAAAGAGATATAGGGGGATATTAAAAGGCATTTACAGGTCCACCTGCTGGCTAAAAGATACAAACGAATGTACAATATTTCATATTTCAAGGGGAACTAACGTTTTGCTATCACAAACAGTGAGCAGGCTAATGAGATATATGTAAGAGCTATAGGAGAATGTTAAAAGACGTTTACAGCTCCACCTGCTGGCTAAAAGATACAAACTAATGTACAATATTTCATATTTCAAGCGGAACTAAAGTCTCGCTATCACAAACAGTGAGCAGGCTAGCTCACACATGTCTTTTCTTCAATAAAATACACCTATCTGCCTGCTTGCTGTCGTCTCTGGTGATGTAAATTGAACTGCGCAGTTCGGCACGGTCCCTGTGTGCCAGGATGATGACCTCCTGTCACATCTTTCAGCACTGGCTAATAAAGACAGCCAAAGACTGGCACCCAGGAGAAGATGCTTTTGCAGTAAAGGAATTTTAAAGGAAAGGTAAGTTTAGCTCTGCTTTAAGGGTGCATGCACATGGGCCATTGGCACACGTGGCAAAAATCTGCAGATTTCTGTGGCTGGAGTGACAGGTGTGTGTGAAGGGGCTCAGCCCATACAAAGCAATGATAGGCTGATGGTGGCTGTAGCTGTCTGTGACTGTTCACAGCTGTTTACACAGCCATTGATTACCTGGCGCCAACCGCAGTAAATCACTGGCTGCAATTTGGCCCCAACCACAGTACTGCCCACATGCCCCTATGTCACTAATTTCCACGGTATTATAAGAAATGTAATTCTCTTTCTCCTGACCAGCACTTATCGAATGTGACGTGTACCACCCACTTTGATTCTCTCACTTCCGCTTGGCCACTGTAAACGAGGAAAAAGGTAGTGATGTCATCACACAAAAGAAAAACTTCGATAACTACGAAAGTAAGGCTTTTTTTTTTTTTTAAAACACATAAGTGTTTTTATTGCCCTAGGGCAAAAGGAGCTTGGGTTAAAAAGTGATCCTGATCCTAGAGCTCAGCCTTAATCTAACGACTGAAATAGAACAACAAAATGGATACACACTGTGTCCCTATGGAGAGGTCACTTGCAAAATCACTCCACCAAATGTAGATTTTGGTAGCAAACAAAATAACTTTTTAAAATGATATTTGTTTAGTACTATAGTAAATAAATGATTAATACTTTTAAAAATGGCTTACCATTCCATTTTAGTGTGTGCTTAGGCTTATTCTATAAACAGCAGAAATGACAAAAGGGATGTGTAGAGGGCAGTAACCAAAAGCAACCAGTCCAATTTCAACAGCCATTCCAGGCAACTGGTAGAAGAAACTAATGCAATCAGGTAAATGGTGCACTATGCTAAAACCTGAGCTTCAATTCAATTTAATAAGGGTTCCCTGTTATCCACTGAGTGGGAGATATATTAGGATAAGATTTCTAAAATTGAACCTGTGCTTTGATCATTAAGGGCAAAGATTCACTTACCTGACCCCACTCTTCCTCCCCCAGTTGCACATATCCACCCTTTCTCTGCTTCTCCTTCATTATGAAAACAGAAAGCCCAGTGTAAGCATCAAGTCAAACAAATTTTACTTTTTTTCCCCCTTTGTGCATGATCTGGTACTCATTATACTAAGTAACCATTAATTTTTACTAAATTAATATTCGCTATTGACTTAGTAGATCAACATCACTGAGTCAAATTTATAGCAACCCCCAGGCGCACCATAATTATTTCAGTACTGGGGATTTTTTTATTAAACTATCACAAAGTGTCTATTTTATGATCCGCATTGCACAAGTCTACTACTACCTAACAGTTTTCCCTGAAAAAGATAACCCATTATTAACCAATTCCCTGTGGTATCCTGAATGTACACAGCCAGTTCTTCCCATTTTCAGACACTTTGATGTGATTTGGGTTTAATAATCTGCAATGCTGGTGCCACTGGACACAAGACAAATGGCTTTCGGTAAACAGAGATGATTTGGCTGACTCTCTCACCACCTTGTAGATGTCTCATCTTACACACTGAAATCACATTAGCACATTCACCGTCTCCAGAGAGCTGACAATATTTTTGTTTTCAGACATGGCTTTTTAGCTTGGAACGTTAGTTTTGGTTATTTTACTAATCTGATCACAAAACCCAGGTCAATCCATTACTGTAAAATGTTTACATATGTACTGTTAGAGGACCGGAAGAGCTTCTGGATGGGACAGACCTTTCTACTCTGGCAGTGTTAGACTGGTGTGATGAGTACACAATGTATAAACTGAGAATAATCCAACTAATAAAGGTTAATTAGATAGTAATGTTGATGATACACAGGAGCTGGCAACAAATCTCCAACAAATCTCCAGTTGCAGGATTGCTAAAAATGCTGTGTCCCAATATATCTGCTCCCTTTGTAGTCAGATGCAGTAATGCCGCGTACACATGATCAGAAATTCAGCCAGCAAAAAACTGATAAGAGCTTTTGGTCGAAAAATGCGACCGTGTGTATGCTCCATCGGACTTTTGCTGGAGCAAAATATTGAGAGCATGTTCTCAATTTTTCCAACGGAAAAAGTTTCTATCGGAAATTCCGTTCATGTGTATGCAATTCCAACATGCAAAAAAACACGCATGCTCAGAATCAAGTACGAGACAGAACCGCTCGGTCTGGTAAAACGACCATTCGTAATGGAGATGGCACATTCGTCACGCTGACATTTTTTAAATAGTTTAATGCAGCGCATTCTCTTCTTCTTTAGTCTGCTAGATGAATGAAGTTGTTTTGCTGCTCATATTCACACAAACTTCTTTCTTTATTATTTCTCGTGATCTCCTGAATAATATTATTTTTTTTTTTTCGTCAGATCTCCATAATAATGTTTGTTTTTATTTATTTTTTGTTTTTTTTATCAAGATCTGCATTTTTTTTCTAGTGATCTCCATAATATTATTTCTCGTTTTGTGTGTCAAGTTAGCACAACACCATTATTATCTTGATTTTTTTTACCTCAAGGAGGTTGGTTTGTGTCCCTTGTTAATTTGACATTGTATTTTTGAAATGTACCTGCCTACTCACAAACAAACTGTCCTTTTTGAAGTAAAACACATAGGCAAGTATTTGTGAAACAGAACTAGCCATTTATTCTGGGTCGTAACAAAATAAAGAGGAAGGCAACGCTGGAGAAACTGTTGAAATTTGCAAAGCCTTTGTACCCCAGGGCACACATCAATTATTTTACAGTCAAAACTGGTGGCCTGAGGAGTCCTTATAATAGTGACCAGGTCCAGGACTACAAGAGATCAGGAACAGCAGCAGATGACATATCTGTCCCCAGGCTGTGGACAGACAACAGCCTGCATCTTTTGTCAGACCAGACTGAACCCAGGCCATCAGTCTCTGGTCTTCCTTAGACGCTGTCTTCCAGGCTGTGGCTCTGGTGTTGGAGGTGTGGCAAGAGGCGGAGGAGGAGGAGGACCTGAAGGAGGAGGAGGAGAACCATGGTTCAACTCACAAATGTGGGTTTGGCTTGTGAGTTGGCCCCTCAACCCCTTATTAAGGGCTTGCAAGATGACTTCCTCACATAAGAGGTGTGTGCCCTCCTCCATTTCCAGCATTTTGCAGGCTGTCATGTAGGCAAAGACCTCTTGAACACTGGGGGGGGGGGGGGGTTCTGAGGGCCGTAGAGGCCTTCAGAAATAGGCCAATTGCTGCCTTCTTCGGGTTATTCCTCTTCCCGGGACTTTTTTGGGACAGAGGGACCAGCGATTCGGGCAGGCTACTGGACCCGGCCACCTCCTGGCTGCCACTTTCCACGGCCTGGCTGAGGCTTTCCTGTGTATGAAAAAGGGACATAGTTTTAGTTTTTGGTTCATCACTCACACACAATTTTCAGCTCATGACTGTTACAAATTGAATGTTAGCAAATAGAAAAGACTATCATTCTGACCCCAGCATTTTTCATTCTTGTCCCAATCATTTGTGGCCACTACTGTCTATTGATTTGTAAAACACTTTGTGAAATCAAAAATTTGTGTTTAAACTTGCATATATTTAACATTGTTAATTTGACAAACAGAAATATTTTGAAGAATGCTAGCTGAGCTCCTCCACATGTTGCTGCCTGGAAGTCCCAGGTTGGTCATCAGAAGCCTCAGCTGGGGGGGAGGAAGCCTTGAAGGAAGACTGGAGAGTGCTGGCCTTGGTTCAGTCTGCCCTGCCAGAAAATGCAGCCTTTGATAGTACCACAGCCTGGGTACATAAATGTCATATGATGCAGCTCCTGATCTCTGGGAATCCAGGAACCTCTTGTGCCCCCTATTATAAGTGCTCCTCATGCCACCAATTAGGGCCTTCAAATTGGGGATCACCGGCTTCACAAATTCCACCAATTGATCCAGCGCTTCCTTCCTCTTTGGTTTATTGTTTAGTGGTTTACCTGCCACAAACAGGGCAGCTCCCTGTACATATCAATGAATATGGGCATAAAGTTCTCATCATTGAATAGATCAATTTTCTTTGCAAGACACAACACAAGACAAACCCTAATGTCAGGCTAAACTCTCCTAATCTTGACCCAATATAGGCCTCAATCTATAAGCAGTATTGGCCACTGATGCACCAACTTAAAATTGTACCTTCGTTTTAACGATCGTCGCTCCCGTTACTTCGTCCTCTGCTCACAGATCGTACGTACGACACACGCGTGTTCTGCTTTATATACACTGCACATGCGTCACCAACTCCGCCCGCGTCAACCACCCCTGACGTTCTTTCTTGAATATTTCCCGCCCCTTCTCTTTCATTGCAGTGGGAGATGACATGCAGGTGCTTAATAGCAGTAACGAGAAGGAAAGCCCAGAGCAAGAAACCTCCTGATCCTGGAGGAGAAGATTTAAGGCCTCAAATATGTCCTTTGGTGATATGGTGGAGATGGTGGACATATTGAAGAGGGCCGACTATGATGGGAAGCATGGACCGTACCTAAACCCAAATGTGAGAAAGGCCAAGATCATGTCTAAAGTTGTAAAGAGTCTGCGCCTGAATTTTGGGGTACGGCGATCCAAGGAGCAATTGAAGAAACGCTGGTCAGACCTCAAATTAAGGGAGCAGGATCAGTACAGAAGAATCATGCTTGTAAAAGGAAGTAGTTTTCGTGTGTTCAGATTATTATTATTACTTTCATTCTACTCCATGTGCTTTTGTTTACTGTTGTACAGTTTTAAATGGCTACTTTCATGTTCGTGGGCACAGTAATCGGTCATAAGAAACATCGTTCTTTTGACAACTAAATACAATGTTTTTGCCCTATACAGGGTTAACTACATTTGGTCATGATAATTTGTATAAAAAGACGTTTAGGACATTGTTGTCTAGATGTATTTGAAACTTGAAGGAATTGCAAACTTGATTCAGTGTAATGTAAGGAGAGGACACTCAGCAGCTGTTTACACATCTGGACTCAGGTGCACTAGTGTGGGACACAAGAACAAACTTTTTAGGGTGTCCCACACAGGTGCTCCAGTTGATACTAGGGGTGTCTATATGTGTGAAACTTGCCCAAAAAAGGTAAAGGTAAAATCATGTCTTCAGCTTTGAACTCTGCCAAGCAATGTTTAATATTCCTATTTCTGGCCTCAAATATCTGTGTGCTAAGTATCATCATCTCATAGGAGAGAAAAGACTTGGGACGTCTGAGCACACCAGGGACCCCCCACCTCCTAAAGAAGGGGAACAGAGGAAACCACAAGCTGAGGATGTGGAGGAAGGAGAGGATGGAGGGCTACAGTGTTTTACCTGGGTTCTGTAAGCAAGTGAGGGCTGGAAGAATAAGAGGAGCTTTATATAGAGACTGTATGTAGGACGAGTTGTCCCTGAAGTTTTGTTATGAATTCAAATGGGCACCCCATAATCTCCAATCCCTATCCAAGTAATTATCCCTCAATAAACAAAAAAAAAAAAACAGTCACAGACTGTTCTCAGACTCAGAGTGCCTGAGGAAATTCGATGTGCTTGGCTGTGCAGGGTGGGAGATCCCAGTTACTTGCGGCACTTAATGGGGTGCGCCACAAGTTTTTCTTTCTGACACTTTTTCAAAGCTTGTTCTAACTTGCAGCCTTGAGAGAGTACCAAATCCATCTTGTGGGATGCCCCAATCTATTCAAAAGGCTCTTACATCAAAATGACACAGCCACGTAAATAAACCAGATGAAAAATCAGGATTGCAGTGTAGGCGATCATCTTCAAACATGGAATGAATAAATTACTTCAACCCCTGTCCCTTTAAGACCAGGACCTGCCTCTTCTCTCCCAGTAATGACATCAGTTCCAATCAGGTGGCTGGGTCCTGCCCCACTTCCTGCCCATTCCCTTCCCAGCGCCTTGTTTATTTTTTATTTTTTAACTCAGTTTATTGGAAAAATGTGCGTACAAAGAGGTACAAAAGCATTTTCAAAATGTGTAAGCAGCATGATACACAGTACACACAAGCCATCAATAGTGGCTATAATATCAAAGATGTGTAGCACAAATCCAATATACACCATATAAATTCAGGTATACACAAGTTTCACAAGTAATGAAACAAAAAAGAACAGAAAAGAAAAAAAGACATAGAAAACAAAAAAACAGAGCAAACAATAATGTTTGTGGGAACATCTGCACAGTTATGAGATTTCTAGCAGCCTGTCTACATGAAGTACAAACCAAATCGAAATACAGCGGATGATACAATTTCATTGACCTAATATGGTATAAGAGCACTCATATATAATAAAGGGTCCTAAGTGAAGATCATAAAAATATGGTATCAGAATGTAGGGGTAACCTATGATATAGAATCAGAGACCAAATGCAGTAGCGTCAGATCTTGTTGCAATTGGTAAATGTTTTAAATATACCTGCTTGATATAGCTGGTGCAGGTATATTAAGACCCATCGCAGACCGTCAGGCGAATCAAGAAAGTGGGGTAGTCGGGGGTTATGCCTTAAAGGCTAATTGGGAGAACTGATATGATTTGCTTCAGCCAGGAAATTCACACAATGATTATAAATTCTCAAAGAGGATTTTAAAGTTAAGGTGCCACTGGTGGTATTAAGTATATGTCTGTAGCACCCTGTAGGCAGGGTTGCTAACAAATTTAGCTTGCTAGGTGGTAACTATCCTGGATGATTGATAGGGGGGTCACTGGCTTTTTCCTAAATCTGGATTTGATGCACCTCTCTCTTCTGCATTAGAATGACCAGGGCATAGTGAATTCAGACTAGGAAACCCAGCCAATTGGCAGGGGTTTATTTAGTCCCTTGGTATGCTGGGAGAGCCTATTCATTTGGTAGGAGTCAGGTAATCTGGGGTTCTGTGCCACCCGGACGGCTGTCTGGGTAAACGTGTGTCACAAGGCTCTGGGTTTCTAGGCCAGACGCCTGAGGCCTATCCCGGGAGCACCTGTCTGCTAGGCTGTCTGAGGCCTATCCAGGTTTGAGAGAAGCAGTGCAGGGTTTAGGCTTTCGGCCGGAAGCCCAACCAGGTCGCAGAGGTTCCACCAGACGGTGAACCGCATTGTTGCCAGCGGTGAAGGAGAAGCAGTTGCCATAAGGGTCAACCACTCCTGTCGCCAGGGGAAAGTGATGATCAAGGCCAGAGGTAAAAGGGAGGAATAGTCACCAGGAAGGGACAACCATTCCTGTTATCAGAGGCCAGTGTATGGAAGTCTGAAGAAGTACCAGAGCAGCCTTTTCACCAGCGGCAAAGAAGTGGGAAAGCTTCAGAAGAGTACCAAGCAAGGGACCCAGCGGGTTAGCAGATGTGACGCTTGAGGAGAATACAGCGGGTTAGCTGTGGAAGAGCTCAGGGGGATCCAGTGATGACTGGGATCTTGAAGTCTAGTAAGAGACCGGAAGACCGGGAGCTCAGTGAGTGAAGCAGTATTCGCAGTAGCATACTGTGAGATGTGAGAGAAGATTTATAACGGGTTACTGGTATGGATCTTTTTTGACTATTCAAAGTTCAGCTGTCATAGGAGACAGCAGTTCTACAAACACAGTTGCTGCATCCAGCTTAAAGGCCCTCTACCCAGGGGTCAAGTCCTGGGGAAAAAAGTGTGGGAACTCCCACCCAAGATCTCTACCCCACCAAAAAAAAAAATAGGACATCGAGGCACATGGCACCTCAGAGCACGGGGCACATCAGGGCACGGGGCACCTCAGGGCACGAGGCACCTCAGGGCACGGGGCACCTCAGGGCACGGGGCACATCAGGGCACGAGGCACATCAGGGCACGGGGCACATCAGGGCACGAGGCACATCAGGGCACGGGGCACATCAGGGCACGGGGCACATCAGGGCACGAGGCACATCAGGGCACGGGGCACATCAGGGCACGAGGCACATCAGGGCACGGGGCACATCAGGGCACATGGCACATCAGGGCACGGAGCACATCAGGGCACGGGCACATCAGGCCACAGGGCACATGGCACATCAGGGCTCGGGGCACATCTGGGCACATTATGGGGCACATCAGGGAACATTATAGGGCACATAGAACATTATGGGGCAGATAGCACATCAGGGCACATTATGGGGCACATAGCACATCAGGGCACATTATGGGGCACATCAGGGAACATTATAGGGCACATAGCACATTATGGGGCAGATAGCACATCAGGGCACATTATGGGGCACATTGGGGCATCAGGGCACGGGGCACATCAGGGGGCACATTATAGGGCACATCTGGGGATCTTACTTGACAGCATGCAGAATAGCGCAGGAAGCGTCTGTGTGTAATACGTTCTCTCTCTCGTCACGCTGCTCGCTCCCCGGCGGCCCCTCCTCTCCTCTCTTCTCGTCTATCCCAGATGATGTCTCAAGCCAATGGGGATAGACGAGAAGAGAGGAGGGGCCGCCGGGGAGCGAGCAGCACTGATTGACATGAGAGAGAACGTATTACACACAGACGCTTCCTGTGCTACTCTGCATGCATCTCATTCCGCTTTGGCGGATCTCGTCCTGCAAAGGGAACGGCGTTCCTGCTGTAAAAAAAGTGCAGGGACGCCGTTCCCACGCGTTCCCACTGGACTCGAGCCCTGCCTCTACCTGTATAGCTGTCTGCCTATTTTTGTCTCAGAGTCTGACAAATTACTATTGCATCTGCCTAAAGGTGTCCTGGCCCTAAACCTCTATCCCCCAGTTCTGTTTAAGAGACAATAATGCTCTTTTCTTGCATTTCAAAAAGGGACTGGCGCCCATGTTTCTAACTTGAAATACACCCACCATGCCTAATAACCCACACTACAAGGAAAGATGTGAGCTCTCCCTGACTCTAGAGGTCACCATTATGCCATGGAGGTCGGGATGCCGCTACACATCTGTAAATGAGATTACCTAGGGTTTCATATGAGGAGACCACAGCAGCCTCAGCCGCAGTGGCAGCATTGTTTAGCTGAAGGAAAACCACTGATGAATATGAACCAATTGGGCCGCACAATATTAGAACCGAATATTGGGAAGTGCCAGACCGCCCTCCCGGAAGACAGGAAGCTGTAAAGACACCAAAGCAAGCCCTTTAGTATGCCATAAGAAAACAGAAAAGAGAGAGTCAATTTCTTTAAAAATTTTCTTCGGGATGTAAAGAAATTTTGGAAGAAAAAAACATTTTAAAAAATGTACATGCCTCATTAACCACTTTCAGACCAGCCCATTTTGCTGGCCAAAGACTAGCCCACTTTTTGCGATTCGGCACTGCGTTGCTTTAACGTGGCTCACAAACAAAATTGAAGTCCTTTTTTCCCACAAATAGAGCTTTCTTTTGGTATTTGATCACCCCTGCTCTTTTTATTTTTTGCGCTATAAACAAAAAAATAGCCACAATTTTGAAAAAAACACATAATTTTTTACTTTTTGCTATAATAAATATCCCCCAAATATGTATAAATATTTTTTTTTTTTCCTCAGATTAGGCCGATACTTATTCTTCTACATATTTTTGGTAAAAAAAATTGCAATAAGCGATTATAGATTGGTTTGCGCAAAAATTATAGCGTTTACAAAATAGGGGATAGTTTCATAGCATTTTTATTAATAATTTTTTTTACTAGTAATTGCAGCGATCAGCAATGACTGCAACATTATGGCGGACACATTGGACATTTTTTACACATTTATGGGACCATTGTCATTTATACAGCAATCGGTGCTGTACAAATGCACTGATTCCTGTGTAAATGACACTGGCAGTGAAGGGGTTAACCACTAGGGGTTAAGTGTGTCCTAGGGGCGTGTTGCTAACTGTGGGGGGCGTGGCTGTGTTTTACACATCACTGATTTCTGCTCCAATCACAGAGAGCAGAGATCAGTGACACTGTTGCTAGGCAGAACGGGGAGATGCTTGTTTACTTTAGCATCTCCCTGTTCTTCCTTCCCGTGAGACGATCGCGGGTATCCCCGCGGTGATCGATCCGACTCATGGAGGTCCCGAAAAATTTAAAGGGACGTACCTGTACGCCCATTTGCCTGTCTGTGCCCTTCTGCCGACTTACATCTGTGTGCGCTGGTCAGGAACTGTTTAAGGTGAGAGGCAGCCCAACTCATTGGGTTATCCTTGTAAGAAAGGAAGAAATACATGGCTGGACATTATTGTAAAGGGGTAAGCTGCGCAGCTTCCCCCCTTTATATATTCTTTGTGTATATCCCACAATAAGCTGCTGCTTACTATTTATAATAATTTTTATCCAAAGCGCAGTTTTTTTCCCTTTTCACATTATTCTAATGCCCTGTACACACAATAGGATTATCCAATGGAAAATGTGTGATAAGACCTTGTTGTCAGAAATTCCGACCGTGTGTAGGCTCCATCACACATTTTCCATAGGAATTTCCTTCACACAAAATTTGAGATCTGGTTCTCAAATTTTCCGACAACAAAATCCGCTGTCGGAATTTCCGATCATGTGTACACAATTCTGACGCACAAAGTGCCACGCATGCTCGGATTCAATCAGAAGAGCAGCACTGGCTATTGAACTTAATTTTTCTCGGCTCGTCGTACGTGTTGTAAGTCAACGCGTTCTTGACGTTCGGAATTTCCGACCAACTTTGTGTGACCGTGTGTATGCAAGACAAGTTTGAGCCAACATCCGTCGGAAAAAATCCCATGGATTTTGTTGTCAGAAAATCCTATCGTGTGTATAGAGCATCAGAGTACCTCCCCACTGGCAATTGGATGTCAACCCCCAAATATTTAGATTTATGTGTGTGCTGCAACGGACTGAACAGGGGCAATTGCAGAGGGTTATCCTCATCAATAGGGAGTATACAGGAAATTGACTGTCCAAATTACTGAATGAGATCAAACGTGGCTGGAACACTGTACATAGGATCTGAGAGATAGAGCAACATGTCATCTGCATATAAGGATACTCTTTCTTCCAATGAGCCATTCTGAATATCCTCGAGCAAGGGGGAGACTCTGAGATGTTCCACCAGAGGTTTAATTGCAAGGGCACACAGCAGTGGCAACAATAGGCACCCGTGCCTAGTGCCTCTCTGGATGGAAAAGGGGTCAAATGTACATCCATTAATCCTTATGCGTGACTGGGAATGGATATAAAGAATTTTTATCCAAGAAACAAAAATGTAATCAAAACCAAATTTTTGTAGGACTTGGAATAGATATGACCTTTCTCTTGAGTCAAATGCCTTGTAGGTGTCTAGAGGCACAAGGATTCTAGGGGTATCTGAGGTATTGGGAACCTGCAAGCTAGTAAACAGTCTCCGCAAATTTATGTATGTGGATTTGCCAGGAATGAAGCCAGTCTGATCAGATTTTATTAGAGAGATTTATTAGGGAGGCACAATGGAATTCAAATGAATGGCAAGTATTTTAGACAGGATCTTAAGATCAGTATTGCTCAGGGAGATAGGGCAGTATTGAAGATCTTTATTGGGCTTAGGCATCAGTACAATGAGGGCTTCCCTCATAGAGGCAGGAAAAGTTTTCTCTTCCAAAATACACTTATAAAGGGAGAGTATGGGCTAAATAACACTCGATAGGCAGACCATCTAGGCCAGGTGTTTTATGTTTAGCAAACTGCCCCAGGGTACAGTCATGCTCATCAGAAGTAATGGGACCATTCAAATATTCTCTATCCTCTGCAGAAAGAGACGGGAGACAGAAAGACTGCAAGTACCCCAGCAGGTCTTCTGGTGTATAGTGTACACGGGACATACAAAATCCAAGTGAAACTGTAGAAAGGCTTCCATAATGCGGTCAGTAGACCCTTGCAGATAACCAGCACCATCTAAAATCCTGGAAATAGTAGAAGGTTCATTGACTGGTTTGGTGAGAAACGCTAACAATCTACCATTTTTATCCCCTTGTTCAAAATATATGTTGTGCCGAATAAAAAAGTTTTTTATGTGTCTTATCAGTGAGAGCAAGAGCATATATTTCTTGGCATGTTTCCATTGTTGATAATTTGATGGAGAAGGATTAGAGACATATTGAGGTTCTAAATCAGACGCTCTGCAGGACAAGGTGGATAGGTTAGATTCATTAGCTTGTTTAAGTTCTCGCACGCCCTTAATGTATGATCCCCTCATAACAGTTTTAAATGTGTCCCACAGAATGCTTTCTGAGGCCCCCTGTTTATTTTCTGACCAAAAAAGTCTCATTGTCTCTCTGCATTTGTAAAAGGCCATGGGATCAGAGAGCCAAAAGGGGCTCATACGCCATGTATGCATACAAGAGGGAGACGACACTTGCAGCTCCAAAGAGGCGTGATCCGAAATAGCTTTAGGTAAATATTGTATGGCCAAAACTTTACCCTAGGTCTCTGCCTGTCTGAAAAACATATCTAATCTGGACAAAGTTTGTGGGAGTCAGAATGGCAGGAAAATTCTTTATGATCAGGGTGCCTGCAGCGCCAAACCTCCACCCACACATAGCTCTCCACCAATCCCGCAAAACAGTGGTTGAGGTACAAGCCTCCAAATCTATCAAGGGAACGTGATAAAAAATGATTAAATTCTCTAGCAATAAGGATAGTCCCCTTAGCCATCTGGAGCAATCTGTTGGTACACGTTACTGTCGGTTAAGATAAAACGGAAGGGGTATATAAACATTCAACAGAGTGTAATATGTATCAAGGTATTTTAGGATTACAATAAGGTAGCAACCCTGGGGATCAGTAACCACCTCCTCAATTTGCACCGACAGTGCTCTAGTAACCATAATCAAAATTACCCGGTAGAGTAGGTGGCATGGAAAGCATTAGCGATATTGGGGCGTTTTTAAAGCCATAACCTGGGACCCAGTAAGATGCGTCTCCTGAATAAATATTATCTGTGGCTTAACCCATTTCATTAGATCAAAAACCAGGGACTTTGGAATGAAGTCCCCAGATGTTTCAAGACATTATGCTAAGAGCCATAGTGATCTGAATATGGTAAATGAGATGGTCAAAGAGCTACTGTATGTGCAAATCAGTTATAGCAGTACATTGCATAACGTACAACCATAGCATCAGGACAAATACAGAAGTGAACAAAACTCTGGCATTAGAAAAGGGAAAAAAAACTAAAACCCCTAGCCCCCACAAAGCCCACTTAATAAGCAAAAATCTGCCTTTTTGACAAAATCAGGAAAACCAGTAGTAAGGAGTGTCCGTAGAAGTCCCCATAAAAAAACACAGAACTAAAAACAAATACCCCTGTGGATTGTTAAGTGTGGTAGGGGAAACAAAAAAATGTACAAAAAAATGTACAGTATCACACAGAAGTGAGTACACCGCTCACATTTTTGTAAATATTTTATTATATCTTTTCATGTGACAACACAGAAGAAATTACACTTTGCTACAATGTAAAGTAGTGAGTGTACAGCTTGTATAACAGTGTCAATTTTGCTGTCCCCTCAAAATAACTCAACACACAGCCATTAATGTCTAAACCGCTGGCAACAAAAGTGAGTACACCCCTAAGTGAAAATATCCAAATTGGGCCCAATTAACCATTTTCCCTCCCCGGTGTCATGTGACTCATTAGTCTTACAAGGTCTCAAGTGTGAATGGGGAGCAGGTGTGTTAAATCTGTTGTTATCGTTCTCACTCTTTCATACTGATCACTGGAAGTTCAACATGGCACCTAATGGCAAAGAACTCTCTGAGGATATAAAAAGGAGAATTGTGGCTCTACATAAAGATGGCCTAGGCTATAAGAAGATTGCCAAGACCCTGAAACTAAGATGCAGCATGGTGGTCAAGACCATACAGCAGTTTAGTAGAACAGGTTCCACTCAGAACAGGCCTCGCCATGGTCGACCAATAAAAATTGAGTGCACATGCTCAGCGTCATATCCAGAGGTTGTCTTTGGTAAATAGACGTATGAGTGCTGCCAGCACTGCTGCAGAGATTGAAGAAGTTGGGGGTCAGCCTGTCAGTGCACAGACCATACGCTGTACACTGCATCAAATCAGTCTGCGTGGCTGTCGTCCCAGAAGGAAGCCTCTTCTAAAGATATTGCACAAGAGAGCCTGCAAACAGTTTTCTGAAGACAAGCAGACTAAAGACATATATTACTGGAACCATGTTCTGTGTTCTGATGAGATCAAGATAAACTTTTTTGGTTCAGATGGTGTCAAGCGTGTGTGGTGGCAACCAGGTGGGGAGTACAAAGACGAGTGTGACTTGCCTACAGTCAAGCATGGTGGTGGGAGTGTCATGGTCTGGGGCTGCATGAGTGCTGCCGGACTGGGAAGCTACAGTTTATTGAGGGAACCATGAATGCCAACATGTACTGTGACATACTGAAGCAGAACATGATCCCCTCCCTTTGGAGACTGGGCTGCAGGGCAGTATTCCAACATAAAAACAACCCCAAACACCCCTCCAAGACGACCACTGCCTTGCTAAAGCTGAGGGTAAAGGTGATGGACTGACCAAGCATGTCTCCAGACCTAAACCTTATTGAGCATCTGTGGGGCATCCTCAAATGGAAGGTGGAGGAGTGCACGGTCTCTAACATCCACCAGCTCCGTGATGTCGTCATGTAGGAGTGGAAGAGGACTCCGGTGGCAACCTGTGAAGCTCTGGTGAACTCCATGCCCAAGAGGGTTAAGGCAGTGCTGGAAAATAATGGTGGCCACACAAAATATTAATACTTTGGGCCCAATTTGGAAGTTTTCACTTAGGGGTGTACTCACTTTTATTGCCAGCAGTTTAGATATTAATGGCTGTGTGTTGAGTTATTTTGAGGGGACAGTAAATTTACACTGTTATACAAGCTGTACACTCACTACTTTACATTGCAGCAATGTGTAATTTCTTCAGTGTTGTCAAATGAAAAGCTATAATAAAATATTTTTATAATAAAATATTTACAAAAATTTGAGGGGTGTACTCACTCTTATGAGATACTGTATAATGTCTATAATGGATATAGCATTTAAGGGGGCTCCCTAGTGTTAGGACTCCCTAGTTAGGGACATTTTTATTGCTGTTTGCATTTAAGGGGGCTCCCTAGTGTTAGGACAATCTACCGTCCGACATAAAGTCGCATCCCCTAATAGGACCAACTGTCCGCATATGCTCACATCTCTTTACGCAGGCCTCCCTCTCTTCTTCAGACTCTCCCTTATTGACAATTCTAGGGAATCCAGAGTTCACCTTGGCCTTAGAGACCAGACTTTCCGAACCATATGCCAAACTGATCGACATCAAGCATCACATTTTCTGACAGAGGGACAATGGTCCTCTATTGCATCATTAATAGAGGCCACAGGCCCCTTCCACCTGACATTCTGGAGTGCCTTGCAACTTCACCATTTTTTGCGGTCCTTTCCAAATCCACAGAGACTTGGTCGACACTTAACCACCTTTGAGTAATATTGCTCAGGCGAAGAGACTTTACCGCAAGTGCTTTAGAAAATGTCCAACCTATTGATCACCCCTCAGGAACAGCCATGCATGCCTGCTATGAGGAAGTGGGAAGCAGAACTAAACCGCACGTTCACACTAGGCCAACAACAAACTATTATTCAATTCTCATTAAAATCGTCCATCTGTGCCAAAATACAGGACGCAAATTTTAAAATTCTGACAAGGTGGTACTGTATCCCTCAGATGTTACATAAATGTTTCCTCAACGTAGATGACTGATGTTTGAGGTGCCATGTTGCACACATGCCCAAAGATTACGCACTTCTGGAAGGAAGTTCAGAAAATTGTTCAAAGATTTACTGATTGCGAAATTCCTGACGATCCAGCCTTTTTCCTTTTTCCATGCTTCGTCCATCCCAGCGAAAACGTATAAAAAGTCGATTATACACCACCTGTTAAACGCTGCCAAGTCTTGCATCCCCCTTAAATGGAAAAATCTGCAGCCTCCCACTATCAGCTGCTGGCTACACAAAAATAAATAAGATGGAAGATATAATAATTCCAGCGCAGCATAAACACGAAAAACACTCCAAGCTTTGGAGGCTATGGAATATGTTTGTCCTCTCTGATGAAGGAATAGCTATGTTTGGATCATGAATATCATAAAATAGGCTAACTACCCTGCTTCTAGTCTCTTCCGATCTCCTCTTTTTTTCTCCCCTTTAATCTTTTATTACTATGTAAATGGAAAAGGATGTAGACAGCTCCTTATTCCAAGTTCAGTCGTTAATTTTCTAGAATTTAAAATGAAGTGATATTCTCTACCTGAACTGCATTCTGCTGGTCTTATGTATATTTTGAGTTGACTTTTTGGTTTAGAGATGTCACATGCAATTTATTTGAATGTATTGTAGATTATACATTATTGATGTAATGCCTGGAACTGCCTCCTGTGGTTTAAATAAAATATTTGAAAAAAAAAAAAAAAGAGCATATGTACTTACCTTTCCGGTGATCTGTGTCTTTACTCTCCACCATTGAGGAGAAGGTATCGGTCACACCCAGCAGTGCCAAATACAAGCACTGGCCAAGGAGAAGTAAAACAGCTTAGTATGAAGAAATGGGCTGTTTAAAAATAACTTTAATTCTGGATTTCTGAATGATATATTCCTGTTAGATCAGATGTCTACATGCAAATATTCTGTCAAATCAGAATGTGTAAATCACGGGTTCTTATGACTTGGGCATCACTAAAAACCCTTTAATACCAGGCTATAATACACTTTGCTAGCCAATTTCTTTATAATGAATTAAAATCAAATTGTGCCTCACACCATGTAAGAAGACTCCTGCAGTAACCAAAAAAATGTCCAACTGTACCCAACACCTAAACAGTGTTAAAACTTGATAACCAGCAAAAATAGAAAAGCTACACATGTATTATTTTATATGATCTTTAGATAAGATGCCTGAGCACACTGAGAAAGATAATCCAACATAAAGGTACATAGCGGTTGCTGTAGAACACATTAGTAATATAATTTTCCTGCCTGTACGATCAGTTCTCCATGGTGAAAATAAAAATAAAATTAGATTACACTGGCCCTGTCTGACCAGCTCAAGCTGGTTCCTATAAGAGACACAATTTTATTAAAAATGGGATATCCAGGGTAATTTAGCAGTACTGGCAGAACTACTTAGGGAGGTTACTCCGTGTAACAGGAGAAAATAAGTAGTTAAAGAAAGGCTGCAATGTAAAAAGTTTTAGGAAAAATCTATTTTTGAAAAAGTGAAAGAAGAACCCAGCCAAGTAATATAAGGATCTAAGATGGCCTTATTATAGACTTGGACAAACTACAATGCATTCTGTGAAAAATACCTTAGCGATTATAATATTTCATGTTTTAAAGTTGAACTCCGGACACCAAAACTTTCAATTAAATATATTTTTTCAAGAGACACAAAGAATATAAATCCACTTTGCGTGTACTAAAAGCCCTTGTAAATCCAGATATTAACATGAAAAAGTAGCAGTGACATCATCCCTGTTCTTTACATGCCTGTGCAGACAGCAGCGCTTTTTAAGGGACTCAACAAGCTCCACCCACTACAGGCAGCCTGCAGAAAACGACAGGTTGGGGTGGATACAAGACTAGTCAACCTGACAAGGAGAGAGAGCAGCAGTGACTGGTCTTGATAACATGAAGCTCATGCATTAAGGAAAAGTTTCATGCTGGATGCACAAATCTGGAAGAAATATACAGAGCACACCAAGCTTTGAGTAACAGTACACTATTTGCTATTTGCCGGAGTTCAGCTTTAACTTGGACCATGAGCAGAAATTTACATTTTGGCTTTGGTCTGCAACCGAAAAACAGAGTAGCCATAAAAACATAAAAAAAAACACAAAGCAAGTGGAGCTTCTTTTTGTCTTCTCTGTGTAAGCTGTGCTTTGATTTCACATGAAATAGCATGGACAAAAGTTTGTGAAGGAACTAAACTGCATATATGAGCTTCCCCATTGCAAATAAAAAAGGATGTAGAAGTGTTATCTTGTTATATTTAGTGATTTCAAGAACTGGCTGAAAATAATATTCAACTTTTTAAGTAGATCTGCGTATTTCCTGAAAACTGACTGCAAAACAGGGTTCAGTTTGGCGGCGAAAGAGTTCATGCAGAAAAAGTGAAATTCGCTGGTGAGAAATGAAGGAATTGGCAACTCCCCAGTGTACCGTGTATAATTAAAACAGCCTCGGTTCAGCTGCAGGAAGACACTCTGGTCCCATCCACAGAGACCCCACTCTGCCAATCTGATGGTGATTTAACCTCTCTGCTAATCAAACGTTCATCCAGTCTTCTCACGCAGAATTTCCTGATCAAATCTCTGAATTCTCCATCCTACAGCCAACAGCCTGCACACACAGCGGGGTCACCCAAAGTGTACGTCCCACAAAGAAACCTAATCCGCCATGTCAACTCTTCATAGATAGACAGACGGCCTCTCCTGACATACCACCACTTACAGTAAGTGTATCATAGAGAACATCATGATCAATACTCTAGAGTGCAAATAAAATATTAACTCATTCCACAATAGAAGCCCTTTATGTGACTAAAGCATTGTACATTTCTCTGGATTTAATGAACACATAGATAGTCTAGTTACAAGTTTTATTGTATGGGTAACAATAATAATGATTACTTTCACATATCATGAGCTGCGTGGGTTTTTGTTCTCCTTCCTTTTAGTGATGGTGTTTCATTTTATAATGTTACAACAGGGAATAGGCAGTTGTGATTTTTTTTTTTTATGTTTGTATTGTTTATGCAATATCATCATATAAATGTTTAGTGTCTCTAAATTAAAAAACAAATATGTAATATATTGCAGATTACTAGTGTTTGGTGTGGTAGCTACATATGTTTTCTTTTGCGTTATTTTGATCTGGTAATCCTGCAAATAACACACTTCCTGTCCCTGGGTGGCCACATCAACTACTCCACTCTATCTATGGAGGGAGCCACGGTTGTCCCCCTAAGCAGCTCTCCTGATATGGATTCCAAATATGCTCATATCTCTTCATCTTCATTACATGGGGCGGCATAGCAATTAGTAGTTTATATAAGATAGTTAGGAAGGAAGATATTCTTTGATGTGGCTCACAGCAAGTGACAAGGACACTGCATTTCTGGAAAGATCAGCGTATATTCTCTGAAAATGTGCTTAGCGTCTAAAAGAAAAGAAAACAAAAAAAAATAGCCAGCATGTCTAAGCCCCCATACACACGGTCGGAAATTCCGACTACAAAATCCGTCGGATTTTTTTAGACGGATTTTGTCCGACACTGGTGTTGCACACACACGGTCGGACAAAGTTGTCGGAAAATCCGATCATTCAGAACGTGGTAACGTTCGTTGCGTACGACGGAACTACGTAGAGGCTAGTAGCCAATAGCTCTGGTCTCGTAATTTGATCTGAGCATGCGTGGCACTGTCCGTCGGAATTCTCTACACACGATCGGAAAAAGTCTGATCGGATTTTGTTGTCGGAAAATTTGAGAGCAGGATCTCAAATTTTTTCCGTCGGAAAAAGTCAGATGGAGCCCACACACGGGCGGATTTTCCGACAACATGGTCCGATCGGACATTTTCTGTCGGAATTCCCGACCGTGTGTACGGGGAATTAGGATGGTAAGGTGAAAAATATTGCATTTTTATTCTTGGGTTTAGTTATCCTTTGAAGTAGATGTAAACTAGATTACATGTGTTTGCTAAAACACTGTGTATCTGAAACAATTGCCATGTTTTTTTTATTTAAATTTTTTTATGATTATTTATTTTGTTCATCATTTGTTGCATCTCAGTGCTGCTGTTCTTGTGCAGCCTCTTTAAAGAAACTTACTGTCCACATGCAAGTACTCCAGTGGCAGCTGCATGTCATTTCTCAGGGTGGGAATTCTAATGGTGAAAACAGTGGAACATGCCTGTGAAATGTGCAGCAGCTTGGCCATTTACAATCTGCATTGGAAGTGCATGTGACAGAATAACCTTGTAGGAGATATTGAGATATGGGGAAAAAGCACTGCCATCCTACAGCAGGAACACCTGAACAAGAACCCTTATGGTAGGACCACCAGGAATTATTATAATGAACACTGTTGAATTCAAAAATCCTTAACCGCTTCAATACAGGGCTTTTAAACACCCTTCCTTACCAGAGCACTTTTTGCGATTCGGCACTGCGTCGCTTTAACTAACAATTGCGCGGTCGTGCGACGTTACACCCAAACAAAATTGACGTCCTTTTTTTCCCACAAATAGAGCTTTCTTTTGGTGGTATTTGATCGCCCCTGCGGTTTTTATTTTTTGCGCTATAACAAAAGAAGAGCGACAATTTTGAAAAAAAACACAATATTTTTTACTTTTTGCTATAATAAATATCCCATTTTAAAAAAAAAAAACTATTTTTTTCCTCAGTTTAGGCCGATACGTATTCTTCTACATATTTTTGGTAAAAAAAATCGCAATAAGCGTATATTGATCGGTTTGCGCAAAAGTTATAGCGTCTACAAAATAGGGGATAGATTTATTGAATTTTTTTTTTTTTTTTTTTACTAGTAATGGCGGCGATTTGCGATTTTTTTTTTTCGTGACTGCGACATTGCGGCGGACACTTCGGACACTTTTGACACATTTTTGGAACCATTCACATTTACACAGCGATCGTTGCTATAAAATTGCAATGATTACTGTGTAAATGTGACTGTCAGGGAAGGGGTTAACACTAGAGGGCGCTGGAGGGGTTAATGTGTTCCCTGATAGGAGTGATTCTAACTGTAGGGGGAGGGGACTTAAGGGGAGGAGACCGATCATGTGATCCTCTGTACTGGGATCACATGATCGGTCTCCTCCCCGCTGACAGGACGTGGGGCGGTGTGTTTACACACACAGCCCCACGGTCCCGCCCGGTCCCGTTGTTTTAACGGGCAATCGCGGGTGCCCGGCGGACATCGCGGCCGCCGGGCACTCGCACCGGGTCCCGAGCGATGCCGCGGGCGCGCGCGCCCCCCAGGCGGCCGGGAATCCGAGGACGTCATATGACGCCCACCCAGGATGGTAGATCCACCTTGTGGGCGTCATATGACTATAGGCGGGTATTGAAGTGGTTAAAGAGAATACTTTTTTTAATTGATTAACATGTTAAAGTGGAAGTAAACCCCCCTATCGTTTTCAGCCAAGGAAGCTGCCATCTTTGCCTCTGTTTAATCTTCAACTGCCACAGTGCTGCACATGTGATCCGTTATGACACCAGCCATTGGATGGTTTGACTGTTTGGTTGAGAGCACAGCCAATGTGCAGTTAGCATTCCCGGCATGCCTTTTTTTTTTTAAACTGTTAAATCGATGGGTTTACTTCCACTTTAAATATAATTACATCTTCTTTAAAGGGTTGGTTCAGCTAAAATATTTATATTTATTTATATATATGGATAAAACTGACAATTGTTTTTCATCTTTTAGTGTAAGATACCTTTGCTTGAGATATGAGGGGTTTTCTCTCTCCCTGCTGAATATTGTGTTTTTGTTTTTTATCTTGGAAAGTGCAATAGGAGAAGCTGGAACACAAAGTACAAAATTGGGAACTAAATTGGTTTCTTCTGGAATAAGACCTTTAAGAAGCCAAAGGTTGACCAAGTTCAAATTTGGGTGGGCTGACCCTTTAAATGCACACTATCTTTATTCATATTTTCATTCCAAAAAAGTGAATCAGGGAGATATGAGACAGTTTCAATTGCTAAGAGGATTGCTACTTGTTAGTTTCCTGCATACTGCTATTCAAGAAGAGATTAAACAAGGTGTGGTTAACAAAAAATTTAACTTTTTTCAAATTAATTGAGGTTTTTCTGGGTAGTGCAATGAATGTGAAAAGAGTGCAAGCCATATTTTTCACATTTGCCTAGAGTATACTGAAATCTCATTGCAGATAGTCTTTACACTTTTCATTGCCTTTGGATTTACACACTGGATGCCAAGATTTTGCATTCCTCTCAAAGGCAGAATAAAACAAAGAACCATGGACTCCTGTAGTCAGGAGATAAATGATAACCAATTTAATAAATCCCGCTAGATTCCCAGTATAAAGGTCAATCAAACCAGCAGTCCTTGGAGTATGGGAAGAAACCCACACAAGCACAAGGAGAACATGCAAACTCCAAGCAGAAATTGTCATAGTAAGCCTCAATGTCTACAGCCCAGACAGTAAAAATCTAGAGACGGAATGTCCACACGTCTGCATTAACATCCTATAGACTTAAATAAAATGTAACTATACCGCAGAAGAAACATCCCATTCAAGTCTCTGGGATGCTAGTGCACAGCCATGCACAGCCTGACACTAAATGTTTACTGGCTAGGCTGCAGACAGAGTGGGAGACCGGGTCTCTGAAGTCTGTGTCCCTGTTGCTGAGGATCTTTTCCGCCTTTTGTCCCAATGATGAGAGTCACTAGGACAATTAGTGAGGGAAAATCCCTTTGACAGGATGCTTTAAAAATTATTTTAATAGTAGAGTAGGGGAGACTTAGGCTGGCCAGACATTGTTCAAAATTCAGCCAGTTCAGCAAGAACTGAACACATTTTGATACATCTATGACCATTCCCCTTCATAAAAAGTCAATCTATTTATCGACTTCTCATAAGCCAGGTTATTGGAAAATTGACTCTGCTTGGCATGCAGCCAATAGGTGTACTCTGACGACAGGGGAATGCCGCGGTCAAAATACAATGACACAGCAGGTAGGATTCCCGCATCCACATCAAATAAAAAGAAAAGACGAGGGAACCAATTTTTTCATTCAGCTCTCTAGCAAAACTAAAAAACTGAACCATGCATGGCCAGCTTGAGAACCTCTGTTCATTTTTAGTGCTGTCTGGGTTCCAATTGAAAAGGGTTTCTTCACCTTCTGGTCATCACAGAGACAAGAAGTGAGGAATAATGTATCCAACAAGACAGAACACTAAAGACATTTTATAGCAGAGTGAAGAAGGCCCACAACCTCAAATGGAATATTATTGGAATGGTATCGCTGCCTGTGACCCCATTGGGAAGGATTTCCTAACTTAAAGTGTATGCAAACTTCATCCTCTATTTTTCAATTTATTTACCGTCATGCCTCACTGTATACAGTTTTCCAAAATCCTGCCAGTAACAGAACATTCTGTTGCAGGCTGAAAGTGCTAAGGCATTGTATTTCAATTAACATCAATGCTGTCAACCTTCCATGTGGGCTGATTCAGATGGCTATTGGGCTGCTTATCTGATAGGCAGCCCAACAGCCAACTGATGAAGTGCATACAGCAGGTTGACAACACTGCTGCTAATTGTAAGTCAGGGACTTAATGATTTAAAACTGCAAAATGAATTGCTGTTACTGGAAGGATCTCCAGACAAGAAATTTTGCAACAGATTCACAAAAAAATATTTGTTTAAGGAAGCTGTACACAGTAAGTCAAGTCATAATTCCAAACATACTAAAACAATAGATTTTGGATTTACGTACACAAAGAAAATGTAATTAATTTGGAAACCTCATGTAACTTTCCATGCAATTAATGTCATTTCTCTGAAAGGCATTTGCACTGCTTTCTTCCTCCACAGGCTCCATCACCTCCGAGGTGTCTCATCCTTTGTATACTGCATCTTGGAGTCTCTATGTATAAATCCTATATTAGGGCAAAGCATGCCAGAGATGGGAAGTCTGTTGGAGTGGTAATGCCACCTTGAATAATAAAGTTAAAGAGGAACTTCACCCAAAAGGGAAGTTCCACTCTTCCTTCTCCTCCTTCACATTTGGCACTTTATTTTTTTGGGAGGGGGAGTAGTTTGCCCCTCTCCTTCCCCCGCAGCCTTCTGGAGCACATCACAGGTCCCAGAAAGCCAGGGGACCATTCAGAAAGCGCAGAGCGACTCGCACATGTGCAATGAGCAGCCGGCTGTGAAGCCACAAGCAGTCACAGCTGGCTGCCCACAGTTAGTATGCCGATGCCATGAACTAAAGCCCAGTGAAGAAACCAGCCAGATGAGGATAGCGCTGGCTCCTGGGACAGATGAGTGTCTGTTTATTAACCACTTGACATCCGGCCATAGCCGAATGGCGGCGTTGGCGCGGATGTCAATTCCCGGGAGGACGTCATATGACATCCTCCCCTTTCCTCGCTCCCTGTGCGTGCTCACGAGCGCGCAGCAGGGAAATTCTGTGTTGGCCGTGTCCCTTGGACACAGCCAATCACAGATCGCTGTAAACGGCCAATCACAGCGGCCGTTTACAGCGCGATAGGCGTGTCCAATGGGAGATGATCTCATATGTAAACATATGAGATCATCTCTCAGCGCCGCTCTCCCTCCTCACACAGAGACAGTGTGTGAGGAGGGAGAGATGAACGGCTGCAGCGGCCGTAAGTAGAGGAAAAAATGAAATAAAATAAATAAAAGTGCCATCTGCCCCGACTGCCATCTGCCCCCACTGCCACCACTGCCATCTGTCCCCACTGCCACCACTGCCATCTGTCCCCAGTGCCATCTGCCAGTGCCATCTGTCAGTGCCACCTGTCCCCAGTGCCATTTGTCCCCAGTGCCACCTGTCCCCAGTGCCATGTATAAGTGCCATCTGTCATCAGTGCCACATCAGTGCCATCTGTCATCAGTGCCATATCAGTGTCACGTGTCATCAGTGCCACATATTAGTGCCATCTGTCATCAGTGCCATCTGTCATCAGTGCCACCTGTCAGTGTCACGTGCCATCTGTTATCAGTGTCACCTGTCATCAACGCCACGTATCGGTGCCATCTGTCATCAGTGTCACAAGAAATGAGATAGGTCACCAGTACATCAGGTGTGATAAATTTTGTATAATTTGCACCACGGATTGTGGACTCTCTAACTTTCACAAAGACCAAATAATATCCACTAATTTGGGTTATTTTTACTAAAGATATGTGGCAGTATAAATTGTGGCCAAAATTTATGAAGAAAAATTAAAAATTCCCTAAATTTTATCACAGAAACAAAGAAAAAAATGTGTTTTTTTCACAATTTTTTCATTTATAGCGCAAAAAAAAAAAACCCAGAGGTGATCAAATACCACCAAAAGAAATCTCTATTTGTGGGAAAAAAAGGACAAAAAATTAATTTGAGTACAGTGTTGCATGACTGAGTAATTATCATTCAAAGTGTGAGAGCACCAAAAGCTGAAAATTGGTCTGGATAGGAGGGGGGTTTAAGTGCCCGGTAAGCAAGTGGTTAAATGTTAGCAGCTACAGTTTTTGTAGCGGCTGACTTTGAATTTTTTTTAAAGATGGCTGAACAACTGCTTTAATTGAACGCTGGCATACCTGGGATGAGATATACACAGAGACAACAATTAAAGTGTAATAGAACTTCTAGCTCTATCCAAAACTAAAAATTTACACTTTAACCGCTTTGCGACCGCCGGCTGTCAAATGACGGCCAGGCGGCGCAGCTCTCGTTCTGGGAGGGCGTCATATGACGTCCTCCCCTTCTGTGCACTAAAGGGAGCGCGCGCGCGCCGCCGTGAGCGCGCGCTGCCGGGAGCGCGTGCGCGCTCTCGCCGTGTCACTGCGCACCCGATGCGCGTGCCCAGCGGCCGTGATGTCCGCTGGGCACCCGCGATTGCCCGGTAACACAGCGGGACCGTGGATCTGCGTGTGTAAACACACAGATCAACGGTCCTGTCAGAGGAGAGGAGCCGATGGTGGGTTCTCTGTACAGAGAAACACCGATCGGTCTCCTCACCTTGTGAGTCCCCTCCCCCCACAGTAAGAATCACTCTTAGGGAACATATTAACCCCTCCCCGCCCCCTAGTGGTTAACCCCTCACTGCCAGTGTCATTTATACAGGAATCAATGCATTTAAATAGCATTGATTGCTGTATAAATGACAATGGTGCCAAAAATGTGTCAAAAATGTCCGATGTGTCCGCCATAATGTCGCAGTCACAATAAAAATCGCTGATCACCGCCATTACTAGTAAAAAAAAAAATATTAATAAAAATGCTATAAAACTATCCCCTATTTTGTAAACGCTATAAATTTTGCGCAAAACTAATCAATGATCGCTAATTGCGATTTTCTTTTTACCAAGAATATGTAGAAGAATACGTATCGGCCTAAACTGAGGAAAAAAAATGTTTTTTTATATATTTTTGGGGATATTTAGTATAGCAAAAAGTAAAAAATATATATATTTTTTTAAATTTGTCGCTCTTCTTTTGTTTATTGCGCAAAAAATAAAAACCGCAGAGGTGATCAAATACCACCAAAAGAAAGCTCTATTTGTGGGGAAAAAATGATAACAATTTAATTTGGGTACAGTGTCGTATGACTGCGCAATTGTCATTCAAAGTGCGTCAGCGCTGAAAGCTGAAAAATGGCTTGGTCAGGAAGGGGGTGAAAATGCACTGTAGTGAGGTGGTTAAACGTTAGAATATTATCATTAACAATGGTGCCCTGTGCTTGTTCTTATCGCTCTTATCACTGGGATGCTAAGGTATTTTAATTCCTGATTTGGCTTACACATTTTAGTGAAAAGCAAACTGCTCTTTCCCTTTTTTTTTAAAAAAAAGGTAAATATTTCTAAACGATCACATACTGTAGTTTCATCAACATGTTAGATAATCTTCATGAGTCATTTGCTGTTGATCAGTAGGTAATCCTTACTCATGGTCAGTTGTTGCATTAAAGTGGATGTTCACACAAAAATTGAACCTCTGCTTTTTGGAAACCTCACCCCCCCCTCAGGTGTCACATTTGGCACCTTTCAGGGGGGAGGGGAGTGCAGATACCTCACCTCCTGTCTTAGACAGGTATTTGCATCCACTTCCGGGCATAGAATCCCACGGGAGTCTACGCCTCTTCCCGTCCCCCCGCGATGTCTGCTGGGACACACGGGTCCCAGGAGATAGCCGGGACCAGTTACGACGCACATCACGACTCGCGCATGCGCAATAGGGAACCGGAAGTGAAGCCGCAACGTTTCACTTCCTAAATCCCTCACGAGGATGGCGGCGGCAGCTGCCAAGAGCCAAGCGAATGATCGGCTTCGGCTGCCGACATTGCTGGACCCTGGGACAGGTAAGTGTCCATTTATTAAAAGTAGCAGCAGTATTTGTAGCTGCTGGCTTTTAATATTTTTTTTTTTTAGGTGGACCACCTCTTTAAATACAGCAAATGTTTAAATCATCTACAAATTTACCTATGACTACCCATAATTATCAGATTCTAAATCCAAACTTGAACTCTGCATGTTCTGCTTCTGCAATCTAAGCACTGTAAAGCCCCATACACACGGTAGGATTTTCCGATGGATTCTGTCCTATCTGACAATGTTGTCGGAAAATCAGACCGTGTGTAGGCACCATCGGACAGTTTCCATCAGATTGTCTGACGGACAAAGTCCTATCTCCTGCTGGATAGATTTTTTGACAACAAAGTCCGATCACACCAAATCCGATCGTGTGTAGCGAATTCCGACCGGACAAAGTGATACGCATGCTCAGATCACATTACAAGACCAAAGCTATTGGCTACTAGCCTCTACGTAGTCCCGTCGTAGGCAACAAACATCACCACGTTCAGAATGATCGGATTTTCCGACAACTTTGTCCGACCGTGTGTACGCAAAACCAACATCAGACAAAGTATGATGGACATGGTCTGACGGACCTGGTCCTCGGATAATCCGCGCGTGTGTATGGGGCTTAAGTGTGATCTCTTTAACTGATCCAGTTGTGGTGTGATAGCCTAACTTACAGTCTCAGTAGCTTGGCAGAATGTGACTTAGTCCAAATTACACCTTGCAGATCATAGAAAGTTTTAATCCAAAAACTTGTGCAAATCATAACAGATGAACATCATATAGGTCAAGAAATCATAGTGTGTTTAGCTCCAGAAGAATAAAGTATATGTGGTAAAGCATGAAGGCGAAAGGGTGGGACTAATTACATTGACCATCCCCTAGCTACGGAGTGAGGAAAGGGCAAAATTATTAAAGACCCATTATAGATAGTTTTGTGAAGCCTGAGGTTGGCAGTGGCAAGCCTGAGTTCTTTTGAGAAGATCAACTGCTCCTTCTTCTACACGCATAGATTTAAAGCAGAGTTCCACCACTTCCGCTCATCGGATTTCTCCCCCCCTCCAGTGCCACAAATAGCACCTTTCAGGGGGAGAGGGGTGCAAATACCTGTATATTCCAGGAATAGCTAGCTGCAGCTAGCCACAGATGACCGCCCCCCCCCCCCCTCCGTTGTGTTCTGGGAAACACACAGTTCCCAGGACACAATGGGGACCAGTGAAGACGCGCAGCGCGACTCGCGCATGTGCAGTAGGGAACTGGGCAGTGAAGCCGCAACGCTTCACTTCCTGATTCCCTGATGGCGGCGGGGGCAGCCGAAAGACGAGTGATTGCTCGTCATCTGCTGCCGACATCGTGGGCACCCAGGACAGGTAAGTGTCCATTTATTAAAAGTCAGCAGCTGCAGTATTTGTAGCTGCTGACTTTTAATATTTTTTTTTTTTAAGGTGGCCATCCTCTTTAAGCCTGTTATCCAGTGGCGGAACAAGGTCATCTGGTGCCCAGGGCAAAGATGCCAAAAAGTGCCCCCACCCTATTCATGATGTGCAAGCTTAGGGGATCCTACACCAAGCAGTCATTTTCTTGTCAAAATCACTGTGCAGCTCCTGATCTGTCAGTCAGGTTTTGCATTGACATGGAAGTGCTTACTTTTAATAATGGGCACATGCTTGTGTTTTTTTTTACATTATAAAAGTTTGCTATTTACAACAATTTGTTAGGGTAGAATCAGAGCAGGTGCAGTAGGACTGTATTAGGTGGGGGAGAAAAAACACAGCGCGCATCGCCTCTTGGCTCTCTCCTCGCCACTCCCAGCGCTGGGTTGACAGGAGTTATGATGTCGCTGTCATTACTTCTGTCGACCTTGTAACAAAAGGAAGGCGCCTCATCTCTACAGTAAACCATTGCGCCCAGGGGAGCTGCCCATACTGCTCACCCTTTGTCCCAGGCTCCCAGCCCTGCTGTCATCTATGTAGAAATCATTTTCTACAAATTCATGTGCATCAAATCCAAATTCTTTTTCACCTTTTTTAGCTGTCATTCTCAGCCCATAAATTGCTACATTGGGAGAAGGGCTGTTACCAAAAACACACACCTTCATTCAGTAGTCTATGACCTAATTACTGACATTGTTTCAGGATCATTTTTATGCTCCTGCTCCTCATTCCAGCATCCAGGTGTTGGCTTTTGCATTCCCCCTGTTTGGTCCACCTGCAAGGTGATTGATACGATCAGTCACCTGTTATAAGCAAACCGAATACACTCTATCCCTTGCTTGTAATAGAGACAGTATACCTGCATTGTTCCTGTGGAAGCCACCCGTTTGTCTGCCCTGCTTTGTAGTCTGGATTTCCCTGTATATGACCTGGATCATGGACTTTTCCCTGAACTCTGCCTGCCTTTTACCTGGACTGTTATTGGATCGTATATTGGACTATTCCCTGAACTCAGCCTGCCTTTTACCTGGACTGTCATAGAACCACGTTATCTGTCTGCTAACTGGTGGTGGCCAGGCACTAAAGCATTGTGTATAAGTCCTGGGGGCAACCAAGAACCGGTAGGCCTGTTCGACTTAAGGGAAAGGGGGCTGCTTTAGGTGAAGCACACAGTAGCTAGCTATAGTGTCTGACCACCTGCGTTGGGGTAGACGTGACATTCATGACACATTGTTGTTGCGATACCATCGGAACCTGAGCACGTTTCTTCTCAAATGAAAAAACTGTGGAACATTTGCTGAATGTCGGACGTAACAGTAACTGAGCAACATGCTCTGAGGAAGCTTGATTCACAAGCGAAATATGTAAGCATTGAGAAAGATAGCACCATGCTTGATGTGAGATGAACACCTAAACTTTTACAGCACTATACTTTGTCATCCAGAGACTCCACTAAAGGGTCGCAATTAGGCGACGGGCAAACTGGCAAGCATCAGAGGACTGATACTTCAATACAACCACAATTGTGTAACCGTATTTGCTGATAAGTATTTAAGTCTTGCAAACACAGATCCGTGACGCGACGTGATATGTAAAGACATTCATCTCTAACCGACATTTATGCTGCTACCCATATGAGATGTGGGTTTCTGAGTAAGCGGCAATAAATATCAACGAGCAAAAGAAACAAAGTTCAACAGGATGTCAAACGGTGAGCTGTATCAAAAATTATATAAATTACAAGACTGCTCTATCTTAAAGTATCCGTTTGTTTCCTTGTTAATTGCTCTATTGATACATCTATTGGTGAGAGCGGTGATATCCGAAGTCCTAGTAAGAGATCTATTTGCATATGCCGGAACTGTGAAATTCTGCTTTACGGTCACTTGATATCATAGATGGAAATCTGTGGAAATAATCTATAATGACTTTCCTTTTGTGTCCGCCCTAGTGGAGCAAGTCAACATATATTAACTCTATCCCCAAGGAAATCACTTAAATCCTTTTTTTGATACCTATATCATTTTTTCATCAAATCCCACCTGGTATCTTGTGGGTTTCATTAACCTTTTTAGATAGATTAATATTTATAGACTGAATGGATGTTGCGCATGTTTGAGTGTGTATATTTATACATAGAGGTGAGATCTGATCTGGCTTGCGAGGATGGTACATGCTAAATCATGGGAGCTACCAACAATCTTCTCCTTCCTTGCCAGGTGGTGCTGGCTCAGCATGATCTTTCGCAAACACCTTCTGCATGCAAAGTGTTTTTTCATCTCAAGTTTTCTGTTCAAGGAGCATTGTAAAGAAGTAAATCATGCTTCTGCATGCTGAACAATATTTTGTAGTTTCTTTCTAAAGGCACAAAATGGTCCTGATATAACTCCTTACTCATAGTTTTTAAGAACTCCTTTTCTTCCATGGTGGGTGCCAGCTCATGGTCCTAAGTCGTTACATCAAACACTGTGGTGCCGACATTATCATCCCAGAAATGAAAGGCCTTGTTTGAAGAACTGTTGCATACCTTTACTGCAAAGTCTTTCTGGACATGATAGTGGTGTGCGCACCATTTGAAACAAGGCACATGGTGCATCATGTGGCCCATTCTTTTTTTGGCGAGTCTTGTATACCCTTCGGATGTCTCTGCCAGTAAGCAGAAGAATATCGGCATTTCTGTCAAGAGCTGGTATGCCTTTCAAGCAAGAACGGTGGGAGGCAGCTGTAGGAATATCTCTGTTGGTTGGAATCTGGGTGCACTTGATGAGAGTGGGCAATGGTGTTTCTACACTGCCATTCAGGGAAGCTTCCACTAGACAAATTGCTCTCCTGCCTGAAACATCTCTAATGCCAGCACAGGTAACCATGGTGTATAATAAGGCATCTCCTGTTTTGTTTACCAGGTCGAAAAAGCTTTGATCTTGCAAGAGATATTGTTCTCTGATCATCTAGAATAGTATACACTTACAGACTCACAGCTTTTTCAGGTGGACCCTTGGGGTATACATAAACTAAGCATATTTTGGCACATGATTTATCACAGAGTCCTTCCCCACAGACATCTGTAAATATAGAGAAAACTGGAGTTTGGCACTGTTTGGTGTGCGCGAATCCTGCTATGTTTTGCCTTAGGAGGATTACCTGTAGACAGAGTTGGACTGTCTTGAAATGGATGAATCATTTGCACGTGATCATCACTGTTGCATTTTATGCACTTAGAAGTAGCCTTACAGTCTTTAGCATGGTGTTCCATGGAAGCACAGCATTTGAAGCAAATTCCAAACTTCTTTAAATGTTCTTTGCATTCTTTCAATGGTTTCTTTCTGAAGCCGATACATTTTCTAAGCAAGTGTGTTTGTTATATTTGGGCTTTCAATTTTCTTGTTCTGATCAGTCTTTTCAAGGACTGTAGTATATAACATTTTTACAAACACTGGACCATCTACAGCATGGGTGCTCAACCCATGGCCCTCCAGCTACAAGTCCTATGAGGTATTGCAAGGCTGACAGTTACAGGCATGGCTCCAAAATGCAGAAGTATGATGGGAATTGTGGTTCCACAACAACTAGGGGGCCACAGGTTGAGCACCCATGCTCTATAGTCTATTTGAAATGTGTGAGCTTCTAGGCCTTGGAAAACTTGAACCGAGAGTTGGACTCCCCAGAGGGGGAAATTAGATCATTCTTAGTATCTGCAATTATCCTACTAAACTCACCGAAGTAGGAAAAAGGAGAAAAGGAAACTTCATTTTTTTCCTGATCCAAGTGATGCTCATTTTTCTGTATACCATAAGGTAACTTGGAGGCCATTGGGTTGACCCCATGAGCAGTACCTAGGTAACTGAGGCTGAGTAGATGGGTATCAAACTTGACGAGTTGAAGCTCCAAGAGAAGGTCACTGACCTCTTGAAACTTTAGATTGTCTCTGCCAGAAAAGTTTGGGAAGTTTGGTAACCTTTTAAATAAAACATCCTCAATGGGTTCTGGGCTGCTGAAGCTATGCTAAAGTTTGTCGCATGCAGCGTTAGTACATGTCATGTGGCAGGGTTGTCAATATGAAAAGGTTTGTTTATTTTTGATGCTCTCAGTGGATTGAGGATCTAACCAATTAATATGCAGATCTAATTCTTCTGTAGTTGTGGCATCTAGTTCACTGATGGTGGCTTTGAAGGGGGACACCCAGCCTCTGTAGTTTTTTGGTTAGTAATTGAACTTAGTGAGACCTTTCCTAGTGAGTTCTTTGTAAAGCATGTATTTAGCAGACTATGACATTCCTGTGTTTTCAGACTTTAGATGGGCAGCTGCATGCAGAACAAAGTTAGTTACATTGTCTGGTGTGCTAATATTGAAAGACTTTAGGAGGGATGGTGGGGCAAAGGATTTAAAACCTGACACTGACTCAGGGTTGATTTCCATTTTCATTTGCAGCTATAGAGCAGTGTACTTGGTAGGAGGATGTTGAATAGCCTCAGGGTAAGATTTTTTGTCTATTATCTGCATTCTGGTGTCTACAGTTTGCTGTGGTGTAAAAGCCTGGTGTACTGAGGAACTGAAAGCTGAAAGTTTTGGTAGAGAGAGTGTGAGGAATATGATACATACAATACAACTGGTAGTCTGCTGCTGTTATGGCCTTCACTTTTACTAGAAGCTTGCTTTAAAACCGTGAATATTGCCATGGCTAGGGCATACTCACATTGTTTCCCCAAAGCATCCATCTATGCTCTCTTACGTTCAGCTTCTGCTTCTATCTCCACTTCCATCAGTGCTTTCTTGCATGCAGTCTCTGCTTCCAGCTTTGCTCTTTTGTGTACAGCTTTTGCTTCCACCTCTGCTTCCATCACTGCTTTCTTGTGTGTGGTTTCTGTGGCTTCTACTTCCATCTCTGCTTTATTTCAGGTAAAGACTGCCTACATTTTAGAAGCTTCAGGATCAGCACAGGCTAAGAGTGGAAGATCTTGATTGTAGAGTCTTGCTGGATTTGGAGGAGTATCTTGTAGAAGCGATTTAGATTCATGAAGTTGTGTGACTCTCACTTCTGCCTTTGTTTTTGTTTGTAGTACTAAAACGTCTCTCTCTAATTTAAAGTGGGACTTCACCTTAAAAATTAAGTTCTGCTTTATGCCCTCGTGCCTCCCTCTTCTTCTTTTGGAACTTCTTTTTAGGAGGGGACACGTACCAGATTTTGACACTTACACCAAGAGTTCCCCACCCTTCCCTGGGCTGCAGGACCATTCACAAAGTGCAGCACAGCTCACACATGTGCAGTAGGAAGCCGGCTGTGAAGCTGCAAGGAGCCACAGCCGGTATCCCACAGTTAATATGCTGGCACTAGGGACCTGAAGACTGGCGAAGAACTTGCCCAGGTGAGGACAGAGCTGGATCCCTGGACAGGTAAGTGTCCTTTTATTAGTAGTCCGCAGCTACAGTTTTTGGGGGTCCTAGTAGATGATAGCATGCAATGCCAAGCTGGTGCTAACAAAGCAAACAGAATATTGGAATGCATTAAAAAGGAGATTAACTCCAGGGATAAAGCGATAATTCTCCCACTCTACAAGACTCTGGTCCGGCTGCACCTAGAGTATGCTGTCCAGTTCTGTGCACCAGTCCTCAGGAAGGATGTACTGGAAATCGAGCGCATACAAAGAAGGGCAACAAAGCTAATAAAGGGTCTGGAGGATGTTAGTTATGAGGAAAGGTTGCGAGCACTGAACTTATTCTCTCTGGAGAAGAGACGCTTGAGAGGGGATATGATTTCAATTTACAAATACCGTACTGGTGACCCCACAATAGCGATAAAACTTTTTCCACGGAAGGGAATTTAACAAGACTTGTGGCCACTCACTAAAATTAGAAGAAGAGAGTTTTAACCTTAAACTGAGTAGAGGGTTCTTTACTGTAAGAGCGACAAGGATGTGGAATTCCCTTCCACAGGCGGTGGTCTCAGCGGGGGGCATCGATAATTTCAAGAAACTATTATATAAGCACCCGAACGACCGCAACATACAGGGATATACAATGTAATACTGACATATAATCACACACATAGGTTGGACTCGATGGACTTTTTTCTTTTTTCAACCTGTAACTATGTAACCCCTTTAAGTAAATGCAGCTACATCCTTAATAAGATCAGTGAACAGTCAAAAAGAGGAGTCTATATTTCTGTGGTAAATCAATGCCATGAAATCCATGGATCCCAAGGACCCAAGGAGTAGGTTTTGATAAATAATGGGACAGTTTTAAAAGTTATGTTAACCGATTAAGGACCGCCTCACGCCTATATACGTCGGCAGAATGGCACGGCTGGGCACAAGCACGTACCTGTACGTGTCTCTTTAAGAGCCCAGCCGTGGGTTGCACGCGCCGCCGGCAGCGCGCTCGTGACACGGTCCTGAGCTTCGTGACCGTGGTGTCCCGCGATCGGGTCACAGAGCTGAAGAACGAGGAGAAGTCTGTGTAAACGAACCTCTCCTCGTGCTTCCTAGTGCGACTGACACTGATCGTCTGTTCCCTGTCATCGGGACAGACGATCAGTGACGTCAGACGCCAAGCTACGCCCCCCTATAGTTAAAAAAAAACACACACACACACTTAACCCCTCCCCGCCCCCTAGTGGTTAACTCCTTCACTGCCAGTGTCATTTACCGAGGAATCAGTGCATTTAAATAGCACTGATTGCTGTATAAATGACAATGGTCCCAAAAATGTGTCAAAAATGTCCGATGTGTCCGCCATAATGTCGCAGTCACAATAAAAAAATCGCTGATCGCCGACATTACTAGTAAAAAAAAAATATTAATAAAAATGCTATAAAACTATACCCAATTTTGTAAACGCTATAACTTTTGCGCAAACCAATCAATAATCGCTAATTGCGATTTTTTTTTGCCAAAAATATGTAGAAGAATACGTATCGGCCTAAACTGAGGAAAAACATTTTTTTTTGATTTTTTGGGGATATTTATTATAGCTCTATTTTTGTTTATAGCGCAAAAAATAAAAACCGCAGAGGTGATTAAATACCACCAAAAGAAAGCTCTATTTGTGGGAAAAAAAAGGACGCCAATTTTGTTTGGGAGCCACGTTGCACGACGCGCAATTGTCAGTTAAAGCGACGTAGTGCCAAATCGCAAAAAGGGGCCTGGTCCTTTGGCTGCAAATTGGTCCGGGTTAAAGGAGCAAAAACACACACAAATTTCAGAATAATTTACAGGAAACCAATTTTTTTTACATTTTTATTTATATGGCAAAGGCATTTTGAGGTTCTTACCTATTTTACCTATCAACTTCTGTCACTGTCCTGGGCAGCTTTAAACCTGATTGAAGCAATATACTATAGACACCTCTTATTTCAGACTTTTTCATAAATAAAAAGCAATGTCCTTTTTGTAATCAATATCTCCCGCAGCTCAAATAATAATGCACAATCACTTTCTGATCAACTTTTTTTTTTTTTGCAAGCTGTAATTCTAAACGATGGCCAGATAAACTTCACATAGAAGAATTTATGAATTGTCCAGCTGGAGATGTATATATTTCAGAGAGCAGAGGTGATATCTGCCGAATGAGGTCTAGGCTGATAAAGGTCAATGTGTACCTCCCAAGGGACAGCTCTTTGTGAATATCTCCTCTCTATATCTGGTTTATTAATTCTTGCTCTGAAATAATAAGTCATGTTTTGCTGTCCTCTCGTACGTTTGTTTATATGTCAAGGTCAGATTGAAACCCAGCTCTGTCCCTCCTGCTGAGCTCAATCCCCTATTAAACCAGTCACTAACACTTCTGAGGATGCTATCTGACAGCTAAATATTTTCATTCGTAGATAGCAGCTCCACACAGGAGCTGCAGTACCCAAACCAATAATTATACCAAGGCTCACAATACCCACAGTGTCAAAGTGTCTTGTGAATATATACACAACATTCTGTAAAAGGATTAAATATCAAAGTGTTTCTTTTTGGAGTACGAATAGATTCTTATGGGTCAAGTCAGTTATACATTTTTTAATTGGCATGGCTGCATTTGCAGTTCATGCTGTCTTCGGTATACACAATTTTATGATGGCTCCTCCCCATTTGTCCACGTTCAAATCACATTATTGTAAGTTGAAAGTTTAAACTAGTGTATGCTGTTGCAAGCATCATGTTACATACATTATGGGAGAGTTTTCTTTATTTCTGGAGATTTGGGCAAAATTTTGGCAATTTTGTAAAATGAGTCAATGGGGAAAGTGAAATGAAGGTTGTTTTAGGTAATAATAAACTTTTTAGGTAATAATAAACTAAACTACCCTAAATAGACAACCCCCCCCCCCCCCCACAAACAAAAACCACACCCTCTAAATAAAGGAAAAAAGAGTAGATCTTTCTTCTCAAGCTAATTTTGCCTAAGCAACCTAATCACTTGTCCTCCGGAAGATTTACCCCTTTTCCTGACCAGGCAATTTTTTGTGATTTTAACTGACAATTGCGCGGTTGTGTGACGATGTACCCAAATGAAATGTATGCCATTTTTTTCCCCTACAAATAGAGCTTTCTTTTGGTGGTATTTGATCACCTCTGCATTTTTCTTTTTTTTGGGGGGGGGGGGGCTGCGATATTGCGACAGACAAATTGGACACTAACTGGCACTTTTGGCACTTTTTTGGGGACCATTGACACTAATACAGGGATCAGTGCTAAAAATATGCACTGTCACTCTACTAATGACAATGGCTGGGAAGGGGTTAACATCAGGGGCAATCAAAGGGTTAACTGTGTGCCTAGCTGGTGTTTTACTACTGTGGGGGAGGTGCTTTGACCGGAGTAAGGCATAGATCCGTGTCCCTACTTTTCAGGAACACAGGATCAATACTTTTATTACTGGCAGAACGGCGATCTGCCTTGTTTACATAGAATGATCAGCAGGTACCGGCAGACATCGGGGTCTAATCACAGCAGGAACGAGCCGCCAGTGGCACACACTCGCGCCCGATACCCTGAAGTGCAGGATCACGTATATATCCGTGATTCTGTGCAGCGCGGCCGCCCTGTAGCAGTATAACTGCTATAGAGCGGTCGGCAAGAGATTAATAAGCAAATTAGAGATTTTCCAAACTTTTTTTTTTTAACAAAATTTCACTGTTGAAGAAGTTAGTAATTTTGCAGCTAAATCAGTTTAACTAAAATCATCCTGTTCATTCTCAATGTTATGTGCAGATTAGATTGTACAGTCCATTAGGAACATCGTGTTACTAACAGACTAGCAAACATTAAGTTGGCAAAGTGAAGCTTTGTCCAATTTGAATACCCAATCATCTGCGTGAGAATTTAAAATCAGGTTCCTACCTTGCACATGATAGGATAATAGAAACAAACACATCTTTAATATATTAGCAGAACATTATACTTTCCTTTAGTGAAGATTGAAGTAATAGATTGGAGAGAAAAATGGAAGTCACAAAAATATATATTTTTGTCTGTTTATTCCCACAAGATAAATAAGTTATAGCTGTTTGCTACTTCCTTACACTAAGGAGAGACATCACTTAAAATATTGACATCAATTTGGTTAGTAAGGCTTAGTTGCTTAGTATATGATTGTGGACATAACATCTGAATACTAATACTGCTGGTGCTGTAGCGTAACCCTGTAAAGATCGTTATTGGTTTATGTAGAATGCAAGATATCTTGCATACTGCATAAAATCTTATATGCAAATGCATCTGCCAAAAATCTGGAATAGTTGTCTTTTCTATATCTTTTGCTGCTAAAAGTAAAATGTGGGAACCCAAAATATCAGAGACCACTGCAATCTGATTGTCCAACACTGAATAAATCAAAGTTAGCGTAGGGAAGTTTTGATCAAAGCAACTGCCATTTTTAGTGGTTTTCATGTACGATCCAAAGTTAACATACATCACAACAGGAAAAGAGGGTCCTCTCCTATGAGTAGCATTACTAAAAATTTGTAAAGCCTGAACTTAATTGGTCAGTGTTTTTTCTTTCATCCTAATTATGTAACTATATAACTTCCATATATGTGAAATGTAGCATAATTGAAAACAATAATGATATCAGCCAAGTCTCAGCAGCTCATACATCACCTCATTTGTTGTCATAAGAGATACAAGAGTCAGATAAGCGCAAATCATTTACTATACAGCAGGTCTGTTGAAAAAGAGATTTGTTCAATTAATCTGTTAATATTCTTATTGAATTTCAAACCACTAAAACAGCACAGAACTAAACTTTGTTCTAAAAAGTTTTTTTTTTTTTAAATTGTGTGCTAAAAAGTTTCTATTTTAAAGTATGGCTGTTCTAGTGGGTCTTCATCGACAAAAATTTAAACAATATTTTTTTATTTAGCTGTCTTTGAGACATATATACCTGAATGGGTATCTGAGATAGATCTTTGTATCTAAGTTTAGCCTTCCCTTTGTTCCCTCACCCATTTTTTTCCTTTTCCCCTCTTCTTACCACCTTTTTGCTTTTTATTTTTTCCTCTAACTGTTAAACATATTATAAAATCTATAGAGGTAGTCTAATATGATATGATATTCGGTTTTAATAGGTTGTTGACCTATTATGCTTTTATGCCATTAATGCTGACAGTTCTGTCTAGCTTTTCAACCTATGTGCCTTATCCATTGTTTAATAACAAATATTGTGGCCTGTTTCAGTCCTCACATCTTGACTCTTACAATAAATGCTGATTTGAATAAAATTAGCCAAGGTAAATTCTGGAAGTTTTAAAAAATATAATTTCATTCACAAGGCACACAACCTCCATGTGGCAAAGTGCATGCCACTACACAGTAAAGCTATCTCTGAAAGTCATGATAAAAATCTAAATAACTAGTGAACATATTTTACTGGTGATTTGTGCTCTGAAGTTTGCTGCAAATATGTAATGAAACTAGATTTTTAAAAAGCTATAACGCATTACACTTAGGCCCTTATGTATCAGCTGGTCTTACTGGGAACTCAAGTTCGTTTTTTCATCAATCAGAATAAAAAAGAGGGTTAGAAGCGCAGGATCCAAAGTTATCCTTCTCAATGTGTAAATAAGTCCTTACTAGGTCCTTGACTTGGTGGCTCTCTAACACTAAGAGGCTTCAAGTTAATACAGAAAAGTATAGGAAAACAAGTACCGTACCAAAGTAGTATAAGTCCAAGTGTATTTATTTCATCATAGAAGTTCAAGAGGAACAAACCAAAATATTTTACGTTCTATAATGTTCCCTTGTCATCAGGGCCCTTACACAACCAGCTGTTGAAGCACACTTTTGAAGGTGAGAGGCAAAACAGCCAGTCTACTCCCATGTTTTATCATTCTCCATTTATCCTCACAAATCCATCACTTTATTCACTCCAGAACTTAAAGTTCTGCTTAAGGAGGAATGTTATAGCCCCTAAAACACACCAGCTTGTTATATTTTGACTTTCCATGATTAAACATTCTTGTACTCTTAAACCTTTTAAGTGGTAGCCTTGTTTCTCATACACATTACACCAATTAAAATACAAAAAAATGCCCTTAAAGGGAAACTTAATGGTTTTAAATAAAGTGTATAACTTTAGAAACATATGGACATGCAATTGCAAAATAATTTACAGTTATAAGTGTTACTGCCAAATTAATCTTTTGAAAGGTAGGATATTTTTTCTGATGAGAATTTTTATTTAATATATTCTCAGTGCTGTTAGATACAGTTAAATTAGAGAGGCTTTGCATTTCTCCAGCTATGTCATCACAGACTGGAAGAAGGAATGCACACAGTCACATTTTCCACTGCTAGCACAGCCAAAAATCAGAGTGAATCCCAGAGAGACAGTCTGAAGATTGATGTGAAAGGTAGAGATGAGTCTAAGCTATGGAGCTTAAACATTGAATCAGAACATCAGTAAGAGAAGGTATGGGGTGGGTTGTAAAAATTAAAGAATATAAGGAGTAATTACCCAATTGGTTATTCATTAGCCAATTAAAGAGGAAGTAAACCCTCTCTAAAAAAAGAAAAAAAAAAAAAAACAACAGCACAAAGTCATAATGAGCTAGTATGCATAGCTGCCACCAGTCGGCAGCGGCGTGCCAAAAGAGCCGACCGCGGCGGTGAGGGAGTTGTAGGCTGGCTGCGCTGCTCTCTAGACAGACTCCACCCACCGGGAGCAAGGAGCCTGAGCACGCAGCCACGGACTACAACTCCCACAAACAGCGGTGGCCGTCACGTGACGTGACCGAAGTCACCTCCTGGGCAAGCCCCGTACTCAAGGCTCAGAGAGAGACTTCAGAAAAAGTGAGTCACTGGCGGACACAAGTAAAGCCGCGGCGGGATCACACAGAAAAATTGGTAGTGGCCCCCTCTTGCCCCATACTAGTGACACCAATGTTAAAGGGTGCAAAGATCAGAAGCTGGAAGGAGGTGACTTGAAAAGTTGTAAGATTGCCTTGAAGGACAGCATAAATATAAGCTATTTTAAGTTAAGAGGGTCATGGAGGTCTGGTGAGTGCTAAATTTGAGCATGAGCACCAAGGGAGAACAGGATTTTTGTTTTGGGAAGGGGGAGTTTCGTAGTCCACTAAGCATGGTTTGCTAGAGTATGTATTGAGATTTGGATATAGAAATACTGGATTTTTTTTTTAGAGATATTTGTTTGTGGTTATGTAATTTAATTAAGTATAAAGGACACATTGGATGGACTTTGATTTCACTTTATGGTTTTCATTGGATACTTATCACATCAAATGAATTGATCATTTATCACACATGTTTTTCACATGATTTACTTTGATTATAATGGTACGGTAATTGTACAGTATTTATACATATAAGGGAAGTGCAGCACTTTATTGGATTTGTCACTTATGTGGCATCATACTTTAGGATGAACTTGAAGCAGATAGAAAAACATTTTAATTAAGTTATGCATCCCTTAAAATTTCGGTCAGGGCTCTACTGTTTGCCACGGGGCTGTCAGTCAGCAGTTTGAATATGATTACTGTAGGAGAAGACAGATTGCTGACTTCACCAATGTGCACAGGCTTGAGGCAGGTTGTTGACTGTCTGCAGAAGAGAAGAATTTAGAGACTAACCATGCTATCTGGCTGGTGCGCCTGATTTTAAAGAGGAAGTAAACTCCCCTGTATTTTGTAGTTATAGGTAAGCTATAATAAGGCTTACCTATAGGAACTGTAAATATCTCTTAAACTTGAACAGTTTAGGAGATATTTACTGTATACGCCACTGACTACCATCGGCACATGCGCTCTCAAGGAACGGCCACCCATGCCATTTCTTCAGTGCCTTGTGCCATGAATGGCAGCTCCCTTGCGCATGCGCAGGAGTGACATCATCGCGGCTCTGGCCAATCACAGCGTCAGAGCCCATGAACCTGGAAGAAATACTGGGGAAGATGTCAGCCATCTTAGTGGTGTGCGGGCGTCACTGAGAGGGCTTCGTTCTAAGGTAAGTATTTCATAATGAGCTAGTATGCGATGCATGCTAGCTCATTAAGCCTTCGTCTTACACTGTTTTTTTTTTGTGGGTTTACAACCTCTTTAAAGGCTGGATAAACACAATTAGAAATCCTTAAGACTTCTCATAAAGACATTTGGCAAGGATTGACGCTCCTCTGCCTTCTGGTCACATTTCCAAAGTATTTGACAGTTAATGTGTCGCATCCTCGCTGCCTGTTTTAACCCCTTAAATGGCCAACTAAAATGGCACAACCGATTGCAATGTGCATGGTTGTGGGGCGGTTGTATGGGGGGCTCATTCAGTTGAATGGGTCCCTTTCTTTGGGCTGTAGTATCTGCTAAATGTAACAGGAGGTTAAATTCATTCTGTTATTGGGAAGCAAAGAATCACAGTCAAGACATGTGCACACCCCTGGCCACTGCTTTTGTAGCTTAAGGGGGGAGCAGTTGTGGGTAAAAATGCAGCTCAACCATGTGTTTTTACAGCTCCCCAACCATAAGTAAATGAACATTTAGCTGAATGCTTTATAAAAAGGTGAACCGGAAAGCAGGCATTTATAGATGTATGCTGTTTCACTGATATGGCAGTTCATTAACACTGGAGTTGTGTTTTAAAACATTCCTGATTTGTTTTCTTAAACAAAATGTTGCTGACATTTTTAACATATTTCAGAACCAGAGTTTGAGTCATAACCACGTTTCTGGAAGCATGCTTGAACTCTTTCTGAACTCTGTGTATGGACCTAAGCATTCCTCACCATACTTACCATTGTCTCACCTTTAATGCTGCATTCACACTTGAGCAGAAGCATTCACAGGCAATTGTGGAGTGTTTTTTTCAGTGCACTTGTGCATGTTTTTCAGAATGTGTGTTTTAGACGATGATAAGCTAGTTCCTTGCTTTTTAATATCTTTATAAATGATATTGGGTCTGGGATTAAAAGTAACATTTCTGTCTTTGCAGATGGCACCAAGCTATGCAGTGGAATAACGTCCTTACAGGATGTCTCCAACTTACAAGCCAACCTCAATGCACTGTTTAATTGGGCAACTATGTGGCAAATGGGGTTTAATGTTGATAAATGTAAAGTTATGCACTTGGAGGCTAAGAATATGCATGCATCATACATACTAGGGGAGTACAACTGGGGGAATCAATGGTGGAGAAAGATCTGGGTGTTCTAGTAGATCATAAGCTTAATAATAGCATGCAATGCCAAGCTACTTTTTCCAAAGCGAACAAAGTTCTTTCTTGTATTAAGAGAGGTATGGACTCCAGAGAAAGAGAAATAATTGTGCCCCTGTACACATCATTAGTAAGACCTCATCTGGAATACGCAGTTCAGTTTTGGGCACCAGTTCTCAAAAAGGATATCGGGGAACTGGAGAAAGTGCAGAGAAGGGCAACCAAACCGATAAGAGGCATGGAGGAACTCAGCTATGAGGAAAGATTAGAGGAACTGATAATCGATAAGAGGCAATTAAGAGGGCATATGATCAACATATATAAATACAAAAGGGGTCCATATAGTGAACTTGGTGAAGACTTGGTTACCTTAAGATTATGACAGAGCTCAAGGGGGCACTCTTTACATCTGGAGGAAAAGAGATTTTCACAGGCCTTTTCACAGTAAGAGCAGTGAAAATGTGGAAACGACTCCCTCAAGAGCTGGTTCTGGCCATAGGTAAAGTTGAACCATGGAAAATCCGATTGCCTGCTGTTGACAGTCACCAGCCCTCTGCTCACGGAGCTCTGAGAACAGTGTTAGAGCTGGCAGGGGACAAATGCACCCATGCTGCATCCACCTAGGTAAGTATAGTAAAAAAAAAAAAAAAAAAAAAACCCATACATCTCTTTTAAGGGCTCTAATACATGAGCATTGTTGCCAAACAGGGTCTTATTAAATAGAACCCAACTATTTTTCAATTCACTACCAGCATGAATGAATGAAGAGTGTACCGTGTGCAGGTGGCTGCTATGTTCCTTCAAATCTTAAATCCTCTACTCTCCCCCACCCTCAAAATACCCTTGCAGTTGAAATTTTCCAGTATTGGTTAATATGACCAGTTAAAGGGGTTGTAAACCCTTGTGTTTTTTCACCTTAATGAATCCTATGCATTAAGATAAAAAAACACCTGGCAGTGACCGGCCCCCCAGCCCCCCCGTTTTACTTACCTAAGCCCTGGAATTTCCCACGGCGGAGATGCGCTCTTCCTCTGCCCGGGGGTTCTCAGCTCTTGATTGGATAGATTGATAGCAGCGCAGCCATTGGCTCCCGCTGCTGTCAATCAAATCCAATGATGTGGCACTGGGGGGCAGGGCCAAGTCCAGCGTTCAGCTTCTATGGACGCCGAATGCTAGACTCGGGAGTGCACCCGCAAGGTAACCCCCCGGGAGAGCGCTTCTCTTAAGGGGTTATGTGGAGGGGAGCTACCAGCGCCGCCGGGGGACCCCAGAAGAGGGTGATCGGGGCCACTCTGTGCAAAATGAACTGCACAGTGGCGGTAAGTATGACATGTTTGTTATTTAAAAAAAAGAAAAACTCGAAGCTTTACAATCACTTTAACCACTTCAATACCAGGCACTTAGACACCTTCCCGCCCAAGCCAATTTTCAGCTTTCAGTGCTGTCGCATTTGAATGACAATTGCGCGGTCATGCTACACTGTCCCCAAACAAATTTTTTATCATTTTGTTTCAACAAATAGAGCTTTCTTTTGCTGGTTTTTGATCACCTCTGCGATTTTTATTTTTTGCGCAACAAACAAAAAAAGACCGAAAATTTAGCAAAAAAACAAGTTTTTCTTTGTCACTGTTAATTTTTTTTGTAAAGAAGTGCGTTTTCTTCTTCAATGACGGGCACTGATAAGGCGGCACTAATGGGCACTGATAAGGCGGCAATGATGGGCACTCAGGTGGCACTGATGGGCACTCATAGGCGGCACTGATGGGCACTCATAGGCGGCACTGACGGGTACTTATGGGTGGCACTGATGCACACATATAGGTGGCACTTATAGGTGGCATGGATGGGCACTGATAGGCGGGCATGGGTGGGCACGGATGGGCACTGATAGGTGGCACTGATGGACGCTGATGAGTGGCACTGATGACACTGATGGGTGGCATTGCTGGGCATCCCTTTTTTAAACTTTTTTTTTTAATAAATATGATGTGCCAATCAGTGCCCATCTGTGGGCACTGATTGGCATATTTTTGGCATTTTTTTTAACATGTGGATGGCCATGGGGGATGTACCTGGCCATCCACATGCTGGGGGCTTCCCTGGTGGTATTGGGGGCTTCCCTGGTGGTCCTGGGGGCTTCCCTGGTGGTCTAGTGTGGGCATCTGAGGGGGGGCTGCGCTGATAAACAATCAGCGCATACCCCCCCCTGTCAGGAGAGCCGCTGATCGGCTCTCCTCTAATCGCGTCTGTCAGACGCGAGTGAGGAAAAGCCGATCAACGGCTCTTCCTGTGTACATCGTGATCAGCCGTGATTGGACACGGCTGATCACGTGGTAAAGAGCCTCCGCCGGAGACTCTTTACCGAGATCAGTGTAGCAGACTGACACACCGCTCCACCGATCGCCGCGATGTTATCCTGAAGGACGTCATATGACGCCCAGTCAGGATAACGAAACCACTTCCCGGACGTCAATCTGCTATTGACCGGCGGGAAGTGGTTAAACGTGTCACAAGCACTTATCAGTAGTGAAGACTCTGCATGCTTTTTCTGCCACCCTACTCTATTCATAGAAGCTGTACTATTGGTTCTCACAATGAAAAGCATTCTATGAATGGAGGCAGCAGTCTTCTCATTCATCCATCTGTCCTCCATTCATAAACGTTTTTTCATTGCTGGAAGCAGTAGTACGGCTTCTAAGAATGCAGCCCCAGAAAATCACAGCTACAGGGGTATCCAGGGGGCAGAGAATGGATAATTTCAAGAAACACACCAGCACACGGTACATTCTTCATTCATAACCCTTATGTTCTGAGTGGAACCTGTCCTGTTAAACACATGCCACCATGCTGCAGCTCAGGGTCTTGGCAATCTTCTTATAGCCTAGGCCATCTTTATGTAGAGCAACAATTCTTTTTATTTGTCATGAGGTGCCATGTTGAACTTCCAATGACCAGCATGAGAGAGTGACAGCGATAACACCAAATTTAACACACACCTGCTCCCCATTCACACCTGAGACCTTGTAACACTAACGAGTCAAATGTCACCGGGGAGGGAAAATGGCTAGTTGTACTCACTTTTGTTGCCACCGGTTTAGACATTAATGGATGTGTGTTGAGTTATTTTGAGGGGACAGCAAATTTACACTGTTATACAAGCTGTACACTCACTACTTTACATTGTAGCAAAGTGTCATTTTTCAGTGTTGTCACATGAAAAGATATAATAAAATATTTAAAAAAATGTGAGGGTGTACTCACTTTTGTGAGATACTGTAATTGCGTTTTATAGTTGCCCCCTACTTTTGTCCCTACCCCCCCACCCCCATGTGCCCCCCCCCCCTAAATATGAAAGCTGGATACGCCACTGGGTCCCTGGTGCTTATTTAAATCACAAAAATTCAGCTTTAAATGCATGTGTGGAAATTTAAATTGGCACTACAAATGCATCTCAGTAGGACTGGTGTGCAAAGCCGTTCAAACATGCTCTCAGAATTGTCATCCAAACTGCACCATTGATTTAAGTGGGAATCTGCTGACCTGTATTTGATGTTTGCTTCAAACACACTTTAAACGCAGGAAAACAATGTCTGTCTACACAAGCCCTTAGGCCTTGTTTACACGGCCAAATTGGCAGTGCTGTGGTAAGTATCTTGCGGAAATCTGCAGCCTGGGAGCCCAGGTGTGTACAGATAGCTGTGGACAGGAAGCTTACGCAAAGCAATAACAAGCTGACAGTGGCCACAGCTGTCCACCGGTGTTTGGAATTAATGGCACAGGCAGCAACTGCCTGTGGTTAGGTACAGATGTTCATCCCTGGATGCAACCTGCCTGGGGGTGTATAATGTGTCAGCACAAGGCTTGACCATTGGAGGACAGGCAGGCTGTTATTCCAGCACAGCCAAAAAACTGGCTACGTTGAGAAGGATGTGTTTCTATGCCTAGCGTGGTCAGTTTGAAATAAGAAAAGCATGGGGACTGGCAGCAAACCCAGGTATTTCACATAAAGGAAGCAATACAAAGAGAACATGATCATTTTTAACACAAGTAGATGGTACAACAGACACATATCAGGAATATGAAATGTTGGGGTAACACACTCCATAACCTGTGCAGCGCCGCGCTGTATGCTTCATGTTTGAACACAGAAACTTCTGACTCTGGAGTGTGAAGGTTTACTCTACTACATGCTGTGTGTACAGATCAACAACAGACACCGTAGGGTTGATTTATTAAAGGAAAATAGACTGTGCACTTTGCTCTTGCAGAGTGCAACTGCACTTTGCAGTTTCTCCAGAGCTTAGTAAAGTGCTGCCTTCCATCACCCAATCAAGTGCAAGCAAAATGCATTTCTTTTTTTTTTTTTTTCTTGCACGTGATTGGGCACTCTTTGCAAAGTGAAGCTTTACCTTATTTACTAAGCTCTGGAGCACCTGCAGAGTGCAATCGCACTTTGCAAGGTGCACAGCCTATTTGCCTAGTAAATCAACCCCCCATCCCCCCCCCATGAAAATACATGATCAAGGCACATCTTTTTCAGATTAAAACACAAAGGGCAAGTAGGAAGGTTTATAATGCCTTTAGATCTCTACTGTGAATTTCATCTTATGTCTACTTGTCATTTTATTTACCAACAATACATGTATTTACATGAAAAATTTGAAATCTGGCCACATTCCCATGTCTGAATTCAGTGTGGGAATTGTAATATTTATGTAGGGCATTAAATGTGGACAATGGAGCTGGGTCGAGCGCAGTGGGTCTCCATAGAGAATCAATGATAAAATCAGTGATCACTGTTTGGGAACTAAAAACGTTTGGAGCTCAGAGCTAGAGAGTGTTACCTTGGCCTAATGATAAACACAGTAGATGTTACTTAGATTGTATTTCTCAGGAAAATGGAAAATCCATATGTGTGCTGACCAGCCACAAAACAATTGGTGACTACCCTGAAGAATACGGACTTCTAATGTCTTTTATAAATACAGGGAAGCTTTAATGGATTTTGATCATTTTACGCATGTGCCCCAGAGTGTTTGTTTTGGCAGTTTTGTATTGTCCAAAAACAAAACGGTATAAGCTGCGTACACACGGTCGGACAAAGTTGTCGGAAAATCCGATCATTCTGAACGTGGTGACGTTTGTTGCCTACGACGGGACTACGTAGAGGCTAGTAGCCAATAGCTTTGGTCTTGTAATGTGATCTGAGCATGCGTAGCACTTTGTCCGGTCGGACAACCGTACACACGATCGGATTTGGTGTGATCGGACCGTGTTGTCGGCAAATCTTTCCAGCAGGAGATAAGACTTTGTCCGTCGGACAATCCGACGTACACTGTCCGATGGTGCATACACACGGTCTGATTTTTCAACAACATTGTCCGATCGGACAGAATCCATGAAAAAGTCCGACCGTGTGTATGGGGCTTAACACGAGTTTGATGGGCACAGTGGCAGCGTTTGATGGGCACAGTGGCAGCGTTTGATGGACATAGTGGCTGAGTTTAATGGGCACAGTGGCAGCGTTTGATGAGCAGGGTGACAGCTTTTGATGGGCACAGTGGCTGTGTTTGATGGGCACAGGGGCAGCGTTGATGGGCACAGTGGCAGCTTCGATGGGCAAAGTGGCTGTTTAATGGGCAAAGTAGCTGTTTAATGGGCAAAGTGGCTGTTTGATGGGCACAGTGGCCGCTTTTGAGGGGCACAGACAGTGGCTGTGTTTGATGCACAACTTGAACTTATTTAAGTAGACATTGTTAGACTTACTTGAGGCCACCGGCCTGGTGCAGTACAGTGTGTCACTCACAGCAGAAAGGCAGCGCCAGCTATCAAGGCATGGCAGTGGTGGGCGGAGCCTGTTCACTAGCCACTGGGGCAGCCGCGGTGCACTATGAATGCTGGGGCGGTCGCGGCCTCTGATTGACGTCACTGGTTGCTAGCTAGATGCCGGCCGGCGAAGTGAGCAACCAGTGTAGTCAGTCAATTTAACCACTTACCGATCACTCACTATATATACGTCATTTTTTGAAGAGGGATATCTCGGTAACGACAGCAGCTGCTGCCACAACCGAGGTATCCCTCTTCACAGTGAGCGGTCCCCTTTCCGATAATGGTGGTCTCTGCGGCGGGTTCGCCGCAAGATCACCATTATCGGTGGCGGGAGAGCTGCCCCCCCCTCCCGCCGCTCTCCTGTGCCTTCTGCCGCTTACCGGAGCCGTCGGCAGCGGCGGAGGCGATCGGGTCCTTTCCCTGCCTGTGCATAGAGATGAGTGAGGCTAAGATGGCCCCCACTCATCTCTATACCATAGGTGGGCGGAAGCGACGTCAAAACGTCACTTCCGCCCATATGTCTTAAAGGGGAATTTCCAAATGTCATTTTTTTAAATTAAAATTTTTTTTTTTGCATTTAAGTCCAAATATGAGATCTGAGGACTTTTTGACCCCAGATCTCATATTTAAGAGGACCTGTCATGCTTTTTTCTATTACAAGGGATGTTTACAAATCACACATGTGATGTATCACCGCGATCGGTAGAGCGAGAGCAATAATTCTAGCCATAGACCTCCTCTGCAACTCAAAAAATGCAACCTGTAGATTTTATTTTTGTTAGAAAAAAAACAATATATAATGTTTGGGGGAGTCATTTTCTAGCAAAAAAAACTGTTTTTTAATATAATTTCCATGAAAACACTCAGCGCAACATAATTAAAAACACAGTGTACAGGGCTGTGCACACTGCCGGCCATGTGGAGAGCAGGCTGGAGATGTCTTTGTTATTATACAATAGTTTTGGTTTGGCAGTAACCGGCCCTGCTCCATAATGCAATCATTTCTTCACCGTGCATTCAGTCTAACAAGCATTAACATTTATGATCAGATTGATAATTCCTTGTATCGCACAGCCTCATGAGACCTGCTAATGCTTTTTGCTGCAATTAATAACGAGTCTAATGAGCGGACGTACGGAAAACCCTGTTCGTCCAACTTATGACCTCAGGGCACATTTAAAGATCCAAAGTATTTGCTACTTAATGCAAAACAATCCAGATTTGTTTTCAATGGATTAACTAGGAATATATTTTTCGCATCTCAGCCAAATTTGTCTCTCTCCAAAACACAGTGAGCTGAGGGATTCAAAAGAAGCCATCCGTTTTCCATCCAGCAATGCGATTATCTGCCTCTTTTTTAAGGTTGAAAAGGGGGGTCAAAAGGGAAGGTAAGGCGGTGTTGATGCAATGCCGTATGATGTCACCAAGTTGAGGTTTCGCTGGTACTTATATTAAAATGTTTGTGTGCCGGCCAATGTAAACCATCTTAAATCGAAGACAGAGCTGTGAGGGGCTGAACGGAGAGGAACTGAGAAAGGGTAGGGGAGGACTGTGGGGAGGAGGGAAAAGGGTAAGATATGAATCGTTAGGTCTGTCCCATCTTGACTTAATTACTGGTGTCATCTTGAGCCAATTTAATCAGTCTGAGAAGGGGGAGATTGGAAGTGTTGGTCAAGCCAGCATCACTGCTAAAGTAAGAGATCTGAAGTCTTGGATGCTCAGGGATGTTACATTCTGCAATGCTAGAAACTATGTAGCACATAATGCAGATCTATTATAAAAAAAAAAAAAGTTTTGAATTAAAGCTGAAATGAAGTTTATAGCTGCTGTTATACATAGCTTTTATAAGAAATATCTGTAAAAATGTGTCTCTTTATCTCCTGTGTATCATATGCAGTGACATAAACTGTAACCTGGAACTTTACAAGACCATTCTGAACCAACCAGGAGTCAATCGGTAAAGTTTTCTCATATTCATTAAAAGTATTTGGATCATGCTCTTTACTGGTTTGCGTAGATGATGGTAGCATCATAGACATATACAAAGATGAATATTCTAGGCCTCAATCTTGAAGTGATTGTAGCCATATTAGTGCAATTGTGACAGAGAAAATTGAGTACTGTCCGTGATACTTTTTTTATTTGCACTAACATATCATTTTTCATGGACGAGCTTTCGGGGGGTGTCCCCTTCTTCAACGTCTAGGCAGTACTGCCTAGACCTTGAAGAAGGGGACACACCCCGATAGCTCGTCCATGAAAAATGATATGTTAGTGCAAGTAAAAAAAGTATCACGGACAGTACTCAATTTTCTCAGGCCTCAATCAAAATTCTGTTAAGGGAAAAAGTCAAACAAGTTTGAACTATTGGTACTGAGTGGATGCTGACCTATTGGAACACAATAATGGTGTCAACAATACTCTTGATGTAACGCATCTAAGTTCATAGCAGTAGCCTCTCCACTCCAGCACAGCAAGTGTACTTGACTAGTTTATAGATTTAACCACTGGAGTACAATGCTAACTTCATTTCTTAAAGGACTTTGTGCATTTGATTTAATGAAGAAAATTAAATGCCATAAAAGAGGAAGCAGAGTTAGGCAAGTGTTTTTATTTATTTTTTTAATGCAAATTTTAGAATAATCTGCAAGGGCGATATTAGGTCATACATACTGTTCCCATTCCAATGCTGGCTTCCTACTGTATATAAATGAAACCTCATACTCTATCAGTAAATTGCATCGTTATATATAACCATATAGGCATTCTAGGTTGCAGAAAAATTTGTTATACTTAATTCAACTACGAACTGTCCTGGTATAGCTGGCATGGTAAATGGCAAACAATATATAGCTACACAGCTATCTCAGGTATGCAAGTGTAGCATCTATCTCCCTTACCTTCCTCATTCAGAGAGTTATCTCAGGTATACTAGTATAGTGCCTACCACCCTTACCTTCCTATTCGACAGAGTTATCTCAGTTATACAAATTTAATGTCTACCTCCCTAACCTTCCTCGTTCAGAAAGATATCGCCGGTATACTAGAATAGTATCTAACCCCCTTATCTTCCTCATGATCAGACATATAGTCTCTTAGGTATACTAGTATAGTATCTTCCTTTGCACTTAAAGTGGAGTTCCACCTCCAAAAAAAAAAAAAAATTATTAATGTGCTTAAAAAAAATAAACATTTGGAGAAAAATTTGTTTTTTACTCACATCTAAATGCCTGTTGCTAGGGGGTCCCTCGTAGTCTGCCTCCTTCAGTGCCGGGGCTCCTGACGTCACTTCCCTCGGCACAGGAAGGGAGATCGCCTCTCCCCCCTCCCTCTTGTCAATCATCTGGGACACGTGACCAGTCCCAGATGATTGCGTGGCCAGTGACGGCACGCGGCACGGCTCTCGCACGCGCAGTGGGTGCCCGAGTGGGAAGCTACACACAGTTAAAATGCCGGCGCCGCCTAGCAGGGGGGGGGGGGGCGAGCGGGGCTTCAATCCCCCGCATTGCTGGACCCTGGGACAGGTAAGTGTCCGATTATTAAAAGTCAGCAGCTGCAGTATTTGTTTGATTTTTTCAACTGGGAACCCCGCTTTAACAGAGTAATTTCAGGTTGTCAAGTGTCTACCTTCCTTACCTTCCTCCTGCATAGAGTTATCTCAGGTATTCAATAACAGTGGCTTTGTCTCTTACCTTCCTCCTTCACAAAGTTATCTCAGGTATACTAGTATGATGTCTAGCTCACATTGTTCTTCATAGGACTCAAGATTATCATTCTTTGTGTGCCCCATAACAAAGGCAGGAAGAGCTACAGGCACACACAGTCTAAAGCTAGGAATACACTAGTAGAATTGAATTTAACATTTTTTTTTTTTTTTTTAAATTTTTTATTTATTTAACTTGGGAACAGGGTCCGCACGGACCAACAGTTTACATCTCAGTACATTGTATATTACATTCGTTAGTCATTAACCCGTAGAGAACATATAATAACAGCAATTTGGACGTTATTGGATCTTCCCCTGTGTGATTAAGTGTTAGATTGTCCATGCTTCTCTTGTCCGTGTATTGTTCCCCGTTTCTACTTGGTTTAATTAGTAAGTGTTTTGTTGGGGGGTTGTGAGAATCGGTATTCAGTAATGAGACTTTATGTCCACTCTTCCCATCCTTTGAGTAGATCCTATGCACTATGAGGAGATTATGTGTATGTTCGCCGTCCCTGATTCCCATTTTCCTTTTTCAAGTGTGCATAAATGGGAAGATTTCCTCTCCCCCTTGATCCCTCTCCCCGGCTCCCCTTTATCTGGGGGGGCTACCGTGGTTCGGGACCCCTAGGGATGGAACAGAAAATAGGGGAGAGGAGATAGATAGAATATTAGAAAGTGAGAGGGGGGGAAGGTAGGGGTATAGGGTAGATAGGGAGAGGGAGATACTGATGGGGTTAGGTGGGGAAGAGGGGGGGATGGGGGGGGGGGGGGGCCGCCCGCGGCCATGGAGTTCAGTCATTCGGGTGTTGTATTTAAGTTGCTTGTTTGCGTATTTCTCTACTCTGTATCTGTCCGTTACGGTGGCCGTGTCATCTAGTAATTAAGGGTTTGTCTCGGAACTCCTCAAGGCTTGACCATCTGAAGAGTATAGGAACATGGTCCAGAATTGCCATGTTTTGGTAAAAGTCTCCTGTCTTTTTTGCCTTGTGAGGATGAGGTCCTCCATTCTTCTTATGTCTTCTACTTTTTGGAGCCAAAGATCAATGGATGGCGGTAGGGTAGATTTCCAGAAAAGTGGAATGCATGCCTTAGCGGCGTCGAGTAGGTGTCGTATAACAGATTTTTTATATTTCCTATAGGGAATGTCATTTGCGTGGAGTAGAAAAAATGCTGGGTCATCTGGGATTGGGCGCTCTGTGAGGTTTTGTATTGTCTCCCGAATGACCCTCCAGTAATGCTGTAGTTTGGGACATGTCCAAAATATATGTAGCATGGTCCCTGTCTCTGCCTGGCAACGCCAACAGATATCTGATGTCGTCGGGAAGATTTTATGCAATAGATCTGGGGTTTTGTACCAACGTGAAACTATTTTATAATTGGTCTCTTGGGTCTTGGCACAAATAGAGGACTTGTGTGTGTATTGAAGGATGTGCTGTCTTTTAGTGGGGCTAAATTGAGTTCCCAGTTCCTCCTCCCACCTCAGTATGCCCGGGGGTATAAAATCTTCTGGGGGGTTGTTTATGAGGGCGTAGGTCAGGGAGATTGTGTGTGGTAGGACTCCCGTGTCGTTGCACAGGTCTTCTAGCGTCGTGAGTTGCTGGTCATTGTCTGGGGGTGGCGGGACTGTCGTAAGGAAGTGTTGAAGTTGTAGGGCTCTCATAAAATCTAGGCGGAATGGGCCTGTTGGGTCTGTCAGTTCTTCAACCGATTTCCACCTCCCTCTGCTGCTGAAGTGAATGGCTTGGTGTATGCCCGCCTCCGCCAGGTGCCTAAAGGGTCCGTGTTCCAGCCCTGAGGTAAATAGAGGATTTCCCAGTATTGGGTATAATGGCGAGTTCGGGGCGGAGAGTGACAGCTGGGATATGATGTGTGCACTTATCTTTGCTGTATTCCCTATCAACGGGTGACATTTAGTCTCCGGTGTCAGTCCTATGTAACACCATGGGGTGCCTTGGAGGTGAGTTGTAGTTTGGGCTTGTTCCACCTGGGTCCACAGTTTGGTTTCTTGGTGGCGGCACCAGTCTATCAATCGTCCCAGGTGGATAGCCTGGTAGTAGGCTCGTATGTTTGGTAGCGCTAGTCCACCAGATTGCTTGGGGAGAACCAGAAGCTTATTGGCTATTCTAGGACTCTTGTCGGCCCATACAAATTTCGTGAATAAGGATTGTATCTGCTTGAAGTATGTATGTGGTATATGTATCGGTAGGGCCTGCATGAGATATAAGAACTTCGGTAGTATGGACATTTTTAGGATGTTACAGCGCCCTATCCACGAGTGTAGTCCAGATTGCCATTGCTGTAGTAGTGTCCTTACTTTTTTTAAGAGGGGGGGGAAATTGAGGTCATATATTTTCGTGTAGTCCTGTGGGATGAGTGTGCCTAAGTATTTCAGGGCTGACGTCGTCCATTTCAACTTGAAGTTGGTTTGGAGTTGTGTGAGTTGGGTTGGAAGTATGTTTACTCCCATCGCTTCAGATTTAGAAAAGTTAATCTTTAGATTGGAAAGTGTACCATACATTGTGAATTCGCGTAATAGGTTCGGGAGGGAGATCATTGGGTTTGAGAGGGTGAACATTAGGTCGTCGGCGTAGGCTGACACCTTGTATTGAGTTTGTTTGATCAGAATTCCTGTAATATTCACGTTCGAATTTAACATTTTTCATTGTAAGAATGTTCTAAGAGTTATTAGTGGGGTCAGGTTGATGTTCGTTTTCAACCATAGTGAGTGAGCGCCCCACCCCCCCTCGAACCATACCAGGCCACATGCCCTCAACATGGGGGGGTGCTTTGGGGCAGGAGGGGCTTCCCCCAAAGCACCTTGACCCCATGTTGAAGGAATGTTGCCTGGTATGGTTTAGTATGGGGGGGGGGGCGCTCGCTCGCCCCTCCCCCTTTCCTGACCTGACCTGCTTGGCTGCATGCTCGGATAAGGATCTGGTATGGATTTTGGGGGGGCATGCCATTTTTTTTATTTTGGTGTGTGGGTTGCCCTCAAAATCCATACCAGACCTGAAGGGCCTAGTATGGATTGTGGGGGGACTCCACACCATTTTGTTTTCTTAATATTTCATTGTTAGCAATTCTTTGTACCCCGCTGACAGCTGATGACTCATTGGTTCTTAAGGATGAAGTGGCCACCCCTGCTCTTAGTAACCATGTTGTTTACTAGTTGTTAGACCCCTTTCACACTGAGGCATTTTTCAGGCTCTTTTGGGCTAAAAGTAGCACCTGTAAAGCGCCTGAAAAACAGCTCCCCTGCAGTCTCAGTGTGAAAGCCCAAGGGCTTTCACACTGAGGCGAAGCAATGGCAGGACGTTAAAAAAACTCCTGCAAGCAGCATCTTTGGAGCGGCGAATGAGTGGTGCTTCATACGAAAATGCATAAGAAAATCAGGTTTTCCAGGCAGAAGCCATTTGCGCACGATTTAGGCACATTTGGTGGGCAGTGTTGCTGTAATGTAAAAATCCTGTGCAGAAGCAGTGAGGCAGCTGAAGAAAACAACCCATGCAACATTAAATTACACATCTTGGGCCTCTTACTATTAAAACAAAAGAACATGTAACATTTAATGCCATGTAAGTCCATCTTCCCATAGAAACACAAAACATATTCTGACACATTATGGAAATGTATGAGTTGATCCGCAACACTCTGATTTTCCTGAATAGCTGAGGTTTTAAATACCAGTCAAGATAATAGTTACAGTGACCCAGATCTTCCTATATATACATCATCTTGTGGATGGAACTATGCAGTTTGGTTTAGTGAACTTTTCACTCGGAGTGAAGGCACAAAATTTCCCCAATAGATATATTTGTGGTATGGGGCCTGCTGTTTTGAATTTCGTCTCAACACATGTACTTTTAGGGGTCTTTTCATCTCTGAAATAACTGTCAATGAAACAAAGTTTGGCAGCAGTAGAGAACCTATTCTGCAATCCTGCCCCACTACAATCCATTGCAAAGCCACAAAGTTAAAATTAATTTTACTCTCTTGCAGGGAAAAGTTATGTTAGCTCACAGACAGAGCTAAAATAGTCCACAGAACTTTTTTACTTCTTAGTATTCCTTTCTATATGGCATTGTTCCTTAAATTGTAAATAAATCCAAATGCTTAAACCATATATGTTTTTCTACATGTCACTATAATGTAAAAAAGTTTAGTCTTTTTTATTCTTCTCACTTCCGGTAAATTATACCTTGTGATCCTGAAAGCAAAGTATTTACAAAGGCACTTCCCTTCTTAGGGTGACACCCTTACGCAGTTTAGATGCAGCATTGTCACCTTTTCCTGTGTATTCCAGATTTTGGGTACAAGCAGCCATGCTGGCACATTCTTCCATTCTCTGCTACTGCTGGAGTCTACACACCGCCTAAGGAAGTTACTAAATGGAGGCTTATTTACTAAAAGAGTTGAGAACCACCACGCAGTAAATTGTGTGAATATTCACTTCAGTTATCGAATCATGTGAAAAGCAAAGCCTTTTAGTTATTTAATCTGCACATGATTGTATAATTGAAATGATTATGCATATTGTTTTCTGTGTGAAGATTCTTAGCTTCTGTAGCTAGGTGCTTGGCTACAGATAGAGAGTGATGGAGGACACGGTTCTGCAGTGCTCTCTGTACTCCCAATGGACTTTAGTTGAAAGGGTTAATATTAAGGGGGAGCTGACAAGTAGAAGGAGCTCAAGAGACTTGATGGTGGGCAGCATTGAATCATGGGAGATGTAGTGCAGGGGAAGGATCTTGTTATGGGAATCAATGAACTATAGAACATCAACTCCCAATGAAAGCTAGGTATAAACAGGGTGAGAGCTGTATTTTCACAGGCTGAATACCAAGGAATTTACTCTTTGGCTGTAAGAGAACAAGGTGTGAACTGTTACTACTTATTTGTACACATCAACTTGCTACAAGCCTGCAGCTGTATGCTGAAGACTGGAGTCATTCCTGGCAGATCCAATTGAATTGAAATCTGAATAGCGAAACCCCGGTTGCTGTATCATTGGGACTGGTGAGAGGATACTGCTGTCACTAACCTGTTGCTGCTAGCAGAGACTGAGCACATAAGCCGCATTATTTACTACATGCAGACTTTACCAGGACTGTACTCATGTGCACCACCATAAAGACTGGGCCTCAACTTTAGCCAGCTGAAAAACTAGGGCTAAAAGATGTTACATAGTTAGTCAGGTTGAAAAAAAGTCCATCTAGTTCAACTAATTAAAAAAAAAAAAAATCATACAATCCCATATGCACAATCCTATACCCACAGTTGATACAGAAAAAGGTGGAAAACCCCAGCAAAGCATGATCCAATTTGCTACAGCAGGGGGAAAAAATTCCTTCCTGATCCGTGAGAGGCAATTCCCTGAGAGGATATTCCCTGGATTAACTTTACCTATAAATGTTAGTACCCAGTTATATTATGTACATTTAGGAAATAATCCAGGTCTTTTTTAAAGCAAGAACTTTTCCTATTTTCCATAGAAAGAGGTACCTCTTTAGGGAGTCTTCAATTCCATTGTTGCCATTCATATAGAGTGCACTGCAAAGTGGATATAGCCTACTGTTTACAGAGGAGTTATCGCAGTATTGATTATCATTTCAGTTACTGTTTTTTAATGTCATTGCTTATTGTTGATTTGTGTATTACCAGGTTTACTCTAATTTAGCTGCATAGAACTTCATGCTATGCTGCTAAAGCCTAGTGAACATATTGGGGGTTATTTACTAAAGGCAAATCCACTTTGCACTGCAAGTGCACTTGGAAGTGCAGTCGCTGTAGATTTGAGGGGAACATGCAAGGAAAATAAAAAACAGCATTCTTGCTTGCACGATTGGATGCTAAAATCAGCAGAGCTTCCCTTTATTTCAGATCTTCCTCTCAGATCTAAAGCGACTGCACTTCCAAGTGCACGTGCAGTGTACTTGTAGTGCAGAGTAGACATGGGAGCTGTCAAAAAATTTGTTTCCTTTCATTCCGTTCCGTATAACAAAAATTACGAATTTCGTACGAATCGTTAATTTGAATAACAAATATCGACACTCTACGAATAATAACGAATTATCCGAAAACGTATTAACTTTACATAACAAAAGTCTATTGTCTATTGTTCACGAAATTTAATTCACATTCGTACGAAATACGAATTTCGTACAAATCTTGAATTTTAAACGTTTGTTAATTTGGATAACAAAATCGACACTCTACGAATAATAACGAATTATCCAAAAACGTATTAACGTTACATAACACAAGTCTATTGTTCACCAATCACTCAGAGGAAGTACGAAACACGAAATTTCGTTTACGAATACGAAATTTTGTTTACGAATACGAAATTTCGTACTTCCTCTGAGTGATTGGTGAACAATAGACAATAGATTTGTGTTATGTAACGTTAATACGTTTTCGGATAATTCGTTATTATTCGTAGAGTGTCGATATTCGTTATACTGAATCTCAAATTCATTCGAATCATTCGTTATATCCGCTATAATTTCGTATTTCGTACAGAATTCGTATTCGTAAAAATTTGAATTTCCGATTCATACGAAACTAATCGCACATGTCTAGTGCAGAGTGGTTTTGCTTTTAGTAAATCAACCCCAGAGTCTAGTGTACTGTGACTGACCTAATCCTTTACTTACTCATTCATGTTCATACTGCTATTTACTGCAATCCGTGACAATATACTGGTTTAATTTACCACTAACCAAGCTGATGTTTGCTTTTTTATACTGAACTTTAGTTGTAAGCAGGGTGTCTATATTTGTGCTCCTAACAGCAGTTCAGTCAGTATCTATTTGCTTAACCTAGTGCAGGGGTCTCAAACTGGCGGCCCTCCAGCTGTTTCAAAACTACAAGTCCCATCATGCTTCTGCCTGTGGGAGTCATGCTTGTAACTGTCAGCCTTGCAGTGCCTCATGGGACTTGTAGTTTTGCAACAGCTGGAGGGCCGCCAGTTTGAGACCCCTGACCTAGTGTGTCAGAGGGGCTGAGGTTGTTCTCAGAGTCGAGGCAGAAGAACAGAGAGCCTAATCTACCATGCGGCTCCTGCAGGAGTTGGACTACACTTCATTGGTAAATTAGCTGCAAAGAGTCCTACAACAGGGGCTCTTAACCTGTTTATGATTACAGGTGCCTAACAGATTACCAAATATGTTCCCATACTCCTTTATCAGACTGTCAAAATCATCATCCTCATTATTATGTACAGTATGACTTCCAAAGATGTCAATAGATTGGTTTTACTTTGCATATGGGTAGGAACAGCTGACACAAAATCACAAAGATTTGATTATATTTATTTATGTATATAAAAACGGCAAATCAGAGATACACAAGCTAACCACCACTAGTGATTTTTTTGCAATTTTTTTTGTGCATTGAACATGGAATTGAGGTACAGTTACTAACAATGTTATTTGCAAGTCATCTGACATACTAGGTCAATTGCTCCAAGATGATTTAAGCAGTAATAAAGCCTAGAATCTTCTTTAATTGTTTTTTTTTTCTTAATTATTCAGAAATCCAGACCTAGATCACTATTATTAAGTTCCCACACCCCTTGTTAAGAGCCCCTGGCCTATGGGATGTGCATAGCGCAGGGATAAAAAACATGAAAAAAAGGGCAAACTGTATTACTTTTAACAAAAAAATGAATATGATCCTGTTCTGTTTACAGAGTTCTATAAAACAAAGGATTCTTTAATGAGATTAGCTTACCGTTACAGAAAAAATATAAAGATGGACTAACACCGGATACCCTCAACCTTGTCCCTGCTGTACTCTCATCTCCATGTGAGGGTACGCATTCAACCAGCACTGAACCAGTGGTTTAAAACTGCAGACATATATCCAATGCTGTAGACATACACCCCCAAAAGTCCTTTTTCCCCCCCCTTCACGGTCCCATAAGAGGGCACTGTGGCCTATTTTACTGTGGGGATCAGGATCTGTGTAATAGCAACACTACCAAGTGGGGCGCCCTTGGCATTCGACCATAGCAAGACTATCGATGCAGGAATTGGGTCCTACCCCCCTTCCCCTGGTCCCGAACGTCACCCGGCTCAATCGGCTGCGGCTGGTCAAAATCCGTGTGACCCCCTGTAAGCCCTGCATCCGGAAATCTGTTGCCTGGTTCACCCCGGCCGGTGGGGAAGCGCCTCGGAGCCGCATGGAGAAGGAGAATCATTTTAGAAAGATCCTCAAGTAAAGAAGCCCATGATATCAATCACACAGACTTGGCAGACAAAGACATCTTTTCTAAAAAAGTAATCCTCTGAAGAAGACTTACACAGATAATAGTTGAAACGCGTCAGGTTCTACTTTTTGTTTCCTCTTTTTGCCTTCAGCAAATATGATACTTTGAAAAGCACTGCTTGTCTATGTAACACTGTATGTTTTACTATATGATCGTTGTATGGCATTCTTGAGTGAGGCTCATGTCTTTTAAACCTATTGTCACAGTGGTGTCAATACAATAAAACATTTATTCTTTTATCTTTGACTTATGCTGTATCAATTATCCAACTTTATACACTGTGCTGCCTAAAAACCCCACTTCCCTCTTTGGGGGGGGAAACTTTCTTTTTTAGTTTACTCTCAAGGGGTGAGCAGCAACCCATACTCCTGAATAAGTGTCATTTTTCCTTTTTTTTGTCCCTGCTGTACTTACCTCCAGGGATGCCACTCCAGTGGTCTGGGGATTTGAAATCCATGCTCTTCTACCTCTTCTCTAAGTGTTTCTGGCACAGACCAGATGGATTCTGATTATCAGTACTGCTCATTGTGAATCCATGCTAAATCAATGCAAAAGGGCATATACCCCAATTTCATCAGTCTTAATCCTTAGTTTAATAGGTGGCGATGAAATGCAGATATACTTACAGTGATTCTGTAACAGTGTTACAATCTTTTCCAATTTACAGTGCTTTTTGTTTTGTTGGTTGATATGAGTACTGTTTTTTGTACCTAGCACTTTGCTTCCTGTGCTCACGTTGAATACATTGATTAGTCTATTGGCAGCTCTGGCAACTAACATAAATGTCTTTATTTAAAAATGGATTTCTATTCTTAACTGCTACTTCCTGTTGAGCTGACCATACACTAGTAGAATTGTGTGCAAATTTTTTAATTTTAAGAACATTTGTTTGATTCTCTAAAAGTGATTGGTGCCAAATCGATTTGTTTCAGAGCGTATTGCCAAACAAATTTGTAGGATGGAAACTTTCTCGAACAAACAAAACTCTCACTGTGAATTTTCAGTCTTTTCCCAGAGCCACAAAGGCTCTTGTAGAATTTTGCTTGCCTGTGATTTCCATGAATCTGTCTCGTTGGCACACAGTTCCTGCCTACTGCCGTATATTGCCTATGTGCAGTAGTTCCAACTCAATTACATTTGCCTCTGTTCCAGAGCTTACTACAAGCAACCTGGGTTTAGCACTAGTTTCAATATTTGGTTACAGAAATAAAATTATATTGTACCATAATAAATATTGGTCTGGTAATAAATATTGGTTTCCCCTTTGTCCCTTCTCCAGCACACACACATAATGTTTTTTCTCCTGCATCAACAAATTTGTAGGATGGAAACTTTTTCTCGAACAAACAAAATTCTCACTGTGAATGTGGCTTGCATTCAGGAAAATGTGTACTGTATTTATTGGCGTATAACACTCACTTTTTCACCATGAAAATCGGGTGCAAATAACGTGTGTGTGTTATACGCCAATACTTCCATTTTAGCTGCTTCGGAGGGGACAGGGAGGGGGCGGGATGAGCGCCCTCAGATTACATACAGTGAGAATCTCCTGTTTACTTGGTGGCCTCTGCAATAGGCTGCACTGATGGCAATGGTGAGGCTGCTGCATTGATGGCAATGGTGAGGCTGCATTGATGGCACTTGTGAGGCTCCAGATGGGCATTGATAGCAATGGTGAGGCTGCAGATGAGCACTGACCCTGATAAGGATGAGAACTACAATTTTTTTTTTGACAAAACGTGAACTTTATTTATATTAAGTGCATACAGGTCAGTTTACAACACAAGATAGATAGTGCAAATGATCAACATACAGGTTTTCTAGATATCACAGTAACTCGCAATCTTCCAGTCAATAGGCACATAAATAAACAGTCTACTCTGTCCCACATCATCAATCTAGAGGGATGGGGGAATGGGAAGGACAGTAAATCAGTCCAGGGGCGGGGGGGGGGGGCTATTTTAGGAGAGGGTATTGTGGAGAGGCAATGGAATATAGAATGGAACGAGGGTACCCCAGAGGGGAGGGGGGGAGGGTAGACCAAAAGGGGGAAGAAGAGGAGGGGGAGGAGGAGAAGAGGGAAGGAGGGAGAGGGGGGGGGACAGTGCAGAGTACATATACTCTCATTTCAGCCATCCAGATCCCAGCCACCGGATCACCCGTCTTCCTCTGGTTCAGGAGGAGACAGATCCAGGGGCAGGGATCCCCAAGAGTCTATCCAGGATGACCAGATTTTATCAAATTTATGCGGACAGTTCCTATTGACATAAGTTATTTTGTACAGTGGTAATACCGTGTTCATAGTATTTCTCCAAGTGGTGGTGGTGGGTGGGAGCTCGGCCCTCCATCGCAGCAGAATTTCCCTACGGGCATAATATGTGGCGAAGGATATAAATAATTTCTTGTACTTCCCAACCGAGGGGTCGCCTATCACATTTAAAAGTAGAATCTCTGGCCGCAGGGGGAGTGAGAGTTCCGCCGCCTGGTTGATGTCAGCCAGGACTTGTTCCCAAAACTCTTGCAGTGCCGGGCAGGACCAGGTCATATGTAGGAAGGAGGCGTCCTCCCCCCCACATCTCGTGCAATTCGGGGACCTGTCTCTATATATAGTCGCTAGTCGCTGGGGTGTGTAGTAGGCTCGGTGCAAGAACTTCAACTGAACGAACCGGTCCCTAGCTGAAGTTAAGGTGGAGACATACTCCGAGACACATGATTCCCAGTCGTCTTCCTCCAGGGAAGGTATGTCCGCCTTCCATTTGCTATATACCCTAGGCAGTGGGGCGGACTGGGATGCCGTCATGTGAAAATAGATGGTAGACAAGGGGGCCGCTAGGGCCCTAGAGATAAGCAGCCTGTCAACTGGATCTGACTCAAGGATGGCACCCCCGGGAAACTGGTGTTGAAAGGCATGTCTCACTTGGAAGAACCGGAAGAGCATCGAGTTAGGTAATTGATATTTAGCCTTCAATTCTGGGAATGTACATAGCCTGCCTCTCACCATCAAATGTTGTAGCGTTGTGATTCCTCTGGTGGCCCAAATTTGCGGATCAGGAATACTGCGAAAGTGGGCTAGATTGGGGTTACCCCATAGTGGCATATGGGGCGAGGTCGTGCCCGAGGTCCTATACACCCCTCTGGCTCTATTCCAGACCATAATGGTCATGCGCATCGGGGTAGTTAAATTGGGATATGCCCTGACCCCCCTGAACACTAGGTTCCCAAGAGCCGCATACGACCCCAGGATCGCAGCCTCCAAAGTCACCGCTGGATTGTCTTTCGGCTGTGAGAACCACCATCTGGCGGTCACCAATATGGCCGACCAATAATAGTATTGGAAATTGGGGAGAGCCAGCCCACCCTGGCCCACTAAGAGCTGCAGGGTAGACAGTGCCAGCCTGGGCACCTTGCCCAGCCATACAAAGGAGGAGATAATAGATTTTATTGTGGCAAAATAGGTCATTGGGATCACTATGGGGCTGTTCCTAAAAAGATAGAGGAACCTCGGCAAAAACACCATCTTAATGAGGTTAACCCTACGTACCGGGGTCAAGGGTAGTGTTTTCCAATCAGCGCACTTCTTTGAAAAGTTAGTAAGCAAAAGGGTTCAAGTTAAGTTCCATATACTTGCCTACCGATCCCCCCACCTGTATCCCAAGGTACTTAAATTTGTCCACCCAAACTAGTGGGCATTGTAAGGGGGGTCTAGGTCTGTTGGGACTGAGTGGATATATCAGGGACTTGTCCCAGTTAACCCTGACGCCAGAATATTTTCCGAACTCGTCAACTAGTTGCAGGGCTGCTGGGAGTGAGGAGGAGACATCACTCAAATACAGGATGGTGTCATCTGCATATAAGGATATCTTCTCCTGCGGATATTGGAGAACTACAATTTAGTTCAAGGTTGTCTGCTGCTGTTTCTAATTAAAAAGTATGAATGTGCATGCACATCAGGAGTAAGCACTCTGAGACACAATCAGCTTGGCTACTCCTAACTTCTAATTTATTTCTGGGCGGTATCAATATTTTATACAGAAAGATACGTCATTGCTATGTCAGTCTAATAGGTACATCTCATTGGTTAAAATACGAGAGAAATGGAGAAACTTGATGCTTGAAGGTTGATTGAAGCTCGTTATCGCATTCCTGTAATGTGTGGGATAGACGCCGTATAGACGCCATCTTCAGAGTCAACAGAAAACCAATCTGAATACTACATAATAAGTAAGGAGTTTGCATAGAAATATGTATACACATAAGCAAATAGACATTTTCTGATTATACGTATGTACATTACATTCCTTCACAGTCCCCCCTAAAATGGCTATTTTCTTCTGTCCCTCATCTAAAGGTCCTACTCACCTGGCCCATTCTCCTCTGCAACTCTTTTAGGCTGTATATAGAGTTGGGCAGCAACTAGTTCACTACCCCCCTCGATACAGCTGGAGAAGTGCAATCAGGTGCTATCTATCCCTATAACCCTATAGGATTGTGAGATTCTGGACAGGGAGTGACTGTAGAGGAGTGAAGGGTTTGTCATCTTCCATCATAAGAGGGTTCTCTTCTCCTTGGTGGAGAAATGTAGGTGTTGTTGTCTAAAGCCTTGCTCATTAACTTCTTTACGAAAAGGTAGAATACAACATACAATCAGGGCTAAAAGAACCAGGATTATTAGTACCGTTACCCCTATCTGGGCGAGCACCTTTTGCTAGGATATGGAGGGGCATAATGACCTTTGCTAGGGCACATTCACCAGTCCAGATTCCCTCTAATCTGGTCCTATGTTTTCAACCCACTATCCCTCCTAGGAACCACAATTCTGTTCCCAGTAACTGTCTGTAATGCACACATATATATCCTTACCGTCAGGGATGTCACTGCACCAATGGCATTGCCATAAAAAGGTCAAACGGACAAGGTCCTATGTCACAGTAATCAAAGGTAAAGGTGGTCACATGTGTACCTGAAGAGTTATACCAAAACGTAATTATGTTATTTTTTGTGATGGCCACCTCCTGGGTCTCCCCCCCCCCCCCCCCCCAGACCAAACAGAAAAAGGATATGCAGCATGGTCGTCATGAAGTGGGCGGGATCTTGTCCTCAGGGGTTGGAGCTTTCTTGCAGTGGGAAGCGTGTATTCAGGTGTTCTTCCCGGCCAATTCGACTGAGGTGGCTGTGGTCAGCAAAACTTGGAATGGACCATCATATCTGGGTTCAAGAGAATGTTTTCTCACAAATTTCTTTACCAGCCCCCAATCTCCAGGCAGTAGTTGGTGTGTTCCTGTATCTAATTCAGGATCTGCAATTGAAGAAAACACCTGGACATGCATTTGGGTTAATTCTCGTGATAATGCGGTTACATAATTAGACAACACATCAGATTGCACCTGTAACTGTTGTGGAAAGTAACAGCCAAGTCTGGGGGCTGAACCAAACTAAATTTCATAAAGGGATAGGGCATGTTTCCCCCAGGGAGTGTGTCTGACACTGAACAGTGCAATGGGCAACCTGTCTGGCCAACTGAACCCCCAGTGCTGCCCAAATCTCTTTTGTAAGGGTTGCTGTGAAGGTTTGGCCCTGATCGCTCTCTATCACCTCTGGGACCTCAAAGCTACATACTATCTCACTCAGTATTTCTTAGCTGTGGTCCTGGCAGTCATGGCCACCTCCACTAGGGCGTATTCGAATCTGCCACTCCTTGGCACTTGGGAATGATCAATTTGTATCCACTGGAAGGAGTATAGGGCTTTTGCCAAGTGCTTCTTCTGTGCCTTTTCTGTACATTCTGGGTTACATTTGTCGCAGATAGTGCATGATCTGCCAAAGTTGTTGGTCAATGGAGTAACTCCTGGTGCTACTCGTACTTGATAAGAGAGTTCATAAGAGTCTTTGTCAAGTGGGCAGCTCCCTTTGCCCATTGCACCACGGCCTGGGTAGACAAGGCTTCTTGTTACACTCCAATAGTCCATCTCTGAGAGTTGCTCCTCTCCGCTTTCCAGCTTTCCTTCTCATCCGAACTTGCTGCTTCCTGTAATTCTTTCAGATAAACTCTGTCCACTGGGAGAGTCTGTAGGGTAAGCACAGGCTGGTCTTCTTCTACCACCCTGCTATCCACTTCCCGTGGACCACTGGCTGTCTGTTTGGCAGCTGAATTGGCTAGATTTCCTCGAGCTTCCTTCGCGTTGACTTTGTCGTGTGCTTTACTTTTAGAATAGTCACTTGGGTTGGGAGAAGCAGGGCGTCCATCAAGTCCTTAATGGCTGAACTGTGTTTCACCGGTGTTCCTGCAGCTGTCAGGAACCCTCTGTCCTTCCAGATAACCCCAAAGTCATGGGCAACGCTGAAAGCATATCTTGAGTCCGTATGAACGTTGGCTCTTTTTCCCTCTGCCAATTTACATGCTGTAGTAAGTGGTTGCAGCTCTGCCACCTGTGCAGACATCACCGGTGGTAAGGCTTCAGTTTGGAGAACCAAGTTTTCAGTGATGACCTGGATCCTGCAGGGGTATTTCACTCACGGTGGGGAGATGCGTGGTTTCCAGCCGCATTAGTTCGATGCAGTCATGGGATGACAAGTCAAGACTCAACTCCTCCTCCAAACTCCTCCTCCTTTCCCCCCTCGAGAAGTGGAAGAAGGGTGGTAGGGTTCAGCGTTTGACAACGTAACAGAGTAATGCTGTCTAGTAGAAGGAGGGAACACAGGAGTCTCAAGTGTCTGGCAGTGGACAGATGTTTCAGCTGGATCTTGGTTGAGTATGGGAGTAATGTCATGGGGAGCAAGCAGAACGAGGCAGTGTCCGAGGACCAAGTCCGAAGTTTTGTCAAACAAGGCTTGTGCCGCAAAGACAGCTCGCAGACACGATGGGCCTCCTCTTGCTATCATATCCAGCCGACAGTAATAGTATCCTATGGGGTGTAGGCAGATGCCGTGTAACTGGGTGAGTACACCTGCAGCACGTCCCAGACATTCGGATACAAAGGGCTTGAATGTTTTTTTCGTAGTCTGGGAGCCCTAGCTCCAGAGATGGTGCGCTTGAAGGTCACAAAGTTGGATATTGCTTCAGGAGACATCTGGAAGGGGTCTGATTTCAGAGAATCATACATCAGTAGGGAGGCTTCTGGCTTCCATGCTCTGCAATAGGAAATTAGTCCAAAGAAGGCATGAGGGGGCTTCTGGCCTTGTGTCAGTGGGATGTCAGCGATTGCTTTCACCCTGTCTTCAGTGAGGTGTGTTGTCCTATGGGACAAGACAGTGGCCAAGGAAAACGACAGATGTTGAACACCACTGCAATTTGGGCTTTGAGGCTTTGCAACCCTGGTTGGCAAGATAGCACAACAGGCTTTCTGAGGTGACTTCAACAGTGGGGAAGTCAGCTGCACAGAGGAGAAGGTCATCAACATATTGGAGGAGAATCACTTCCGGGTGATCCTCTTGTCAAGGATGATAGCCATAGCTTTTGCAAGCTGGCTTGGAGAGTCCTGTGCCCCTTGTGGCATAACTGTCTAGGTATGGGTGGCAAAAGGTACCAGCAGGAGGGGTGAGGTTGGACATTGAAGAGAGCGTTTGCAAGGTCCACCACTGTGAGATACTTTGCAGTCAGGGACACCCCCGCAAGTAGCTGGTTCTCTTTTAGGGGTTCTCTTCTTCCTAGAGAACAGAGGTGTGTTACATGGAGATGCACAGGGTATCAGGGCTCCATTTGACACGAGGGCCTTGCTTCAAAATAGCTGCAGATTAGGCTAACTTTAGGGGGTATTGTGGTTTCCGGGGCAATGATGAGCCCTCTTTGAACTTGACTGGAACTGGTGGCACCTTTAAGTGACAGTTGTCTTCCGGTCCTGTGGATCATAGGCACGCAGGGATTCTGTCAAGTACTTCCTGCGGTATTGAACTTGGAGTTATTGCTTTATGAAGTGTCATCAGGAGAGGCAGAGAGCACAAAGCAGATGAGTCTAAGGATAGGGGAGCAAGCCTTTTCTGATAATCTCCTCGAGCCCTGAGACAAAAGCAGTTGATAACTTGTGTGTGTGCTTTTCCATAACGGGAGAAGCCCAGATCATCAAAAGCCTTTATGAGTCTAGCATGATACTTCTCCACAGACTCCCCTTTATCTTGGGCAATATCTTGGATTGTGATAGTCTGATCCGCCAATTTCTCCTTTGCCCAGTCGCGGAGTTGGGCACAGAATTCCACGCCTGAGGTGTAGGAAGTGGTACTTGTCAGGCAGGCATAGACTGAGTAAGTCTCTCCAGGCAGCTGAGTAAGTTTCTTGTATCCGCATTATCCTGTGGTAAAAGGACATTGGCTGTTTCTCCGGGTAAGGCAGACTTGTCACTAAGGTCGCTGCGTGTGATGGGGTAAAAGCGACATACATCACCGGTGCCCCTTCTGGTAACTGAAACTGGTGTTGGGGCAGTGTAGGGGCACTGTTCCTTATGGTTGTCAGCATCCGTTTGAGATCCTCTCGGAACTGTGAGTCCGGAGCCGGATTGGGGGTTAAATCAGCAGGTGGCCTTGCTGCCTGTTGTTGGTCTTCCCACTCGGACGCTTCTTCATCATTAACATATCCGGCCTGTGAAGGTAGTGCTTCTGTATTAGGGAAGACAGGTGTGTGGTAGGAACCATCCTGGTTTAAGACAGGAAGAACTGGGTATAGGCCGTGGTTGGTCCTACCGGGTGTACCAAGATGGCCGCCGGGCGGAAGTGCACTGGGCTGGGCCTGAAGTAAGGGCCTGGGTGCACCAAGATGGCCGCTGGGCGGAAGTGCACTGGGCTGGGCCTGAAGTGAGGGCCTGGGTGCACCAAGATGGCCGCCATTGGGAGTTGTCACAGTGGGTTGTGCTTGGGTAGGGGTGGTGAGAAGGGAGTGGGCGTAAGGCGGATTGTAGGGTTGTCCCTCTCCTCCTTGGTTGCATGTTTTTTTATTTTTTTTTTTTTTTGATAGACATACATAGCGCAATTGGCATTTGTCTTAATTTCCTCTTCTATCCAGCCCTCTTTGTGTAATGCCCTTGCTGTCCTGTACCACGCTTCTGCTGAATCCAATAAGCCGTTATCACACAGAGCGCCTCTTTGTTCTCTTATCAGTACACGCCATTCCTCAGCTTGTAGTCTAGCAACACAGTCCTTCAAATCACAAACCTTCGCTATTTTGGACAACTTTTTAACTGCTTCACTGCCCTCTCTCCTCTTCACAATATCACAAGCTAGCATTCTCTCTCTCTCTCTCAGCGGACGGCTTCAGAGGAGAATACAGACAACCAATGGGTTAATACTTCTCTGACAGCTGTCTTATCAAATTCCTAGGGTGGGGGCTCACAACGCTGCGAGGAAACAGGCTATCCCTGTCTCCTCGCATGCTCCTGGCTGTTTGACTTTATCAAACTCCAACTACCCACATTGATGTCAAACATTAATCCACATACACATTTAGGACAGGACATTACAACACTACACCTGCCATCCCTTGAACTGCAAAGCTCCAGCAGCTGAGAAAATAACCCTCTGGAGCCGCTCACCTGAGTTATAAGACTGCCAAATTCCAGCAAGTCTTCTTTCAGTGTGCCAAATTCCAGCAGCTGAGATAATCCTCAGGAGCAGCTCACCTGAGTAAAAAAAGTTTATAGACGTTAACGAGACTGCCAACATTCCAGCAAATCTCCTTTCAGCCTGCCAAATTCCAGCAGCTGAGATATTCCTCAGAGGTCCTACAGTGTCAACCCCAAGTGACCCGTCTATAAAAACTTTTCCTTCAGTATTTCATCTCACCGCTAGAGGCAGACAACTCATCTAGGGGTGAGGATACACACACACACCTGCAGCTGCACTTCAGTCTGCTGTTTTGCAGTTCTTCAGAATGACAGACAATGAACAGAAAATGCAGTCAGCAGAAAACCATTGGCAGGTTTGTTCAAATAGCCCCAGGCGAGGAATAAGTTACCTGCCTCTTAGAACAATCTAAAAGAGCCAACAAGACAAAATCAACCAGCCCAATCAGAGAAGTCGTACAGTGGTAAGAATAAAAAAATATGCTTACCGTACAGTTTTAGGGGTGCGCGCTTAACCCCCTTCTCTGATCTGGCCAGCCGTTCGGTCCTGGGATGTGGTCTCCTTTAGATTGTAGCCTGGGGTCGCTGTTCGGGCGCCAGTTGATAAGGATGAGAACTACAATTTAGTTCAAGGTTGTCTGCTGCTGTTTCTAATTAAAAAGTATGAATGTGCATGCACATCAGGAGTAAGCACTCTGAGACACAATCAGCTTGGCTACTCCTAACTTCTAATTTATTTCTGGGCGGTATCAATATTTTATACAGAAAGATACGTCATTGCTATGTCAGTCTAATAGGTACATCTCATTGGTTAAAATACGAGAGAAATGGAGAAACTTGATGCTTGAAGGTTGATTGAAGCTCGTTATCGCATTCCTGTAATGTGTGGGATGGGGGGTATAGACGCCATCTTCAGAGTCAACAGAAAACCAATCTGAATACTATCTGAATACTACATAATAAGTAAGGAGTTTGCATAGAAACATGTATACACATAAGCAAATAGACATTTTCTGATTATACTACCATATGGCCATTCTAATCCATAGTAACCAGTCAGAATCTATTTTATTCTGGTCTGACTTGGCTTATTATGAGTAAGAAGACTTTGCTGAATAAGACTAAAAGTGATTGGCGTTTTAGGAAAAAACATTTGGGAGATATGTATTTATAACTGGCAACAGCGCAGTAGTCATAGTGGGAAAATATACCATAGGCAGGGCAACTTAGCTGCAGTCTTCCTGTAGGATATAGAATGGTACATCAACTGCTTGCTACAGCACATGAACATGGTGGTAAAATCTGCTGATCTCTGCCTGACTAGCCTACTCCAGTCTTTTCCCAGAGCCACAAAGGCTCTTGTAGAATGTTGCTTGCCTGTGATTTCCATGGATCTGTCCCATTGGCACACAGTTCCTGCCTACTGCCGTATATTGCCTATGTGCAGTAGTTCCAACTCAATTACATTTGCCTCTGTTCCAGAGCTTACTACAAGCAACCTGGGTTTAGCACTAGTTTCAATATTTGGTTACAGAAAAAAAAATATATTGTACCATAATAAATATTGGTCTGTAATAAAATAAATAAAAGTGAATATCGCGCTGCTGCAGTGGTTTCCAACAACTAAATAACTGCCAGAATCAGGTGAGACAATTATGATAAAGATGCCTCAATACCCGTAGCAGGTTGTAAAAACTCTGGGGGGAGAGAGTGGTAATTATACTTCAATTAATACTGTGATGAGTAGTTTATAGCGTGACTGTCCTTTAAGATGTCAAAATATAAAACACAAATCATGTAAATATATGAATAAACCACATATCATGAAAATGAATTAAACTTCAAAAACATAATTATGCAATATAAAGTGCTATGTGCTAAAGTGCAAAAAAAAATATCCCATGATCATAAATACTGTGATACAAAGTGCTGAGTGCATAAAAAGTCCAAAATCACTGTGTGAATTAAATATTTAAAAGCACAAGAACTCAATTCATAGCGCAATTCATAAGTCCATAAACGTGGACGTGTGACCAGGTGGCGGCCACTCCTGATTACGTCATTCTGACAAAACGTGCAGGGAGGGCATCTGGCATCATGTAGAATGCATAGTGTCCCAGACATATTACTATACATGCCTGAATACTTTTTGTTAAATGTAAGTGTACTTTAGCTTGTTTTAACACACTAATTTTGGTAGCATAATTATTAATGTGGAATGAATGTTCCTTGCTAAAGAACATTCTTTTTTATCAAGCTGTTATGGGTAAAGTTCTGCTTTAAATTACCTTTTTCCTCTTACCAAAAATACACTTCTTGGATTTCCACTTTATCATTGCATAGCTGGGTAATGGTTACACCCCTTGTCAAAAGTATCCTCACACAATCATGTAGTGCAGAGGAAGAGTGGCGGACATATCTGACCAGGATACTAGGTTAGATTACAGATTGCACTGCGCAGGAAAACTTTGGTGCCAACTCAATTGCACAATCATGTTGATATAGCAGAAAAGTGAAGGAAAGAACAAGACTATGAAAATGGAGGTTATTAGTAAATTTCTACCTAACTTAACATCTATTTCTATGGCCCCAACTGGGCTTTAAATACTAATATTAGATACATTTAAAAAATTCCAATATGCAGTACTGTGTGACCTGCTAGTCCAGATCACCAGTTAATCTGAGATCTTTACTAGGTAGTATGAATAGCATATAGAGGGGAGGGGCGAAGAGGGACTGTTAGGCTTAACATGTTAAATAATATGATTACCGTATATACTTGAGGATAAGAGGATAAGCCGACCGAATATAAGCCGAGGCACCTAATTTTACCACAAAAAACTGGGAAAACGTGTTGACTCGAGTATAAGCCTAGGGTGAGAAGTGCGCAGCTACCGTAAGTGTAAAAGAAGGTCAACAATGCCCATTTGCAGCCTCACTGTGCCAATTTGCATGCCTCACGGTGCCCATTTGCAGTCATAGGTCCCCCAAACTTCAAACTTGGTAGTTAAGGCCCCCTATCTGCAGCCAAAATTTGGGGTCTCTGGACCCAAAGGGTCCCAAAAGGACATTGCTGCAGATGGACACAGTTGACCGACTTTGGGGCCCTGTATCTCTGTATCTTGCGAGGAACCCCACTGGGTTTGCACACCAAATTTGGGTCGAAAAATGTCATTCTCTGCTGCAGAAAAGTGGTTGACTCGAGTATAAGCCGAGGGGGGCACTTTCAGCACACAAATGTGCTGAAAAACTCGGCTTATACTCGAGTATATACGGTATCTTTCAATTTTATATATTGGAATAAATGTTGTGGTGAGCATTTCTGTTTCAACAATATTAATTAGAAGGTTTTTGCCCCTAGTATTTACATATATTTACATATATTAGTAATTTTTAGGATTTCATATAGATTATATCTTTTCTAAGCACTACTTTTACTATGACATTGTGCAAATTAACCTCTTCCAGGTCGTTCCCCAGTGACACCTCCAGAAAACACACCTATTGGTCTTTCCCCTGTATACTTCTATTAGCACACACACATAAGTGTTTCCCCTTTGTCCCTTCTCCAGCACACACACATAATGTTTTTTCTCCTGCATCCCTCCTCCAGCACATACTGTACCCATTAGTCCTTCTCCTGCATCCCTCCTCCAGCACATACTGTACCCATTAGTCCTTCTCCTGTATCCCTCCTCCAGCACATACTGTACCCATTAGTCCTTCTCCTGCATACCTTCTCCAGCACATACCCATTGGTCTTTCACCTGTATCCCTGCTCTCCCGCTTTACCTACCTGCTACTATACACTATGCACTCTTGACCTGCATACGATGCCTCTTACAAACTCTCTATGCGTCTCTCCTGTACATATTGCCTTCCTGTCATGAATTCCACAATCTTCTTCTGTACATACTACCTGATATCATAACCTTTGCATTACATTTACACATACTACTCCCTAATATATAAAAAAACAAAGAAATTCCCAGCTCAACTTACCAGCCAGCCTGCAACAAACTAAATAGTCCTATCTAAAAAAGGAGTTTAGTTTATACACATTTGCAAATCATGCGTAAGCTGCAGAGGCCGCGACAAGGTACCCCAGTATTATCTGCAGTCCTAATTTGTTAATATCTGGTTATTTGTTAAGGGGCACACTAGAGGCGGACCCCCCCCTTCAGACCCATAATGTAATCAGATCAGCGCAGGACATGCACAGTCAGCACGTGTAGACATAACAGAGGAGGGGGAGGTGGCTTCACTCTGCTCGGCTGTGTGAGACAGCCAAGACTTGTCAGAGCCGTGGCACGGCCACGAGAGAAGGGGATCGTTGCGGCCGGGTCCCGGGTGAGCCGACGGGTGTCTCTCGGGTGCGGCTCGCATCCCCCCCTTGCAAAGCCAGGCTCTCCGTTTGTGTGTTAGCTGCAAATGCCTGTCACCGCGCCCACGCTCTGTGCCCCTGCTCAAACCTGCCTGCTGTCTCTGCTTCAGTTGCGGAGGAGGGGGTGCCGGCCTGACACTCCCCTAGTGTGTGGCACCCAGGGCGGCCCACCCCCCGCCCCCCACTTGGTATGCCACTGGTCCAGCCCACTAGCCCAGCAGCAAGCAGCAGTGCTCACCGCCGCCAGCCCACCGCTGCTGTGCCTGTGTTGAAGTGAAGAACACTGCCAATTGGCGCCCCCCTCGGCCTGCACCCCAAGCGGGCGCCGGTCTCGCCAACCGCTCCCTGCTGTTAAGGCCACCACATACACCAACAATTGTATTGTATATAGTCATAAAAAGAACGCCTTAAATATGACAATTGACAGTACTCCGACAGACTTGGTGTAGGTTGGTTAGGCGTGTTGGGCTCAGCTCTACATGTTGCACGCAGGAGCTTAGACATATATTCTACGTGATTAAAAGAGACAAACAGTTAAACTTACAGTAGGTAAAAAACAGATAAACTTATACAATATGCTGGTTGTCCACCACCCAGCACACAAAGGACTAGAGGCCAAGAACAAAGTGTAGAGAAGCATACCACAGCTATGGAGACACATGCAACACTATCTTACAAATAAAAAATATGTAAAAATGAATATTACAAAAGATGAGCTAACAATCACATGGTAGTAGATTAAACCAAAAAGAGAGATAAACCCATAGCCAAATATAATAATAAGCAACCTAAGCTGCATGCAGGCAAAAAAAGGGTAAAGGGGATTGCAAGATAGAAGCTTACAGTGTTTTCATCATGATAAAGAGCAAATGGGAATAAGGTAAATGGATGTCCAGGACACCGCGGAGGGTGTGAAGATATATCATCAGGTATTTTATTAGTCTGTACAGTATATAGAACAGAAATATGGTCTAATTAATATTTAATACTATAAACAGTATGATATAGTATTAAAACAAAAGAGAGGTTTAGATGACAAGAATATAGGGAGGGCGATTTACCCAGCAAAAATAGAGAAAATGTTTGACCGAAACCCATTGGTAATTGACAGATATATCACACAATAGTAAACCCAGGGTACGGTAGAAAAATAGCTCAGTACAGGTCCTGTGTAGTAGCTAAAGTTTTCATAGGTTAGGTCAAGTGGCCCTTAAAGCCTAAGGAGGCATACTGCCCTCCTGTCATACCCTTCGGACTCTTATCCTGCACATGCTTCTCACTGTCATACCCATGCACTCCTCTCCTGCACATACTGCCTTCTGTCATACCCTCCACACTCCTCTCCTGCACATACTGCATACTGTCATACCCATGCACTCCTCTCCTGCACATACTGCCTTCTGTCATACCCTCCACACTCCTCTCCTACACATACTGCATACTGTCAGACCCATGCACTCATCCCCTGCAAATACTGACCTCTGTCAAACCCTCAACACTCTTCTCCTGCACATACTGTTCCCTACCATACCCTCCACACCCCTCTCCTGCACATACTGCCTACTGTTATACCCTCCTAAGGTTTCTCCTGCACACACAGCACACTGCCATACCCTCCTTTCTCCTCTCCTGCACATACTGCCCACTGTTATACCCTCCTCACTTCTCTCCTTCACACACTGCCCACTGTCATACCCCTCTCACTGCTCTCCTGCACACACTGCCCACTGTCATACCTTCCCCACTCCTCTCCTGCACATACTGCCCACTGTAATACCCCCTCACTTCTCCCCTGCACATACTGCCCACTGTCATACTATCCTCACTTCTCTCCTGCACATACTGCCCACTGTTATACCCTCCTCACTTCTCTCCTGCACATACTACACACTGTCATACCCTCCTCACTCCTCTCCTGTACATACTGCCCACTACTATAACCTATTTACTCCTCTCCTGCACATACTTCCCACTGTCATACCCTTCTCACGCCTCTCCTGCACATACTGCCCTCTGTCATGCCCTCCTCACTCCACTCCTGCACATACTGCATACTGTCATACCCACTGCACTCCTCTCCTACACATACTACCCACTGCCATACACTCCACACTCCTCTCCTGCATATACTACTCACCTCCATAAACTCCTCATTCCTCTCCTGCACATACTACCTGCTGCCATACACTCCGCACTCCTCTCTTGCACATACTACCCACCTCCATACCCTCCTCACTTCTCTCCTGCACACACTGCCCACTGTCATACCCTCCTCATTTCTCTCCTTCACATACTGCCTACTGTCATACCCCTCTCACTTCTCTCCTGCACGCACTGCCCACTGTCATACCCTCCTCACTCCTCTCCTGCACATACTGCCCACTGTCATACCCTCCTCACTCCTCTCCTGCACATACTACCCACTGTCATGTCCTCCTCACTCCTCTCCTGCATATACTGCCCACTGTCATACCCTCCTCACTCCTCTCCTGCACATACAGACGACTATCATACCCACTGCACTCCTATCCTGCACATACTGCCCACTGACATACCCTCCTCACTCCTCTCCTGTACATACTGCCCACTGTCCTACCCTCCTCACTCCTCACTCATCTCCTGTACCTACTGCCCACTGTCCTACCCTCCTCACTCCTCTCATGCACATACTGCCCACTGTCATAACCTCTGCACTCCTTTGGCGCTTTCTGTCCCTGTCACACCCTCCTCACTCCTCTCCTGAACATACTACCCACTGTAATACCCAATGCACCCCTCTCCTGTGCCTTCTGTCCCTGTCTTACCCTTTGCACTGGTCTCCTGCAAAACATATTTAACCACTTTCAGACCGGACCAATTTGCAGCCAAAAGACCAGGCCCCTTTTTGCGATTCGGCACTGCGTCGCTTTAACTGACAATTGCGCGGTCGTGCGACGTAGCTCTCAAACAAAATTGACGTCCTTTTTTTTTCCCACAAATAGACTTTTCTTTTGGTGGTATTTGATCGCCCCTGCGGTTTAAATTTTTTGCGCTATAAACAAAAATAGAGCGACAATTTTGAAAAAAATGCATTATTTTTTATTTTTTGCTATAATAAATATCCCCAAAAAATATATAAAAAAATATTTTTTTTTTCCTCTGTTTAGGCCGATACGTATTCTTCTACATATTTTTGGTAAAAAAAATCGCAATAAGCGATTATTGATCGGTTTGCGCAGAAGTTATAGCGTTTACAAGATAGGGGATAGTTTTATAGCATTTTTATTAATAATTTGTTTTTTAGTAGTAATGGCGGAGATCTGCGATTTTTTTGTGACTGCGACATTATGGTGGACACATCGGACATTTTTGACACATTTTTGGGACCATTGTCATTTTTACAGCAATTAATGCATTTAAATGCATTGATTTCTGTATAAATGACACTGGCAGTGAAGGGGTTAACCACAAGGGGGCAGTGTAAGAGTTAAGTATGCCTAGGGGTGTGTTTTTTTACTGTGGGGGGGCGTGGCTGTCAGCTAGTGAATGCTGATCTCTGCTCCAATCACAGGGAGCAGAGATTGGCGTCACTAGTTGCTAGGCAGAATGGGGAGATGCTGTTTATCTCGGCACCTCCCCATTCAGCCGCCCCGTGAGACGATCACGGGGGTCCCCACGGCGATCGAGTCCGCGGGGACCGCGATCGGACTCACGGGGGTCCCGACTGGCGCGGGTGCGCGCCGCTCCCGGCGCGCTCCCGATGGCACGGACAGGCTAAAGGAGGGACTTATATATACGCCCTCCTGCCTGTACGTGCCATTCTGTCGACGTATATCGTCGTGCGCCGGTCGGCAAGTGGTTAAGCAACTCAGGCATACTCTTGAAAAACAACTTAGAGTATGGTGGGATATTGCCACCCTGGAAATGTATGTTAGAGAAAACATGACACCCCGTAGGCTTAGATGGGACCTGAATCCCAATGACAGTATGGATGATGCTGAAATGATGGAGGAGTGGTATTCCTTTTTTTCCAAATCTGAAAATGAATTGTTGAAAATAATAATAAAGAGGAGAAAACTCAAATTAAAAGGGGTTGAAAACAGCATCAAGAATCTACTGTTACCCTATGCAGAACAGAGCGATTATAAAATTAAGGATAATGAATTACAAGATACTATCAAAAAATATGATATAGAGATTCAAGCCAAAAAACTGAAAAAGTTCAAATGCGATGTTTTAGATTACACTAGTAAAAAAGTATACAAGTGGCAGGTGGATATGGAAGAATTCACTGAAGATGTTGATGTTGATGAAATTTCAATGGATGACAGTCCTACAGAAGAAGGCCCTGACACAGAGATACAGAACACCAATGCAGGACGACACGCAAGGTTTCAACAACTCCCCCCTGGAAGGCAGGGAGGAGCACCTAGGACTCCAATTCAACCTCCCCGTTTTCAAGGGGCCAGAGGAGATGAAAATAGGAGTACAGGATATGGCAGATCCCCAGGCACCCCTAGGTACAATGCCCCCACTTATAACAGATTCTCCCCGTTTAGAGATAGAGGTTATAGAACCCCTCACCGCAATTTCCCAAATGGGAGAGAGTACAGAGACCATGGGGATTTTTTTCAGGGGAGATCTGGGGGGAGACCACCTGGGAGATGGAATGCCAGAGTCCAGTACAGGAGACCTGGTTGGAAGAACCAATATACAGAGCAAGAGGGACCCCGAGGCAGAGACGGACCATATGGGAATCCGAACAGAGAAGGTATGATGAATGGACATCGTGGACATCCTCCTCCCCAGAATCAGAGAACGAATACAGTGAATGGATGGAAAAGAAATCCAGGAAGAGAGCAGGAACCACCGTACAGAGGTATGGACAGAAACGGACCAGAGGGAGACGCGGAGGGAAGAAGAAAGCGAAGAAGGGAATACTAGGACTTGTAATTTTTAACTTAACCGACATTGTTTTCACTGAAGATGAGATGCGTATTCTGGATCTGGGACTCAAGTTTGCACCTGATAAGAATATTGACAAATTTGAGGTATATATCGACCTACAGAAATTCATAAGAAAATTAAAAATAAAGAAGCATTTTGCCCTAAATGAAAAAGAAGACCTAGTAGAAGAGATGCCAGAATTTACACACACTTCTCTAAAAAACAACTCAATCATGAACCCCAAAATTCCTGGGGATCAATGTATAGGAGCCTTCCAAAAAATGGTTGAGAGTGACCTCAGAAAATTGGAAAAAAGGAACCAGAAGAGTGGACACATCTGGAAAGCCATCAAGGGTCTAGGTAAAAAGAAAGAAGTAGTTATTCGGCCTGCAGATAAGGGAGGAGGACTTGTCATCTTGAAGAAGGAAGATTATGAGAATGAGATGGAGAACCTCCTCAAAGTGGCCAATACATATTGAAAACTAAAAAGCAACCCTAAACCCCAATATGCGAAGAAACTTAAGAATTTGGTGAATAAAGGAAAGGAAAGTGGGATCCTCAATAAGAAGGAAGCGAAATACCTTGTATCAGAGTCTACAAAAACCCCAGTCATGTACTACCTACCAAAAATACACAAAAAACTGGACAAGCCCCCGGGTAGGCCTATCATCAGTGGCATTAATTCCCTTTTTTCAAGGCTTGGGGAATATATGTCGACCAATTTTTAAAACCACTAGTTAAAAAGGGAAAGTTGTATCTGAAG
>CM053028.1:434106589-434135896 GCA_028564925.1 Lithobates sylvaticus | reverse complement strand
ACATCATACAGGATATACCCCCCCCCCCTCAAATCCCCGATCCATCTCCCCTCCCTGAAATGCCACCTAAAAGTACTCAAACACAAAAGGTGAAAAGAGGGTCAGCAGGGGGAACTACGAAAAATTCCTCAACTGCAGCAAAACCTAGCCCGACTCCAAAAGCAGATATAACAGGATTTTTCAAAAACCCGAACCCACAAACACAAATGGAAAATTCCAGGATTTTTGAACAGGATTTTGGAACTCCTCAAAAAGACCCAGAGGCAACCGTAAATAATAGCCCAGAGAGTAACACACTTCATAATATATTACATATGGAAGGAGCTGTAGGAGGACAAGATTGGGATATACAATCATATATTAAATCTCTACCCACAAGACAAGACATGGATAAATATGTATACAGACTAGAGACTTCATACAAGACCGAAATACAAACAATTAAAGCATCAGTAATGGATACTCATAATAGAGTCGAAATAATAAGCACTAAAATTGAAAATATAAACCAAAAAATTCTAGACCTCGAAGAAAAGAATCAAGAATCAGACAAATACCTAGTTCAATTATTCAATAAAAATGATGAATTGGAAAATAGAACAAGACGCAACAACATTAGGGTCAGAGGACTGCCAGAAACAATAGTACCGGATGAGCTGAAAAATACACTACAAGAAATATTTAATATAATACTAAACCAACCAAGTATAACTACCATTGAAATAGACAGAGTACATAGACTACAGGGACCCAAAGATAAAGATCCAGCAAAACCTAGAGATGTAATTTGTAGGATACACTTTTTTCAGATTAAAGAAAAAATTATGGCAGAGGCAAGGAAACAAAGAAACTTCGAGTTTAAGGGTACCCCGCTGATCCTCTTGCAGGACTTGTCCAAATATACTCTGATCAAAAGGAAGGCATTGAATCCATTACTGGATGTCTTAAGAGAAAAACACATTTTATATAAATGGGGCGTTCCGTTTCAGATAATAGTGCATCAAAACGGCCAGAAAAACATACTCCGGGACCTGGAAGACCTTCCAGATTTTTTGAGAAACCTGGATTTACCCCCAATTGATCTTCCAGCATGGCCTCAAACATATTCAGACATTTGGAAGGGATTATATAGAAGAAGATAAAGTGGAACAGGGTGAAATAATTGATCGAGGGACCGAGTGAGAGGAAATGAACGGTTGGGGACTGGGGGGGATTGGGGGGGAGGGGAGGGAACTGTATCCTTGACATGAGATAGTATTTGGGTATAGATATGAATTATATATACAACAGTGGGAGGAGATCCTCCTACTGCCATAGAAAGAAATGCAATATAGTTATCTACCCACTTTTTTTTTTTTTTTTTCTGAGTGTGGATAATTTTTTCACTGTCCTTAGGACAATAAACAACACAAGAAATATGACCACTTTTCTTTTTTTTTTTTTTTTTAGGACCCCCCTTTTCCTTTTTTTTTTATTTTTTGATATATTTTTTTTTTTTTTTGAGTGTGGATAATTTTTTCACGGTCCTTAGGACAATAAACAACACAAGGAATATGAACACCCTTTTTTCTTTTCCCTGTGTGGATAATTTTTTCACTGTCCCTGGTCAATAAACAACACAAGAAATATGTACACTTTTCTTTTCTTTAAGATTCCCCTCCTTTTTTTTTTTGTTTGCGTGTGGTAAATTTCTTGGACAATAAATAACACAAGAGAATGAACACTTCCCCTTTTGGGTTCCCCCCCCCCTTTTTTTTTTTTAGGGTTTATGACTATAAAAGTTTAATGTATATATTCTATGAAGATAAATAAGTAAAATGTACTGAGATAGGTTTAAAGTCTATACAAGGAAGTAAAGATGTCATTTATTATCTAAATCATGGATATTAGAAGGGTGAATCATGCTATATAAAAGTCTATAGATAAAACTATCTTTGTGTAGTAGGGATAAGAATGGCTTGTATGAGAATAAGAAACAGCAACATGGTTCCCTTCCCCCTTCCCTCTTTACATCTCCCATTTTCCCTCTTCTTATTTTTTTCCTTTTTTTTTTTTTTTTGTTGTGTGGATAATTTTTTCACTGTCCCTAGGACAAAAAACAACACAAGAAATATGAACACTTTCCTTTCTAGGTCTCCCCTTTTTTTTCTTTTTTTTCTTTCACTGTCCACCTGAGGACAATAAATAAATCAATAAATAAAACACAAGTAGTATAAACACTTTTTTTCCCCCTTTCCCCTCCCCTTTTTTTTTTTTTTTTTGTTTGTGTGTGGTAAAATTTTTCACTGTCCTTAGGACAATAAACAACACAAGAATATGAACACTTTCCCCTTTGGGTTTTCCCCTTTTTTTTTTTTTTGTCTTGGGGTTCATGACCATAAAAGGTTAATTTATATATTTTATGTAGATAAACAAGGAAAATGTACTGGGATAGGTTTAAAGTCTATATAAGGAAATAAGGATGTCATTCATTATTTAAACTATGGATATAAGAAGGGTGAATCATGCCATATAAAAGTTTATAGATATAACCATTATTGTTCAGTAGGGATAAGAATGGCCCGCATGAGAACTAGAAATAGTAACATGGCTCCCTCCCCCCTTCCCTGTTTACATTTTCCACTCTCCCCTTTTTTTTATTTTATTTTTTTTTTTTTTTTTGTTTTTTCTCTTCTCTCCTTTCTTCTCTCTCCTCCTCCCCCCTTCCTCCCCACTCCCCATCCCTATAAAATGGCCATTGAAGTTTTTTTTTTTTTGTAACCCTCTTCCGTTCTCCTTTTAAAATAAAATATATTAGGAAAGGAATAAACATAATATAAAAATAAATATAACCAAATGACTGGGGAGGACACCGTCTCGCTGGGGGAAGCTCTCATATACCCCAATTAGGAACCTTATACGTAAGGGTAGACTTAGCTTAGTCATAGATAAATTACATTAATGTATGTTGTGAGAATGGTATGAATGTGAAGCTTACTGAGAAGAACAATTTTCAAGTCTAACTTGACTCTTGAGCCTTCTTCCTTATTTCTTTTTTTTTTCCTCTCTCCTTTTTCTCCTCTCTCTCTGTCTCTCCTCGGAATCTCATATTATGATAAAAATATGCTCATATAATGTTAGAGGGTTAAATATACCCTCTAAAAGATCTCAGATCTTAAGTTCTCTTCATAGACAAAATGTTGGTATTATTATGTTCCAGGAAACGCATTTTCGTTCAGATCACATACCCAATATGCAAACGGGGTATTATCCAATATGGTATCATGATACTTTTGCATATTCTAAATCAAGGGGAGTCTCTATCGCAATACACAAATCAATACCTTATCAAGTCTTAGAAACATAGAAGAATAAAGACCGAAGAGGACTTTTATTGAAAGCCTCTATTTATGGTAAGAAATATACCCTTATCAACATATACCTACCTAATCAGGACCAGATAGAATTTGGGGCACAACTAATATCAGAGCTGATGGAAAGGGCAGAAGGGGTCACGGTGATTGGTGGTGACTAATTTTGTTTTGGACCGGGAAACAGACACAACAGCCCCCCCAATTAGAGAAAAGAAAAATATAAGAAACAAATTTAAGGAAATAATGAATAAATATCAATTAATAGATATATGGAGAATTGAACATCCCTTGGAAAGGGATTATACGTTCCTCTCAAAAGTACATGGAACCTACCATCGTCTTGATTATTTCCTAATAAACCAACTAGGAATGGCCGAGATCTCCTCCCCCGAAATAGGAAGCGCAATATGGTCAGACCATGCACCCATCTACATAACATTAATGATAGATAAAGTAAGAAAAACCAGAGGATCATGGAGACTTAACGATAACTTATTATTTGACGAAATTTGCGTGAAAGAAATCAGGCTAGCAATAACTAATTTCCTGGCAGACCATATAGAAGATACCACATCTCTCCTTAATCAATGGGAAACCTTAAAATGTATTGTACGTGGATTGTTTATAAAACATGGGGCAAGACTAAAAAAGATAAAGGGAAATCGAATAGTTCAACTATCAAACGATATAAAAAAATTAGAACAGCAACATAAATTAAACCCTACATATGAGATATTAAAGGAACTAAATATAAAAAAATCAGAACTTAAGACATTATTAGATGAACAAACTTTACAAATTAGAGATAAATTACGATCTCTACATTACCATCAAGGAAACAAACCCGGAAAGCTTTTGGCAAATACATTACGCCAACGTATAAACTCTGAACCAATTATTAAAATAAAAACTGACTCAGGTACTTATGCCTATGACCCAAAAAATATTGTGGACACCTTTCGGAGCTTCTATTCCCCATTATATAATATTCCTAATGAACTAGCACAAAGAAACCCCGAGATCTTTCGACAGAAAGTACAGAAATATATAAAAGAGACACCAATACAGACTCTAAAAGATATAGATAAAGAACAACTTGAAGAAGAATTTTCAGACCAAGAAATTAAAGGAGTTATAGATTCATTGGTAGTGGGGAAAAGTCCAGGACCGGATGGTTTCACCCCCCGGTTCTATAAGCAGTTCAAAGAACTATTAATTCCATTTCCAAAACGTTTGTTTAACAGAGTATCAATGGGGCAACCCTTTGTCCCGCAAGGAATGCAGGCATTTATCTCCCTGATACCCAAACCTGAGAAGGATCATACCATATGTGGGAACTACCGCCCAATTTCTTTAACAAACCTGGACCTTAGAATATATTCGAAAGTCATAGCAAATAGACTTACCCCCATACTACCTGGCTATATCCATTTAGATCAAACGGGATTCGTAAAAGGTAGGGAGGCCAGAGACAATACTCTAAAGACAGTAACACTCATAGAATATGCTCAGAGACACACCATCCCATCCTGCCTATTGGCCGTGGATGCTGAAAAAGCGTTTGACAGGGTGGGATGGTGTTTTCTCAAAGAGATGTTAAAACAATGGGGTATGGGCCCAGTTCTATTAGAAAAAATCATGGTGCTGTACCAAAAACCTGTTGCTAGAATAAGAACGGCTGGAGAAATATCCGAGCCAATAAATATAGCTAATGGAACCAGACAAGGATGTCCCCTGTCTCCCTTACTGTACGTGTTGGTCATGGAGCACCTGGCAATAGCTATCCGAAATATATCAAAACATACAAGGATTGAAAATACAACAACAAGAATATAAGATATCTATTTACGCGGACGACCTATTAGTTTATATAACTAATCCAATAATAACGCTCCCTAATTTAATACAAGAGTTTGAGAGATTTTCAGGGGTAAGTTACTTCAAAGTAAATTATAACAAATCAGAGATGATGGATATATCTCTTTCGTCAGATAAAGTAGAATTAATCAAGACTAAATTCCCTTTTAAATGGCAATCAATAGCAATTAAATACCTCGGAATATATATCCCTAAGGAATTAGATAAATTATGTGAACTTAACTATCTTCCAATTACAGCTAAGATAATAAAGACCCTACAACAATACACAAAAGGGATGTATTCATGGATAGGAAGAATAAACATAATAAAAATGGACATACTACCCAAAATATTATATATAATCCAGGCCATCCCACTTTTTCCCGTAAAGAATATTTTAAATCAATTACGAAAGGCAATCGGAAGCTTTATCTGGGCAGGAAAAACCGCTAGAATAAACAGGTCTATTTTAACTCGCACAAAAGAAGGAGGACTGGCACTCCCAGATATTATTATTTATGTAAAAGCATCCCTACTAACAAGAATAGGGGATTGGTTTCAAAACGGGGACTCTAAACAATGGGTCAACCTGGAGGAGGAGCTCACGGCCATAAGATTAAAATCACTACCATGGGTTAAAAAGGAAGAACGCCCTCCGGATAGTGAAATCCCGCTATTTGTGGCTATGACAATGAAGGTATGGGACGGGCTGGTAATACAAGGCCAGGGGTTTTCACGTATAGGCCCAATGATTCCAATATTTGATAACCCGGGATTCCCACCGGCAATGAGAGTAGGAACCTTTCTGAAGTGGAACAGGGAACAAGATACTAGATTATGGGAGGTAACTGAACAAAATAGGCTAATATCTTTAGAAACCATAGGTATAGAATATAAAAATAACTGGATACAATATTGGCAACTAGACAAATATATTTCTCATATAGCGAAAGAAGGAGTACTTAATAGACCCCTGACCGATTTTGAGACAATACTGACAGAGAAACAAAAATCAACCCATAATTTATCTAATATATATAAATATTTATTGAAAATTAACAATAGGCAAGAGATAATATTTATAAAAAAATGGGAAGAAGATCTAGGAATAAATATCCCTAAAGAAAAATGGAAGGAAGCATTTAAAATAATTCACAATACCTCCTCCCAGGATTCAGTTTTATGAAAGATGGACACAGACCGAAAATCATGTGTACCATATACACGGAAATTCCCCAGATGTGATGAGCTTGCTACTTCAGTATATCTACACCAATGCAGTAGTCATCAATGCAGAGAACGTACAAGCATTGTTTATGGCCGCAGACAAATTCATCATCTTGGGTCTACAATGGCGGTGCGTGGATTTCATCATTGGCCAGCTATGTCCCGAGAACTGCATTTGCATTGGCAGATTCTCCAGCCACTTTTATTCCCCAAAGCTGCATGAAAACACCCATGCATACATACTTCGCCACTTTAATGAAATAGCATCGACCTCCGAGGAGCTTCTGAATTTAAGCCTAACTGAGTTTGAGGATCTCATCAAGAGAGACGATCTTCTTGTTACCTTGTTGCCCGTGAGTGCGGAGCGGGCGGGACAGAGAGGATGGACGGGGACTGTGCGGACGGAGAGGATGGGTGAATCGGGCGGGGACTGTCCCTGTAAGTGCGGGAGCAGAGGATGGTGGAGAGGATGGGCAAGGAGGATGGGCGGAGCAGACCGAGACTCCACATGAATGACGCAGCGGGCCCCCCTACAGTGGCGGAACTCAAGGGCCCAGTCGCAAATGCGACTGGTGCGACCCTGATAATTCCGCCACTGATGAGGGTCCTAAAGGGATCTTCTCCGTGGGAGAAAAGCCAAATCAACTGCCCACTGGGTAATGTGGGGGTTGGGAATGTTTCCCTATTGGCCTTTAGGTTCATTCCTCCCTAGCCTTGGGGGTTCTCTCTGGGGAGGGGGTCTTTCTCTTCGGGTGGGGACCATTTGACCCACCCCAGTGCACTTTGTGTGTGTGTGTGCTCACATGCAGTTTTTTGGTTCACTTTGGCGTTTTGTTTTTGTGCACTGCGGACTCAGAAAAAAAGAAAGCTGTATGCAATTTGGAATGAATGGCTCTATAATATTGGCCCATATTTGCACACTGGTTTTGCATGTGCATCTGGCCAGTTTGCTGAAAGGCAATTATTTGCATGGTTCCACTTTCTGTCCTGAAATGAGGAATAATCTTCTTATTTTTGGGAGATGTGATCGGATAAGACGTGTGAATAGCTTCTGTTCCAAGAAGGCTTTACTGTTCTGATAATAAATGATGCTGTTGCTTGACATTATTACTATTATTATGCAGGATTTATATAGCGCCAGCAGTTTGCGCATACAACATTCACTTTATTTGGGACACCATCAACTAAAGACCTATATGTAGCATTTGTGTTACTGTAAATCCCCCCAAAAAAACAACATATTAAATGATGAAAAACTTTATTTTAAAAACAACAGTGTAACGAGAATTCTTCTCCTCCTCCCAGGATTCAGTTTTATGAAAGATGGACACAGACCGAAAATCATGTGTACCATATACACGGAAATTCCCCAGATGTGATGAGCTTGCTACTTCAGTATATCTACACCAATGCAGTAGTCATCAATGCAGAGAACGTACAAGCATTGTTTATGGCCGCAGACAAATTCATCATCTTGGGTCTACAATGGCGGTGCGTGGATTTCATCATTGGCCAGCTATGTCCCGAGAACTGCATTTGCATTGGCAGATTCTCCAGCCACTTTTATTGCCCCAAGCTGCATGAAAACACCCATGCATACATACTTCGCCACTTTAATGAAATAGCATCGACCTCCGAGGAGCTTCTGAATTTAAGCCTAACTGAGTTTGAGGATCTCATCAAGAGAGACGATCTTCTTGTTACCAGGGAGGAAGTCATATTTGAAAGCATCATCAAATGGATTGAGCACCACCCAACCCATCGTAGGCAATACATCACCACCCTACTGCCTAAGGTAAGATGGAGAACTCCATTTATCCATTGGGGTTGATTTACTAAAACTGGAGAGAGCAAAATCTGGTACATCTGTGCATGGTGTTCAATCAGCTTCTAACTTCAGCTTGTTCAATTAAGCTAAAATGGAAGCTGATTGGTTTCTATGCAGGGCTGCACCAGAGTTTGCACTCTCCAGTTTTAGCAAATCAACCCCAATGTAAGAAAAAAAATATTCCATATTTTTTGTATGGCTTGGTATGTGCATTCTCGCACCGTGCAATCAGCACCCCTGTCAAACTTTTTTGAGAAACATAGTGAAGGTTTTAAACATCTGTAGTTTGTATAAATGTATGCAAAATGTTATAGGTAATCTTAAAGTGGAACTCCGCCCTAAGGGAACCTTCTTCTTTAAGTCCTCCTCCCCTGTCACATTTGGCACTTCATTTTTTGGGGGGGGGGGGGGGGGGGGGTAGGAGCAGGTACCTAGCTTTGACAGGTACCCGCTTCCACTTCCGTTCAGATCTCCTAGGTGTTCTGAGCAGCAGTTCTCCACTCCCTCCCCACAGTCTTTTGGGACAAGTCACAGGTCCCAGAAGACTGCGGGACCACTCACAAAGTGCCGTGCGCCCTGCGGATGCGAAATGGGCAGCCGGCTGTGAGGCCAAAAGCAGCATAGCCGGCTGCCCACATTTAGGATGCCAGCGCTGGATCTCTGGACAGGTAAGTGTACTTTTATTAAAAGTTAGCAGCTACAGGAATTGTAGTTGCTGACTTAATTCGTTTTTTAACCAGAGTGAACCTCCTTTTTAAACTGAACAGTTTTAAGATACTTTTCGATATCTGAGAGTGTTTGCTATCCCAACCCATTTATGGCTAGATCATGTTTTCTTTTCTATAGGCTCCCTGACCATAGCCAACATTCCCTGGATTTCTGCCAACTCCAACCAGTATGTAGGCAGGGGCAGGCTGCAGTACATCCTCCAACCTGAAGGTGAAACTGTGGTAGATCTTCAGGTTGGCTGGAGGTACTGAAGTCACACAAGATTGGGGTGGCCATCTTGACAAAGGTCCCTATAAGTCTAGGGGCCAACCATTTACCCCACCCACACTGAGGCACTAAGGTAGGGAGAGAGCTCCACTGCTTATGAAAAGTGCAAATGCAGATGTAAGGAAAGGTTCCGGAGGAGCAGGGATGTGTAGGTTCCTTTTCAGGGTGTTTCCATTGGACCAGTCCCGGACAGACTGCTTCTGACCATCATGTACCACAGAGGCCTAGTAGAACCCAGTGCCATTGAACCACCACCCCTCCAATGAAGCACTCCTCTATGACTGTGAAAATTAAAATTAAAATTAAAATTTCTAACACCACTGAGTAAAGTCTACTTCCTTACCAGTATTCTTTAAGTAAGGAAACTGTATACTTCACAGCTTATGTGGTGTCAAAATTGTATTTGACTGTTGTACCTCAATGATTGTCTATTGAGTTTTGTTGACCTCTACAATATAAACCCCTTTTTCTCTTCTTCTCTAGGTTCGAATGGCCTTGATAGACACCAGGTATTTAATGAACAACGTGATTACTAACATCCACATACAGTACAACAAAGAATGTATGAATATCTGCACCGATGTGATAAAGATAAAGAATGACGCAAATGGATCCTCCAGGTTAGATTTCAAAAACCCATTGACAAGGCCACACCTGCCAAGTGCAATTCTACTCGCCGTTGGCGGCTGGATCTCTAGTAACCCTACCAATACCATGGAGGCCTACGACTGCAGAGTTGACCGCTGGGTTGACATCACCTATAATATGGAAAGACTCAGGGCCTACCATGAAACCTCATACCTAAATGGTTATGTATACCTGGTTGGAGGGTCTAACGGCATGGATTATTACAATAACGTAAGACGGTTTGACCAGGTATTTAATGAACAACGTGATTACTAACATCCACATACAGTACAACAAAGAATGTATGAATATCTGCACCGATGTGATAAAGATAAAGAATGACGCAAATGGATCCTCCAGGTTAGATTTCAAAAACCCATTGACAAGGCCACACCTGCCAAGTGCAATTCTACTCGCCGTTGGCGGCTGGATCTCTAGTAACCCTACCAATACCATGGAGGCCTACGACTGCAGAGTTGACCGCTGGGTTGACATCACCTATAATATGGAAAGACTCAGGGCCTACCATGAAACCTCATACCTAAATGGTTATGTATACCTGGTTGGAGGGTCTAACGGCATGGATTATTACAATAACGTAAGACGGTTTGACCAGGTATTTAATGAACAACGTGATTACTAACATCCACATACAGTACAACAAAGAATGTATGAATATCTGCACCGATGTGATAAAGATAAAGAATGACGCAAATGGATCCTCCAGGTTAGATTTCAAAAACCCATTGACAAGGCCACACCTGCCAAGTGCAATTCTACTCGCCGTTGGCGGCTGGATCTCTAGTAACCCTACCAATACCATGGAGGCCTACGACTGCAGAGTTGACCGCTGGGTTGACATCACCTATAATATGGAAAGACTCAGGGCCTACCATGAAACCTCATACCTAAATGGTTATGTATACCTGGTTGGAGGGTCTAACGGCATGGATTATTACAATAACGTAAGACGGTTTGACCAGGTATTTAATGAACAACGTGATTACTAACATCCACATACAGTACAACAAAGAATGTATGAATATCTGCACCGATGTGATAAAGATAAAGAATGACGCAAATGGATCCTCCAGGTTAGATTTCAAAAACTCATTGACAAGGCCACACCTGCCAAGTGCAATTCTACTCGCCGTTGGCGGCTGGATCTCTAGTAACCCTACCAATACCATGGAGGCCTACGACTGCAGAGTTGACCGCTGGGTTGACATCACCTATAATATGGAAAGACTCCGGGCCTACCATGAAACCTCATACCTAAATGGTTATGTATACCTGGTTGGAGGGTCTAACGGCATGGATTATTACAATAACGTAAGACGGTTTGACCAGGTATTTAATGAACAACGTGATTACTAACATCCACATACAGTACAACAAAGAATGTATGAATATCTGCACCGAGGTGATAAAGATAAAGAATGACGCAAATGGATCCTCCAGGTTAGATTTCAAAAACCCATTGACAAGGCCACACCTGCCAAGTGCAATTCTACTCGCCGTTGGCGGCTGGATCTCTAGTAACCCTACCAATACCATGGAGGCCTACGACTGCAGAGTTGACCGCTGGGTTGACATCACCTATAATATGGAAAGACTCAGGGCCTACCATGAAACCTCATACCTAAATGGTTATGTATACCTGGTTGGAGGGTCTAACGGCATGGATTATTACAATAACGTAAGACGGTTTGACCCAGTCAAGAAGATCTGGCAACAAGTTGCTCCAATGAATGATAAGCGCTGCTTTGTTAGCAAGGCAGTCCTGCAAAACCGGATTTACGCCATGGGTGGGTTTCATGGTCACATTTGCCTGAAATCTGCAGAATGTTACGACCCAGAAACCAATCAATGGGATCGTATAGCTCCAATGAACAATATAAGAAGCGATGCAAAAGCCACCACCCTTAATGGCAAGGTAAGATATAGACACCCACTTAATAACCAAATGGTCTTACACACCCCTACATTCTGGAGCTGCAGCCTCCATCGCTTTCTTCAACATTCAACACTTCTGTGAGCACCAGGTGCCTTTTTCCGCTGCAGCATGAAGGTTTTGCATTCCCTGACCACTGGGGCTACTACAAGACTCAGCAATGGCATGGGGGTCAGAGAACGTTCCTTCTTCCAGGTCAGGGACCTGCTAAGTAGTAAAGAAAGGATGGGTTTCTTTTTTTTTGTAATTAACTTTAATATCACTTTTATTATGTTTTTACAGATCTATATATGTGGTGGATTCAGTGGACAAGAATACCACTTTACAGCAGAAGTCTACAACCCAGATACAGACCAATGGGACATGATTGCCATGATGTGTTACAGACGCAGTGGTGTCGGTGTCATCGCATATGGAGATCTGGTCTATGCAGTATGTGTAATGATTTCTTTCTACCCAAATGAGATTGCATGAGAAATATAATTTGCAGCTGGTGTCTGGTGAAACCGTTGTCAAAAGAACTGGAAATGAGAGGATATCTCTCTAACAGAGCCCCTGATAGGAGTACTAATCCTTCCCCACTCCATCCAAAACTAGGAAAAATGGCTTTGACTTGACATTAATTTTAAAGCAGGAGTTCACCTTTTGGTAAAAAAAATATAAATACACATTTTTGCAGGAGAGACATGTGCATTTATTATTTTTTAACTAAGGTGCCTGAAAAGCATTGCACCTGTCATCAGTGGATCGGGGTGCAATGGCAGACTCTGGCAGATAAGCCCTGCTGATTTTCAGGGGTTATAAATGAACTATAAGGCCGCTCATCGGCAACCCCACAGTCCATTCAGAACTACAGCCCATCAGCCACAAAGCCTGATAGTACATGTAGTTTACTTAACGTTATAGTTAAAGCCTAAGGGGTAGAGAATTATCTACCTGACTCTTCACCAGTGTTGGTCATCTTACTTTAAAAAAGTAATTAGTTACATTACAAATTACTTCTCCCAAAAAAGTAATTGAGTAACTCAGTTACTACATTGGAATAGTAATTAGTTACTCAGAAAAGTAACTGATTTTTTTTTTTTTATATTCTTAGGGGCGGGTCTAGTATTACTGTAAGCAAGGGGTGCGTTCCCCCCTGCATGTCTATTTCCCCTCTGTACCCCCCTGCACGTCTGTTCCCCCCCAACACATATATCTGTTTCCCCTCTGTACCCCACTACACATCTGTCCCCCCCCACACACGTATATCTGTTCCCCCTCTGTACCCCACTACACGTCTGTCCCCCCACACACACATATATCTGTTCCCCCTCTGTACATCTGTCCCCCCCAAACTCACGGATCGGATCGTTGCTTGGATCAGAGTCACGGATCGGATCATTTTTCGGATCAGCAAATAATAATTGAATTTGCAAAAACCTGTAAAAATTCCACCACCATAAAGCCCCCACTGTAATATCCATAATCTCACCCACTGTAATATCAACGTCATCTCCTCAACTGGAATATTGGCTGAGTATGGCTGGGTACGGCTGAGCATGGCTGGGTACGGCTGGGTATCGCCGAGTATGGCTGGGTATTACCGTGTATTGCAGAGTATGGCTGGGTATTACCGAGTATTGCAGAGTATGGCTGGGTATGGCAGAGTATTGGCAGGGTGTGGCAGAGTATTGGCAGGGTGTGGCAGAGTATTGGCAGGGTGTTGCAGAGTATTGGCAGGGTGTTGCAGAGTATTGGCAGGGTGTTGGCAGGGTGTTGCAGAGTATTGGCAGGGTGTTGCAGAGTATTGGCAGGGTGTTGCAGAGTATTGGCAGGGTGTTGCAGAGTATTGGCTGGGTATCGCAGAGTATTGGCTGGGTATCGCAGAGTATTGGCTGGGTATCGCAGAGTATTGCAGAGTATGGCTGGGTATTACCGAGTATTGCAGAGTATGGCTGGGTATTACCGAGTATTGCAGAGTATGGCTGGGTATTACCGAGTATTGCAGAGTATTGCAGAGTATGGCTGGGTATTACCGAGTATTGCAGAGTATGGCTGGGTATTACCGAGTATTGCAGAGTATTGCAGAGTATGGCTGGGTATTACCGAGTATTGCAGAGTATGGCTGGGTATTACCGAGTATTGCAGAGTATGGCTGGGTATTACAGAGTATTGCAGAGTATGGCTGGGTATTACGGGTATTGCAGAGTATGGCAGAGTATTGCAGAGTATAGCTAGGTATTACGGGGTATTGCAGAGTATTGCAGAGTATGGCTGGGTATGGCAGAGTATGGATGGGTATTACGGGGTATTTCGGGGTATTGCAGAGTATGGCAGAGTATGGCTGGGTATGGCTGGGTATGGCAGGGTGTTGCAGAGTATTGGCAGGGTATTGGCAGAGTGTTGCAGAGTATTGGCAGAGTATTGGCAGGGTATTGGCAGGGTATTGGCAGAGTATTGCAGGGTGTTGTCAAGGTATTGGCTGGTATTGCAGAGTATTGGCAGGGTATGTGCTGGCATCCGATCTCTCCCCTCCACTGTACAGATCAGTACACAGAGGTGAGTGAGGAACCGGCGTCATCTTGACGCCGGTTTGTTTACAAGTGATCGCTCCGTCATTTGACGGAGCAATCACATTGTAAACGGCCGACGGGTGCACCAAGATGGCCGGAGCCGCGGCCATCTTGGTACACCAAGATGGCCGCCGCTCCGGAGCTAGGCCGAAACCGCGGCCTTTCCTAAGGCCGAGGCCGCGGACGGCTCCGCGGATCGCGGCGAGTAATTGCGGTAACGCCGCCCCAGTAATGGGAACGGCGTTACCGCGAGGGGAAGAGTAATCAGTTAGATTACTCGTTACCCTTTAAAGTAACGGCATTACGTAACGCCGTTTACTTTAATCGCGTTACTTACAACACTGCTCTTCACTCCATCACAGCTATTTTCTTCTTGAAGCTCCGATATGTGCATCATCACATACAATGCAGGGCTATTAACTATGCATTGTACATGGTGGAGTTAGGAGTGTGACCACAGATGGGAATAGCTTACCAAGAATGCTATAATAGACCAAGGTAGCTTTCTGGAGCAAGGAATAGTATGCCTAACCTCTAGACTTAGTTTCCCCATCAATACAGTCAGTGTAGATGGGAGAATCTCTCCCACGGAACCATTGTTTTCTCCATGCGGGGAGCCGTTCCTGCTGGGAGAACACAATGGGGTGGATTTACTAAAACTGCAAAGTGCAAAATCTGGTGGGGCTCTGCATGGTAGCCGATCAGCTTCTATCTTCCGCTTACTCAGTCAAGCTTTGCCAAAAAAAAAAAAAAAACTGGAAGCTGATCTGGTTTCTATGCAGAGCTGCACCAGATTTTGTACTCTCCAGTTTTAGTAAATCAACCCAAATTACTATTGCTTGCAGCTATAGCCGCAGGCAAAAACCGCATGTTAGAAATTCAACTTTAAACAATATGTAACCCTTGCAGTGTGAGGGGGGGGGGGCACTGCATTTTTGTTTTACCCGGAGTGGGGTTTTAAGAGCAGACTCTTCTAGATACATTTTTATTTTAGCCTTATTGGCCTGTTGGCGTTTCCTTGACTTTATAGCTAAGCTCCAACAATTCTCATGTCCAAGTCCATTGAGAATGCCCTTACTGCTCACGGAGGCTACGTCACTAGAAAATGGAATGGACAATCTACAAGGCTTAGCCAGGACATTGTGCAGTTCATCTATCAGTGAGGTAGCCTAAGCAATCAGTAAGGGTATTTTTATTGGACATGGGCATTACTGTTGGTGGAGCTTAGCAATAAAGTCAAGAAAATCAAGTCAATAAGGCCAAAAAAGTAATAGCAAGAATCTAGAAGAGTATGCTCTTAAAGCTCAACTCTGGGAACAATAGTAAAAAAAATACAGTGGGCCCTTCCACACTGAAAGTGTTACATGCTATATTCAGACAAGGTCTTTCATGTTAAAGGGGTTGTAAAGGTAAAAGTTTTTTCACCTTAATGCATTCTATGCATTAAGGTCAAAAAAACATCTGACAATATCGGCCCCCCCAGCCCCCGTTTTACTTACCTGACCCCTCAAAAGTCCCATGCCCACCCCTGACATCCTCTTCACCGCTTAACCTGGCCGTTGATTGGCTAGAGTGGATGGATTGAAAGCAGCGCAGGCATTGGCTCGCGCTGCTGTCAATCACATCCAATGAAGTTGTGTCGGGGGCGGGGCCGAGTGATACAGCCAGCGGGAGCGCGCCCGCAAGTACTCCACACCATGCGAGGGAGCTTGCATTAAGGTGAGCAGTACTTGCGGGGAGGAGCCGAGACAGCCACCGAGGGACCCCAGAAGACCAGGTTCGGGGCCACTCTGTGCAAAACGAGCTGCACAGTGGAGGTAAGTATAACGTTTGTTATTTTAAAAAAAAATCTCCTTTACAACCCCTTTAAGGTGACCTTTAAGACCATACCCATCATCAATGTTCAGCCCACGCAGCATCTTCGGGATTGAAGTACTGGAGGATCGCCTTTATGTGACTGGAGGTTTCAACGGTTTTGAAACAACCTTCAAAGTAGAGTATTATGACAGGAAGACCGATGAGTGGTACTGCGTTCACAACATGAACATGAAGCGCAGCGCCCTGAGCTGCTGCATTTTACCCGGCCTCCCCAACATCCGGGATTATGTCGCTAGTCGAGACCCATTCTACAGAGAGGAAGTGAGGCTGGCATTATCCAACAACTCTTTATAAGTGTAATGGAATTAAGTGACTCTGTAAATAACAATAATATAAACTGTAACTGGCAATAAACTATAAAACCGAACTCAAATATTACTGTTATTCTTTGCAGGTAGAATACCACACAATCATTTCAGTTTAGAAATCATCATCTAAAAATGTGGGTAAATGTTGGATCCTGTTCAGGTGACCTAAGCAGACTTCCTGACACCAAGGATGGGATGATGTAACTAGAACAGGGTGTCTTCACCACTTTCACACCTCCCATACAATTTTTGGACAATCAACATTTACCTTGACACATTCCATGGGGATTTGATTTATGTGTTGGTGCTACCTGTGTGGATAGAAATGTTGGGGTACAGTATCTTCCTGACACTCATTAGAACGGAAGACGTGGCTTGGAGAAGCATTTTAATATCAGGCTCCTGCGGACACTAAAGATAGCTGTCTGCCTGTACCTTCAATCGGGACAGGCAGTTACCTGAGAGCAGGAAGATTAATGGACCGTGAGAGCAAGACCAGCAGGGTGAGGCAAGTTCATTGAGAAGTAAAATAAAAGACCACATAGATGAGTTCTTGCTGGAAAAAATATTTGGATCAACAGACAGCATGGATTCATAAAAGGCAAAAGTTGTCAAACAAATCTGATTTCTTTTTATGAAGAGGTAAGTAAAACCTTGGACAGAGGGGTGGCTGTGGACGTGGTATACTTGGATTTTGCTAAAGCATTTGACAGAGTTCCCCACACACGGCTAATGTGTAAGGTAAAGTCTACAGGCTTGGAAAAATGTGTTTGTAAATGGATAGCAACTACTCATAGAGTAGTGGTTAATAATTCTTACTCTAAATGGTCTAAGGTTATTAGTGGTGTACCCCAAGGTTGAGTGTTGGGTAGGGTGACCAGACGTCCCTGCTTACCAGGGACAATCCTCGGATTGAGGACCCTGTCCCCGGAGAAAAAGTCTGTCCCCGGAGGAAGTCTGTCCCCGGTTTTGTCCTCCGCTTTTGCAGGGCCGATTCTGGGCGGGCAGTTTCCCGGTGGGTGGGGGCCATATTGGCTGTGAGATGAGAGGAGCCAGCTCTATGCAGTTATACTCACAGAGGAGAAGCTGGAGCGTCTTCAGCATGTGTGCTGCTTGTAGCGGCGCTGCCACTCCTCCTCTGCATCTGTCAAAAAGAACCGCCAGCTGCGATCCACATGGACACATGGCTGCTCTCCTCCAGAATCCCACCCCTCTCCTACGTCTGCTCCCTCCTCCCACTACTCTCCCAGCAGTGGTTGTACATAGGTTAGGGGAGAGAACAGAGCACTGTATTCCTCCTTGCCCCTCCCTCCTGTATTGCAAAGAATTAGGGGTAATGTAGTCCAGAGGAGAGGCGGGATTGTCTTGAAAATGAATGGACAGACTGAGTGTAATGGTCACAGACAAGGAGGAGGTGAGATTCTGTTATTAAATTTTAATTAAGTTTTTATTTACTGATGGGCACTTATTAGGTAGCCCTGATAGGCTAAAGTGAACAGATGTTTCCCGGTTTCCAGGGACAGTCCCCAAACTGAGGACACTGCTTTGCAGGGCTGATCCTGGGGGGGTGCTCCGTGAGCTGGGGCAGAGGGGGGTGCCCAGAGCTGCCTCTACCATTGGTCCCACTGGGCCTATTGGGGCTTGGGCTGTCTCAGACGGGGAGGGGGGAGGCGAGCGGGCTCTCCCGTTTACCCGGCTGTCAGAAGAAATCCCACCTCCTGGGCTGGTTCCTATGATAGGCAGCACACTGGTGATGTTTATCATAGGAGGCAGGACTTTGTCTGAGGACAGCGGCCGTGCCGAGTAAACAGGAGATCCCAGCTCTGTATAATCTGTCTGCTCTCCTCTAATCGCTATGCACTGGTCAGACTGCATTGATGACCACAGGTAAGGTTGAGCTGATGGGCAATGAACAGGTTACATTTATGGGCACTGAACAGGCTGAGCAGATGGGCACTAAACAGGCTGCATTGATGGACACTGATGAGGCTGCATTGATGGACACTGGTGAGGCTGCATTGATGGATACTGATCAGGCTGCATTGATGGACACTGGCGAGGCTGCATTGATGGACACTGGCGAGGCTGCATTGATGGACACTGGCGAGGCTGCATTGATGGACACTGGCGAGGCTGCATTGATGGACACTGGCGAGGCTGCATTGATGGACACTGGCGAGGCTGCATTGATGGACACTGGCGAGGCTGCATTGATGGACACTGGCGAGGCTGCATTGATGGACACTGGCGAGGCTGCACTGATGGGCAATGATGAGACTGAGCTGATGGACACTGGTGAGGCTGCATTGATGGACACTGGTGAGGCTGCATTGATGGACACTGGTGAGGCTGCATTGATGGGCACTGATGAGGCTAAGCTGATGTGAACTGATCAGGCTGCATTGATGGGCACTGGTAAAGCTGGGCTGATAGGCACTGGTGAGGCTGCACTGATGGGCACTGGTGAGGCTGCACTGATGGGCACTGATGAGGCTGCACTGATGGGCACTGATGAGGCTGCACTGATGGGCACTGATGAGGCTGCACTGATGGGCACTGATGAGGCTGCACTGATGGGCACTGGTGAGGCTGCATTGATGGACACTGGCGAGGCTGCATTGATGGACACTGGCGAGGCTGCATTGATGGACACTGGCGAGGCTGCATTGATGGACACTGATGAGACTGAGCTGATGGGCACTGATGAGGTTGAGCTGATGGACACTGGTGAGGCTGCATTGATGGACACTGGTGAGGCTGCATTGATGGACACTGGTGAGGCTGCATTGATGGGCACTGATGAGGCTAAGCTGATGGGCACTGATGAGGCTAAGCTGATGGGCACTGATCAGGCTGCATTGATGGGCACTGGTAAAGCTGGGCTGATGGGCACTGGTAAAGCTGGGCTGATGGGCACTGGTGAGGCTGCACTGATGGGCACTGGTGAGGCTGCAGTGATGGGCACTGATGGGCACTGATGAGGCTGCACTGATGGGCACTGGTGAGGCTGCATCGATGGGCACTGGTGAGGCTGCATCGATGGGCACTGGTGAGGCTGCATCGATGGGCACTGGTGAGGCTGCATTGGATGGGCACTGGTGAGGCTGCATTGGATGGGCACTAAAAAGACTGCATTGATGGACACTGGTGAGGCTGCATTGATGGACACTGGTGAGGCTGCATTGATGGGCATTGAACCGGCTGACCTAATGGGCACTGAACAGGCTGCATTGATGAGCACTGGTGAGGCTGCATTGATGGGCACTGGTGAGGCTACATTGATGGGCACTGGTGAAGCTGAGCTGATGGGCAATGTGAGCTGATGGGCACTGTGAGACTGCATTGGATGGGCACTGGTGAGGCTGCGTTGATGGGCACTGGAGAGGCTGCATTGATGGGCATTGAACCGGCTGACCTAATGGGCACTGAACAGGCTGCATTGATGAGCACTGGTGAGGCTGCATTGATGGGCACTGGTGAGGCTACATTGATGGGCACTGGTGAGGCTACATTGATGGGCACTGGTGAAGCTGAGCTGATGGGCAATGTGAGCTGATGGGCACTGTGAGACTGCATTGGATGGGCACTGGTGAGGCTGCATTGATGGACACTGGAGAGGCTGCATTGATGGGCATTGAACCGGCTGACCTAATGGGCACTGAACAGGCTGCATTGATGAGCACTGGTGAGGCTGCATTGATGGGCACTGGTGAGGTTACATTGATGGGCACTGGTGAAGCTGAGCTGATGGGCAATGTGAGCTGATGGGCACTGTGAGACTGCATTGGATGGGCACTGGTGAGGCTGCGTTGATGGGCACTGGAGAGGCTGCATTGATGAGCACTAAATAGGCTGCATTGATGCGCACTGAACAGGCTGCATTGATGGGCACTGAACAGGCTGCATTGATGGACACTGGTGAGGCTGCATTGATGAGCACTAAATAGGCTGCATTGATGCGCACTGAACAGGCTGCATTGATGGGCACTGAACAGGCTGCATTGATGGGCACTGAACAGGCTGCATTGATGGACACTGGTGAGGCTGCATTGATGGGCACTGGTGAGGCTGCACCGATGGGCACTGGTGAGGCTGCACCGATGGGCACTGGTGAGGCTGCACCGATGGGCACTGGTGAGGCTGCACCGATGGGCACTGGTGAGGCTGAGAGAGGGCGGGAGAGAAAGAGGGGGGGAGAGAGAGAGAGAGAGAGAGAGAGAGAGAGAGAGAGAGAGAGAGAGAGAGAGAGAGAGAGAGAGAGAGAGAGAGAGAGAGAGAGAGAGAGGAGAGAGAGGGGGAGAGAAGAAGATAGATATGCAGTTAGAGAGAGAGAACACTGACCTGTACAGGACGACGCAGAGCTGGGAGCCCTCGTGTCACACATACAGGAGATGTGTGATGAAGGCTCCAGCAGATAGTGGGGTGAAGGGCATAGGCATAGCAGAATCCATGAGGTGGATTCCAGGCATAGCAGAGGTTCCTCCGATCACAGAATATATACAGCACAAGGTGCTGCTGTATATGGCTGGGGTGGACAGGCAATTGCATACCTGGCTTCTCCATTCACACAGAGCCGAAACAGGAAGTGACACGCCGCTCTGAGGACAGCACCGCACAGACATGGATACATGACGGAGAATGCCCCAATGAGCGTCTAGAGGCGCGCTGCACAGCGCCACAAGGCACCAAAAAACAGCACAAATGAAGTGTCTTGCCTGCAATCATGGGATTGCATTTGCATGACGCTTCCATGGTGTATTGTGTCCGGCGCCCCCCCCCCCCTCTCCTCCTACACAGTGCACTTAAAGCAGGCATGTCCAAAGTCCGGCCCGCGGACCAATCGCGGCCCGCGTTCCGGTTTTGAACGGCCCGCCTGTTTATCTGGACATTTATATCTTTTGTGGCCCCCAACGATCTCCCAGCGCCGGGGCCACAAAAGATATATATGTCCGGATGCCTTGGAGGGGACAGGGAGGAGGCGGGACAAGAGCCGTGCACACAGGAGTATTTCCTGTTTACACGGCAGCCTCTATAATAGGAAGTCCCGTCTCCAGCACTGCCATTGGACGGCTGTTCTGTCCATCAAAGGAGGCGGGACCTTGTATTAAGGAGGCCGCAGAGAAAACAGGAGTTTCTCCTGTATGTTATCTTTTGGCGCTCGTCCCACCCCCTCCCTGTACCCTCCGAGGCGGCAGATGGAGGGGCATAATTCAGGCTGCACTGCACAATGGTGAGTCTGCATTCCTGACAATGATGGGGGCTGTGTATTCCTGACAATGATGGGGACTGTGTATTCCTGACAATGATGGGGACTGTGTATTCCTGACAATGATGGGGGCTGTGTATTCCTGACAATGATGGGGGCTGTGTATTCCTGACAATGATGGGGGCTGTGTATTCCTGACAATGATGGGGGCTGTGTATTCCTGACAATGATGGGGGCTGTGTATTCCTGACAATGATGGGGGCTGTGTATTCCTGACAATGATGGGGGCTGTGTATTCCTGACAATGATGGGGGGGTGCTGCATTCCTGACATTCCTGACATTCCTGACAATGATGGGGGGGTGCTGCATTCCTGACAATGATGGGGGGGTGCTGCATTCCTGACATTCCTGACAATGATGGGGGGGTGCTGCATTCCTGACATTCCTGACAATGATGGGGGGGGTGCTGCATTCCTGACATTCCTGACAATGATGGGGGGCTGCATTCCTGACATTGATGGGGGGGCTGCATTCCTGACATTCCTGACAATGATGGGGGGGTGCATTCCTGACATTCCTCCTGACAACGATGGGGGTTGCATTCCTGACATTCCTGACATTCCTGACAATGATGGGGGGCTGCATTCCTGACATTCCTGACAATGATGGGGGGCTGCATTCCTGACATTCCTGACAATGATGGGGGGCTGCATTCCTGACATTCCTGACAATGATGGGGGGCTGCATTCCTGACAATGATGGGGGGCTGCATTCCTGACATTCCTGACAATGATGGGGGGGCTGCATTCCTGACATTCCTGACAATGATGGGGGGGCTGCATTCCTGACAATGATGGGGGGCTGCATTCCTGACAATGATGGGGGGGCTGCATTCCTGACATTCCTGACAATGATGGGGGGCTGCATTCATGACATTCCTGACAATGATGGGGGGCTGCATTCCTGACAATGATGGGGGGCTGCATTCCTGACATTCCTGACAATGATGGGGGGGCTGCATTCCTGACAATGATGGGGGGGGGCTGCATTCCTGACAATGATGGGGGGCTGCATTCCTGACATTCCTGACAATGATGGGGGGCTGCATTCCTGACAATGATGGGGGGCTGCATTCCTGACAATGATGGGGGGCTGCATTCCTGACATTCCTGACAATGATGGGGGCTGCATTCCTGACATTTCTGGCAATGGTGGTGCTGCAGATGGGCACTGACCCTTATTTTGCTTCATATTTCTTTATTTAAAATTGTATTTTTTTCCTAAATCTTCCCTGTTAAAGTGAAGGTGCGTGTTATACGCCAATAAATACGGTATATCCAAATAACACGCCTGAGATGATCTCTTTACTCACACACAGCCACAAAGGCAAGAGAATTCTTGTTGGGCAGTGTGTCAGTACTCGAACGAACACACAGACTGAATTTTAATGGTTCAAACAATGTCAGGAAAAAAGGTCGGCCCTCACGCATGTTCGCTTCATCAAATCTGGCCCTCTTTGAAAAAAGTTTGGACACCTCTGACTTAAAGGAACTTTTTTTTTTTTTTTTTTTTTAAAGGGAAATTTGTTTTTTTTCTTTTTAATTTGTTTTTTGTGACTGTCTTTGGGGGGGCGGCGCCCATGCGCCCCCTATGGACGGGCCGCCACTAGTGCTGGAGCAATGATTTATGACTTATTCACACCATATGATTTTATATCATCCCCTACACCCCTCTTCTGCACATACTACCCACCGCAATACCCTCCGCACACCTCTAATATTTTATAAAGTTTTTTCTCTATCTTATCTTCTTAACATTTGATAGTTTTATCCCCAAAAAATCTTTTTTTTTTTAATCTCATGGACAAAATGTGACAAATAACGTATATATCATACAATCATTCCATAAAGACATACCACATACAATGCATGGGCACTGATGAGGCTGAGCAGATGGGCACTGGTGAGGCTGCATTGATGGGCACTGATCATTTGAGGAAAAAATGCTTATAAAATAGTTTACTATTTGCCAATTAAAAATAAAATATGTCCCGGATTTCATTTTAAAAATCTGGTCACCTTATGCTAATGAGCACACACCATGCAATGTCTTCTCATCCCACTGTAGTGCAAGCAGGCACAAACTATATAAGAATGGCAGGGTTGTCAACCCATCACTGGCAGGATCAACAGTTAGTTGCAGGAGGATTAAGTGAGTAATATAAATAAGTGCACATATATTTTAATGAGGGACCAGGTTTCACTATAAGTTTCTACTTCATGGCTATATAACAATTTATGAGATGAATAGCTGAATATTCTAATATTTGTTAGAAGAAAATATGGCAGTCAAACTATAAGCTGGCTAAATGTAACCATGCCCCCACTGCTTTGTAAATAATGTAAATATTCCCATTACACATTCCTGGATTGGGCTCAGGAGTAGCAAATGCTGCAGCATCAGCCAGCTGGAGACTAGATACATAACAGGTCAAGGTACATACACCATATTACCAAAAGTATTGGAACACTTCCTTTACATGTACATGAACTTTAATGGTATCCCAGTCTTAGTCCACAGGGTTTAATATTGAGTTGGCTCACCCTTTGCAGCTATAAAAGCTCCAACTCTTCTGGGAAGACTGTCCACAAGGTTTAGGAGTGTGTCTATGGGAATGTTTGACCATTCTTCCAGAAGCACATTTGTGAGATCAGGCAGGCCCTGATGTGGACATTAAGACATTTTGGACAATTTCATGCTCCCAACTTTGTGGGAACAGTTTGGGGATGGCCCCTTCCTGTTCCAACATGACTGAGCACCAGAGCACAAAGCAAGGTCCATAAATACATGGATGAGTGAGTTTGGGGTGGAGGAACTTGACTAGCCTGCACAGAGTCCTAACCTCAACCCAATAGAACACCTTTGGGATGAATTAGAGTGGAGACTGCCAGTCAGGCCTGGCCTTCCCACCCAACATCAGTGCCTGACTTCATAAATGTGCTACTGGAAGAATGGTCAAACGTTCCCATAGACACACATCTACAGTGGTGTGAAAAAGTGTTTGCCCCCTTCCTCATTTCCTGTTCCTTTGCATGTTTGTCACACTTAAGTGTTTCGGAACATCAAACCAATTTAAACAATAGTCAAGGACAACACAAGTAAACACAAAATGCAATTTGTAAATGAAGGTGTTTATTATTAAAGGTGAAAAAAAATCCAAACCATCATGGCCCTGTGTGAAAAAGTGATTGCCCCCTAAACCTAATAACTGGTTGGGCCACCCTTAGCAGCAACAACTGCAACCAAGCGTTTGCGATAACGTGCAATGAGGCTTTTACAGCGTCCTGGAGGAATTTTGGCCCACTCATCTTTGCAGAATTGTCCTAGTTCAGTTACATTAGAGGGTTTTCGAGCATGAACGGCCTTTTTAAGGTCATACCACAACATCTCAATAGGATTCAGGTCAGGACTTTGGCTAGGCCACTCCAAAGTCTTCATTTTGTTTTTCTTCAGCCATTCGGTGGTGGACTTGCTGGTGTGTTTAGGATCATTGTCCTGCTGCAGAACCCAAGTTCGTTTCAGCTTGAGTACACGAACAGATGGTCGGACATTCTCCTTCAGGATCTCTTGGTAGACAGCAGAATTCATAGTTCCTTTTATCACGGCAAGTCTTCCAGGTCCTGAAGCAGCAAAACAGCCCCAGACCATCACACTACCACCACCATATTTTACTGTTGGTATAATGTTCTTTTTCTGAAATGCAGTGTTCCTTCTACGCCAGATATACTTGGACACACACCTTCCAAAGAGTTCCACTTTTGTCTCATCGGTCCACAGAATGTTGTCCCAAAAGTCTTGGGGATCATCAAGATGTGTTGTGGAGAAATTGAGACGAGCTTTGATGTTCTTTTTGCTCAGCAGTGGTTTTCTCCTTGGAACTCTGCCATGCAGGCCATATTTGCCCAGTCTTTTCCTGATGGTGGAGGCATGAACGCTGACCTTAACTGAGGCAAGTGAGGCCTGCAGTTCCTTGGACGTTGTTGTGGGGTCTTTTGTGACCTCTTGGATGAGTCGTCGCTGCGCTCTTGGGGTAATTTTGGGCGGCCGGCCACTCCTGGGAAGGTTCACCACTGTTCCATGTCTTCGCCATTTGTGGATAATGGCTCTCACTGTGGTTCGCTGGATTCCCAAATCTTTGGAAATGGCTTTATAACCCTTTCCAGACTGATAGATCTCAATTACTTTCTTTCTCAATTGTTCCTGAATTTCTTTGGGTCTCGGCATGATGTGTAGCTTTTAAGGATCTTCTGGTGGACCTTACTGTGTCAAGCAGCTCCTATTTAAGTGATGCCTTGATTGTGAACAGGTGTGGCAATAATCAGGCCTGGGTGTGGCTAGAGAAATTGAACTCAGGTGTGGACAACCACAGTTATAGTATGTTTTAACAAGGGGGGCAATCACTTTTTCACACAGGGCCATGATGGTTTGGATTTTTTTTCACCTTTAATAATAAACACCTTCATTTACAAATTGCATTTTGTGTTTACTTGTGTTGTCCTTGACTATTGTTTAAATTGGTTTGATGTTCTGAAACACTTAAGTGTGACAAACATGCAAAGGAACAGGAAATGAGGAAGGGGGCAAACACTTTTTCACACCACTGTAAATCCTGTGGACAGCCTTCCCAGAAGAGTTAAATCTGTTATAGCTGAAAAGGGTAGGCCAACTCAATATTTAACCCTACAGACTAAGACTGGGATGCCATTAAAGTTCATGTGTGTGTAAAGGCAGGTGTCCCAATGCTTTTGGCAATATAGTGTATTTGCCTGCACACCAAGGATCATCGAGTACCATCCGAAAGTTTTAAAAATGAAAGATCACATCACAGTAGACAAAATGCAATTTTTCTGAGCCATGCAGGAGCCCTTCATCAGGCAAGCTTTGCAAAGACACATTTTCAGACTTTTATGCTGGCTATACAGTATGTAGCAATATATGAACAGGCGCAGTCTCATATTCTAGCCTCATTAGTCCTTTAGACCACCACTTCCTCCAATTACAAATCACTAAATATATTTTCTGCACATTTATTTTTACACAGTTGTGTTTTATTAATACACTGTATGACAGCATTTTAGTTTGCATTGGTGCTACATCGTCCCATATGTAAAGCTCATCTTCAACAAACACTTTCTTTTTTAGCTTTGGATAAAGTGAATATGAGTTTGAGCCTTTGTCAATTTTTTTCTGCTGTTTTCTGCTGTCTCTATTTAGTAGATTTTCCCTAACTTTCTCCCCTAATAATATTCCCAACAGGCAGAGACAAAAAAATACATATCTTTAGTAAAGTGAAGATACTTTTGTTTTTATTGCTGTCCGAGTGTCCGTACCTTCCTATACTAATGACAACAAACTCCCCATTTTTTGTAGGGTTGCCACCTTCCTATACTAATGACAACAAACTCCCCATTTTTTGTAGGGTTGCCACAGGGACAGGATATATATATAAAAAAATTTTCTTTTGGTTTTGGCATATTTCAAATGATAGGGATATAGGGCTACACTGTTTGTTTCTATTATTCTATATGGAGAGATTCAAATAATTTAAGGAAAGGAACAGGATGTGCCTCCATAGTAACCACATGCCACTTTGTTTTTGTATTACCAATGCAAGCAAAGTGATTACTTTTTTTCAGCCAATCCAGGCAATGGGCTGAATCTGCAAAGTTAATGTTGACTGAGCTTAATAATTTTTTTTTGTGCAATTTCCCTGCACAGGATTAGGTATTCAAACTGAACACAGGTCTCCATTCCCAGAAGAGGAACACAAGTGGCCAACCTAGGTAAATAATAAAAGAGTTTTACATTTTTATATATGTAGCACCCTGAAGTTTAGGCAGGGTTGCTATCAAATTTAGTTGCCAGGCGATAGTTGCCTTGGCCAATTGTTAGGAGATCAATTGATTTCCCCCTAATTCTGCAATTGCTGCACTTCTCTCTGTCACTAGGTGGCATGATAGCTGGTGACATTGGATAAGACAAGGGCATAGCAAGGACAGATTATGAATGAATGGGGTGTCTCAGCCAATTGGCAGGGGTTTCTTTAAGTCCCTTGGCTTGCTGTGAGAGCCTATTTATTTGGGTGGAACGAAGTGATCAGTGTTCTGTGCCACCTGGATGGCTGTCTGGGTGGATGTGTGTTATGCTGCCCCGGGCTGCTAGGCCTGAAGCCTGAGGCCTATCCCGGGGGCATCTGGCTGCTAGGCTGTCTGAGGCCTATCCAGAAGCAGGAGAGCAGTGTAGGGTTGGGACTGCAGGCTTGTAGTCCAACCAGAGTTAGCGGTTTCATCAGCCGGGGAACCAGCTGTGGTCAGGGGTAGAGGGGAAGTTGTCTCCACTAAGGAACCATCCCCCTTGTTACTGGAGATCACTGTGAGTAAGCTGAGGCCAGTACCAGAGCAGACATCTCATCAGCCGGGGACGGTGAAGAAGTGGGAAAACCTCAGCAAGTGCCAAGTCAGTAGAGGTGACGCTTGTGGAGCATCAGTGAGTGCCAAGCCAGGGACCTAGTGTGTCTGCAGGTGTGACGCTTTAAGAGTAGCTGTGAGTCCCAAGCCAGGGACCCAGCAGGGAAGCAGGGGTAACGCTTGAGGAAGATACTGAGTGCTAACAGTAAAGCTCTGTGGATCCAGTGGCTATTGGATCCGATGTCTAGTGAAAGACTTATGCCCCGTACACACGGTCTGATATGATGGAAAATGTCAGATCGGATTATGTTGTCGGAAAATCCGATCGTGTGTGGGCTCTAGCGGACTGTCAGAGGGGGGCAGGCCACCGGTTTACATAACCAGGTAGCCCCGCCCGCTCTGACACCGCAGGAAAGCCATAGGGAAGTCCCTGTGCGTCAGAGGGGGGCGGGGTCACCCGGGAATGTCACCGTGTGGCCCCATCCTCAGTTATAAAAGAACTGTCACCTGCGAGGACACGTCATACAGCGGGTGCCTCCCATGGAGGCAGGTCGGTCACGGTTTTTTTTTTCCGGGAAGAAAGAGAAGAAGATGAATGGACTTGTCTTGCCATTTGTACCATTTTTACACTTTTTTGGTGAAATAGTAGGCCGTTACCATTTCACACAGGGGGAGGCCGGGATCTGGGGGTCCCCTTGTTAAAGGGGGCTTCCAGATTCCGATAAGCCCCCCACCGCAGACCCCCACAACCACCAAGCAAGGGTTGTGGGGATGAGACCCTTGTCCCCATCAACATGGGGACAAGGTGCTTTGGGGGCTACCCCAAAGCACCCTCCCCATGTTGAGGGCACGGTTCAGGAGGGGGGGGCGCTCTCTCTTCCCCCCCCCCCCTCTTTTCCTGTGGCATGCCAGGTTGCGTGCTCGCATAAGTGTCTGGTATCGATTTTTGGGGGGACCCCCACCCCCCCTTTTTTTTGGCACAAAGTTCCCCTTAATATCCATACCAGAATTGAAGGGCCTGGTATGGAATTTGGGGGGACCCCCACG
>CM053028.1:433909089-434101589 GCA_028564925.1 Lithobates sylvaticus | reverse complement strand
TTGCAACATATTTGGCTCAATCCTGACATTAGATAATTAGAGACTAGTTCATACCATCATAAAATTGCTGCCTTTTCTGCTTATGCTTATGTGGATGATTTACTCTTTTATATAGCAGACCTGCTTGTCTCCCTACATGTCCTTTTATCCAAATTACGGGTTTAGGGTGACCTGTCAGACTTTAAAGTTAACCTACAAAAGTCGGAAGCCCTCAACGTTACTCTCACTCCTTGTTTCCTTGCTCGTCTCAGTGGCAACTTCTATTTCCGTTGGGCCTCTCAAATTATTCAGTACCTGGGAACCAAGATTCCTTCAAATCTCCACCTCATTTTCCAATACAACTTCCAGCCTTTACTGAACATTTTTTTTCCACCAACCTGGACAAATGGAAAAATCTAGCTGTTTCTTTGTTCGGTAGATGCAACATTAAGATGAATGTTATGCCATGCCTTCTGTATCTTTTACAAGCTCTGACAGATAAGATTATTTAGGGTTTCTTTTATAGGCTTCAGACAATTTTCATTAGGTATATCTGGCATGGTCAACCTTCCCATCTCAAGAGATCACTTCTGCAGCAGCCAAAGCTTTGAGGAGGGGTGAGCCTTCCCGACCCGGCCTTATATTGCACAACGCTCCACATGAAGAGTGGTCGACTGGTTTAGATACTCATCTTATAAATTATGGGCATCCCTGGAACAGGAATCATTACTGGATTCATTAGCCGGCCTTCCATGGGCTGGGATTCGCTACTCCAGATTTTCCTCTCCCTTTGATTGAACCCACATTACTGGAACTTCGCAGGTACTACCGAATAGCAGAGATGTCCAGCTTCCCCTCTCCATTCACACCTATTATTTGCCACCCGTACTGTGTGCTGGGTTTATTTAATAAAGCTTTTCAGTTCCAGACGGACTTGAACCTGAGCTTCTACCTTCATTGGTCCCTCTGAGTGGGTCAAGTCATCAGTCTTATATCCCATCCCTTAATTCGTTGTCCTTAGGCAAGTGGAATATTTTACAATTGGCCCACTTTATTCGGTCCCTTCCAGACCATGCTTGTTTCTTCAGACAGCCCACTTTGTTTGAAGACCTCTGTCTGGGAGACAAGCCCTTAAACCTGTTAGAGTCTGTAAAATACTTGAGACTGGGGCAGAGGTTCACCTTCCAGCAGACAATGATCTTAACCACTTGCCTACAGGGCACTTAAACCCCCTTCCTGCCCAGACCAATTTTTAGTTTTCGGTGCTCACACACTTTGAATGACAATTACTCAGTTATGCAACACTGTACCCAAATGAATTTGTTGTCCTTTTTTTCCCACAAATAGAGCTTTCATTTGGTGGTATTTGATCACCTCTGGGTTTTTTTTTTTTTGCGCTATAAATGAAAAAATACAGAAAATTAAAAAAAATAAATATTTTTTTTTCTTTGTTTCTGTGATAAAATTTTGCAAATTAATTTTTCTTCATACATTTTGGCCACAATTTATACTGCTACCTATATTTGGTAAAAATAACCCAAAATAGTGGATATTATTTGGTCTTTGTGAAAGTCCACAAGCTGTGGTGCGAATGATACGAAATTAATCCCACCTGATGTACTGGTGGCCTATATCATTTCTTGCGACCCGAACAAGCCAGGAAAGTACAAATACCCCCCAATGACCCTTTTTTGAAAGTAGACATTCCAAGGTATTTAGTAAGATGCATGGTGAGCTTTTTGATGTTGTCATTTTTCCCCACAATTCTTTGCAATATGAAGATTTATTTATTTTTTTTCTACAAAACTGTCAGTGTACAGTGTACAAAGGTTATTTCTCTCACATGGCATGTGCATACCACAAATGACACCCCAAAATAAATTCTGCTACTCCTCCTGAGTATTACGATACCACATGTGTGGGACTTTTCCACAGCCTGGCCACTTAGAGATGCCCAACATGCAGGGAGCGCCATCAGGTGTTCTAGGAGCATAAGTTACACATCTAACTTGTTGACTACCTATTATACTTTTGAAGGCCCTGGAGCACCAGGACAATGACACGTGACACAGATGTGGCACTGATACGTGGCACTGATGACACGTGACACTGATGTGGCACTGATGACAGATGCCACTAATATGTGGCACTGATACGTGGCATTGATGACACGTGACACTGATTACAGATGGCACGTGACACTGACAGGTGGCACTGATGACAGATGGCACTGATACGTGGCACTGATGACAGATGGCACTAATATGTGGCACTGATGACACGTGACACTGATATGGCACTGATGACAGGTGGCACTGATATTGCACGGATAACACGTGGCACTGATGACAGATGGCACTTATACGTGGCACTGGGGACAGATGGCACTGGGGACAAATGGCACTGGGAACAATGGCACTGGGGACAGGTGGCACTAACAGGTGGCAGTGGGGACAAGTGGCAGTGGGGACAGATGGCAGTGGGGACAGGCGGCAGTTTATTTTACTTTTTTTTTTGTGTGTGTACTTGCGGCCGCTGCAGCCGTTCATCTCTCCCTCCTCACCCGCTGTCTCTGTGTGAGGAGGGAGAGCGGCGCTGAGAGATGATCTCATATGTAAACATATGAGATCATCTCTCATTGGACACGCCGATCGCCCTGTAAACGGCCGCTGTGATTGGCCGTTTACAGCGATCTGTGACTGGCTGTGTCCAAGGGACATGGCCAGCACAGAACTTCCCCGATGCGCGCTCTCAGGAGCGCCCATTGTGGAAGTAAACAGGAGGACGTCCAGGGACGCCCTCCCGGCAGGTAGCGCCCGCGCTGTAGCCGTCTTTCGGCTATAGCGCGGGCGCAAAGTGGTTAAACTTACAGCCAGGGCTACAATGGAATAGTTTAGATCAAAGCATATTCATATGTTAGAATGGCCCAGTCAAAGTCCAGACCTAAATTCAATTGAGAATCTGTGGCAAGACTTGAAAATTGCTGTTCACAGACGCTCTCATCCAATCTGACAGAGCTTGAGCTATTTTGAAAAGAAGAATGGGCAAAAATGTCACTCTCTAGATCTGCAAAGCTGGTAGAGACATACCCAGAAGACTTGCAGCTCTAATTGCAGCGAAAGGTGGTTCTACAAAAGTATTGAAGGGGGGCTGAATACAATTGCATGCCACACTTTTCAGATATTTTGTTTGTAAAAAAATTTGAAAACCATTTATCATTTTCCTTCCACTTTACAATTATGTGCCACTTTGTGTTGGTCTATCACATAAAATCCCAATAAAATACATTTACGTTTTTGGTTGTAACACCATTATACCAAAATGAAACAAAACTGTTGCTGTAACTGCTTAAACTGTGTTAGCTGGAGTTCAGCTTTAATTTGTTAGTCAAGTCCATTTAATGCCGTGTACACACGGTCGGACTTTCCGTCAGAAAAAGTCTGATGGGAGCTTTTCATCGGATATTCCAACCATATGTATGCCCCATCAGACTTTTTCTGTCGGCATTTCCGACGGACTTAGACATAGAGCCTGTTTTAAATTTTTCCATTGGAAATGCAGACGGAGTTTTGCTCAATGCAAAGTTCGATCGTGTGTACGCGGCATAACACTACCCTCTCCCCAGATTGACAATGCTGCTGTCCAAGGGTTGCTCCTTGAGTGGAGTCACAAGAAGTGTTCTACTGGCCAGATCACCAGGTGAAAGTAAAGGAAAAGCAGTGTATTAAATAGAAAACTAATGCAGCCACCACATCTAAGGAATGGTAAGCTGCCATTATTAAAATGTTTGTTTTTCAGTTCAATACCACGTTAATAGAATAGGAGTTCACATCTTTCATCTAGCATGAATTCTGCAACTGAACTCTTTAGTAATGGAACAATATCTTGCCCAAAAAAATAAGTGGAAAATACCGCCTGGCTCTGGCAATGTGCACATTAGAGGACATCAGACTGAAGCTTGCACTGTCCACAGACTTAAAAAAAAGTCATCAAGCTGCTTGCCAGCTTAATACTGGACCTGCCAAGACTTGGAGTGACACACACTCAAGACAGCCAGTAACTTTGGTTATTATTCAAAAACTGGGCCAAGACAAACACAGGTAAAGTGAATCAGGCTGTGTGTGCATAAAGGAATTGTACGATTACTTCTTATCATTATTATTGGCTGTTTTCACATAAATATTACGATTGGGAAGAGTCATGTCAATCTAAGTTAAATGGACAGGGTGCAATCAGTAAATAAAATCCAGAAAGCATTGTAATTATGTTTAATGCAAACCTATAACTTGCACGCCCTACCAACTGTGTTTAGATGAAAATACTGTACCAATATCCAGAGCTGATAGGCCTGTTACCATATCCGAATGGTCCTTCCACAAAAATTTGAAACATAAAAAAAAAAATGCAACAAGAACCTAATTTCCTGGTTTGGGCACTCCCTATTAATCATAATGTCTACCTGCAAGTTCTTTTGTATGCAGTCACCAGATTTGTAGCACTTTGTGTACATGCCATCCATACAGACTTGCATTTGCACTCCATACTTACACTCCAGACAGCCACAACTAGAGAGTGACTTAAAACTGTATTAAATCAGAAATTAAAAATGTATTATATTGCAGCCTGCTAGACATTAGATGTGGTGGCTGCATCAGTTTTCTTTTCTTTGGCAACTCTGAAGCACTGAGTACAGTTGGCACAGCAGACAGCTGCACTGACAGTCTGGGGGGAGGGGAGTGTTAAATATATTAGCAGATTTAGAACCACTAATTAATTGGTGCCAGTCTCCAGCTCACACTCCATATTCAGTTACAGCAGTTTTTTTCTTTTTTGGGATAAAGGTTTTCCATTAATAAATAAAAGCTAATCATTTTAATCACACCCGCCAGTGTTAAATGGTTTGTCTCATTCTAACAAAACGATTTTAGGGACTTAGGAGCTAAATGGAGGAAAAGGACCTTCAAGGTAGTATTCTCAGAAATACTATTGGTACCTCGAGCCACACCAGAAAGGCAGAGGGAGATTAGAGAAGTAAACAAGTGGCTGAGTAGCTGGTGTAGAAAAGAGGGGGGTTGGGTTCCTGGAGAACTGGGGGGACTTCACTGTCGGTTAACAGCTCTATAGAAGGGACGGACTGTGCCTAAACGGCGAAGGTGCAGATCTTCTGGGAGTGGAAATGGCCGAAAAGTTAGAGGGGTTTTTAAACTCGGCGACGGGGGAAGGGTCCTGTAGTAGAGATAGTCAGTGTGGAACATATTCCAGAGGGTAGTATTGGGGGCATTAGTGGTAGGTTGACTTAAGCACCTAAACCCGAGGTAAGTATAGTAACAAGTCATATTTGCAACCCCAGAGCACCCAATAAGGATAAATTATGCGACCGGTCTAAACTACATGGTATGTTCACCAATGCCAGGAGTCTGGCAGAAAAGATGGGAGAACTAGAGCTATTGTTGTACGAGGAGGATTTCGATTTTGTAGGAATTACAGAGACTTTGTTCGACAGCTCTCATGATTGGCTGACAACCATTCAAGGGTATTCCCTATATCGCAGGGATAGAGAGGGTAAAAAAGGGGGTGGGGTTTGCCTGTATATCGGAAATGATGTACAAGTGAATGTGAGAGATGACATCACTAAGGGAGCAAGGGAGGAGGTGGAATCCTTATGGGTAGAGCTACAAAGAGAGTAAACTAAAGGCAAAGTAATACTGGGAGTATGCTATATGCCCCTTAACCAGAGGGAGGAGGTGGAGGCGGACCTCCTATCACAATTTGGATTAGCAGCAAGAACATAGACTGGGTGGAAGGAACTGCGCTTTCATCTAAGACTCGCCAGTTCCTAAATGTCTTGCAGGACAATTTCATGGGTCAGATGGTAAATGCACCCACTAGAAACAAAGCGTTACTAAACCTACTGATTACCAACAATACAGACCTGATCATGAATGTGGAAATATGGGGCAATTTAGGAAACAGCGATCACAGGTCAATTTGTTTTAGTATAAATCAAACAAATAGGAAACATAAGGGGAATACAAAGACACTGAATTTCAAAAGAGCAAACTTCCCTAAACTACAATCCTTGCTAGAAGATAATAATTGGGATAAAATCTTAGGAACAAAGAACACGGAGGAAAAATGGGTATGCTTTAAGAGCATATTAAATAAGGGCATTAGCCATAGCATCCCAATGGGAAATAAATTTCAAAGCGCTAATAAAAGTCCTGAGTGGCTTTACTTCAACGTTAAAATGCAAATAAAAGCAAAGGAGAAGGCCTTCAAAAAATACAAGGTTCCTCAACAGCATTCCAACTTTATAAAGAATGCAACAAGAAATGTAAGGGTGCAATCAGGGCAGCTAAGATAGAACACGAAAGGCACATAGCAGAGGAGAGTAAAAAAAATCCCAAGAAATTCTTTAAGTACATAAATAGTAAGAAAGGGAAGTTAGATCATATTGGTCCCATAAAGAATGATGAAGGGAATCTGGTTACTACGGATGGAGAGATGGCAAAGGTATTGAATTTATTCTTCTCCACAGTCTTCACAAGGGATTCGCGGGGCTTCAGTAACCAAAACTGCAATGTTTATCCTCATGACATGTCACAGGAAGCACCCTCCTAGCTAACAGTGGACAGAATTAGAAATAGAAAAACGTAACGTTAATAAGTCACCGGGACCAGATAGCTTGCACCCGAGTGTCCTTAAGAAACTCAATCAAGTAATTGCCAGACCATTGTTCGTAATTTTTTTTTTTAACAGAAGGAATGTTTTATTAAAGTCAGTACACTTGAAAACATCACATCCATATTACAAGGGTAAGCTTGGCAACAGTACAGGTACAAACAGTCGAGTGAGAACATCCGATAAACATAACGTTAGATCCTCTTCTACTGTAAATATATTCTGACATAACCGTCAGCCATCCTCCCCGTGACTTGTTCGTAATTTTTATTTCATGTCCAGTCTACTGACTACAACGGTACCAGCTGATTGGAGAAAAGCCAATGTAGCGCCAATATTTACAAAAGGGCCAAGATACATCCCTGGGAATTACAGACCAGTTAGCCTAACATCAATTGTATGCAAGCTCTTGGAGGGGATGATAATGGACTATATACAAGATTTAGTAATGACAACGGTATCATTAGCAGTAATCAGCATGGATTCATGAAGAATCGTTCTTGCCAAACCAATCTATTAACCTATTATGAGGAGGTGAGCTGCCATCTAGATAAAGGAAGGCCCGTAGATGTGGTGTATCTGGATTTTGCAAAAGCATTTAATAAAGTTTCCCATAAACGTTTACTGTACAAAGTAAGATCCATTGGCATGGACCATAGGGTGAGTACATTGATTAAAAACTGGCTACGGGGCGAGTTCAGAGGGTAGTGATAAATGGGGAGTACTCAGAATGGTCCGGGGTGGAAAGTGGGATCCCCCAGAGTTCTGTCCTGGGACCAATCCTATTTAATTTATTCATAAACGACCTGGAAGATGGGATAAACAGCTGAATCTCTGTATTTGTGGCCGATACTAAGCTAAGCAGGGCAATAACTTCTCCGCAGGATGTGGGAACTTTGCAAGAAGATCTGAACAAATTAATGGGGTGGGAAACTACATGGCAAATGAGGTTTAATGTAGAAAAATGTAAAATAATGCATTTGGGTGGCAAAAATATGAATGCAATCTACTCACTAGGGGGAGATCCTCTGGGGGAATTTAGGATGGAAAAGGACCTGGGGGTCCTAGTAGATGACAGGCTTAGCAATGGAATTGTCAGGTCACCTGAGTCCAGGTGACAGATGCACACCGTTGGAGTCAGGAGTGCACCGCTAAGGTAGTGGACCCTATGACTGACTGCTGCGGATGGAGCTCTGGGACTTTCAGGAAGGCAGGTCCACTGGAGCACCAACACGGATCCCACTGGGAGCTAAGAGCATAGATTCCCCAGGGTGCGGAGTCTAAGAGCCAGCAGGTGTTCACCAGAGCCTCTAGTGATGAGGACTGAGTACTCTTACCCCTGTGTGTGGACCCACACACAGTACGATGGTGAGTCAATCAGGCATGGAACGATACCAACGATGAGTCTTTCAACCAGGATTGCTGCAGACCAGGTGAAATGTGACCACATCAACATCCAGGGAATTCCATACAGAGTAGGTGTCATCTGATTTCCAAAACGTGGTGTATTACTTCCTCCACCCGACTGAGCCCTTCGTTCCCTCAGCGGAGACGCGCTCTACCCAACGAAGGGCTCAGTCGGGTGGAGGAAGTAATACACCACGTTTTGGAAATCTGATATATGTCCTGGAAGACCTGATATATGTCAGCCGGGGCCTGCTCTCCCGGGTGCATGAGGTCGATGTGCTCCCTAGAGGCATATCAGATCATGCCCCTGTGATGTGCAGCTTTCGGACCAAAACACCCCCCTCCGAGAGACTGTGGCGACTTTCACGCTACTGGAACTCTGATCCCACAATTGAGATAGAAATTCCCATACACGCGACCAAATTTTGGTCTGCTAATGTAGCAACTTCCTCTATTGGTAACACTTGGGACGCATTTAAGGCCTATATCAGGTCTTCTATCTTCTATTTCCTGAGCCAGGAAAAATGCAGCTATCACCATAGCAGAAGCTGAGGCTAAAGCACAGACTCTGGAGTCACAAAATGTCCTCTCTCGCAACCCGATCACTTACCTGGACATGCAATCTGCATACCGGGAAGTGATGCTTCTCAGGGTATCCAAAGCGAAGAAACACCAACTGGCGCAAACACAGCGCATCTTTGAGAAGGGAGAAAAGAATGGCAGGCTCCTGGCCTGGTTGGCCAAAGAGCAACAACCAGTTTCCTCTATTGCCTGCATAAGAGATGCCGCAGGGGTAGTTATTGCAGACCCCATGGCTATCAATGCCCGATTTGTCTCTTACTATGGCGACCTATACTCATCCAGGGTTGAGTATTCACAAGACGAACGCACCTCTTTTCTAGATCAGATCACCTTTCCCAACCTCAGCGCCGATGCCCGCTATCCCCGTCTCTTTTTGCACTGCAATTGAACCAATGGCGTTCCTGCTCCGCTCCTCGCCGTGGGTCCGTGGCATTTCAATAGGACAGGTGGAAGAAAAAATCTCCCTTTATGCGGACGATACCCTCCTGTATCTTAGCGACACCACAACGTCACTGAGAGAGGCCCTTTCACTCATCAACGTCTTTGGTAAATACCCAGGCATACGGGTCAATATGGTCCTCTTTGCACTTCACTCCTGTGATGTCCCTCCTGACTCAGAGATGCGCGGTATGGAAAACGCTGCCCCTTAAACCGATGGGCAGGGTTAACCTAATTTAAAATGTCTGTACTTTCCAAATTTGTTTACCTCTTTAGACAAACCCCGGTCCCAATCCCACGCGCCTTCTTTGACAAACTAGACAGTTTGTTTCTTTCCTTCATATGGAATGGTGGTACCCCAAGAATAGCTAAAACTACCTTACAACTGCCAGTTTCTCTGGGGGGCATGTTTTGTCAAATACTATTGATATAATTTGAATAGGAATTTTCAGCGCTGATCTGATGTTTACTTAGGATTTTTTGTATTTCCCCCCTACGCGCGGGCACCGTTGGTACGGGTGCGCACTTGGATGCGCCATGGTGTTCTCTGCAGGACCCTTTGGCGCATGCTCGTGCGCGCCGTTGTCGGTGCGCGAATGCGCAAGCATGCAGGCACGCTAATGCACGAATGCGTATGCACGGATCTGTGGGTGCGAATGCGCGGATGTGCGAGCCACATATGTGTATGTGAGGGTGTCAGGTCACCTGAGACCAGGTGACAGGTGCACTCTGTAGGAATCGGAAGTGCACCGCTAGGTAGTGGACCTTAGGACTGACTGCTGCGGATTGTACCCAGGGAGATTCAGGACACAAGTCTACTGGATCACTAACACAGATCCCAGTGGGAGCTAGAGCATAGATTCCCCAGGGTGCGGAGTCTAAGAGCCAGCAGGTGTTCGCCAGAGCCTCTAGTGGTGAGGATGGACTTCGCTGCAGTCTGGCTCCAGGTCGCAGCCCCTAGGGTCTCACAGCTCACGCTCACAGTAGACTACAGGAGAAGGAAGCAGCAGGCTGGAACGACAAGGATAGTAAGGGGATAAGGCAGAGGTCAGGGCAACTAGCAGACAGGAAGGACAGAGTACACGCCAAAGGTTCAAGGTCACAGGCAGACAGGGATGGTCGGGAACATGCCAAAGGGTCAAGGTCACAAGCAGACAGGAATCGTTGAGAACACGCCAAGGTCTGTAACAGAGACAAACAGAGCACATGGCAAGCAGGAACCAGGAAGCCAAACACACCATGGATACACAATGGTTGATCAGCACCACTGGCTTGCAGTGCACAGGTTAATATAGGGTTCCCTGATAGGGCCTGGGGTGGAGCCATGCTTAGAGGGGAGGTTATAAAAACCACCAGGTGAGAGTGGCTGGTCTCTTAGTCTGAACACATGAGGAGAGGTAAGCCAACAGGGGAAGATTACTGCATAACCATGACAGAGGGTTAATGGGCGCAAACACAATTGCATAATCATATGGTGCAGGTGTGTGCGCTCTTAGCCATTATTTAAACCCCTCTATTGCAGGGTGTTTTTGGGGTGCACCTGATCCAGACGTGATACCTTACCGGACCTCCTCCCTGGCAAGTAATCTTGTTATAGTGATTTTGAACCATGCTTGTTTGGTATGTAGGACTATAGTTCTCACTGGATGTATTGCAATGCAGGTGTCTCCAACAAGGGATCCAAACAGGGGACCTCCTGGGGGTCATATTTGGGGCTCGGATCTACGTTGGTGGTAGCTTTATCCTACCCCCTACATCTTTAGGGGTAAGTGCACTAGTTACCTATGTTGTACTTAATACTTGTAGTGCATGTTGGGAGGTTTCGTTTACATAGTAAGGCTTGTATGCTTGATTGGATCGGAGGTTGCTTTTCCTCTGACCGCTCAATTTGAATAGGTTTGGATTGACATACGGCTGTTTGTCCCCCCCCCCCCCACCTATGTCCCTTACACTCTGTTTTTTTTCTGGGGGGGTTGTTTGTTTGTTTGTTTGTTTAAATATTGGAACCACTCACCAGTCATATTTTTACTGTTTGTTACCAACAGAGGTAGTGGATCTGTAATTTCAGTACCCAAACAAGCTTGCATTCTTTGCGGAGGGACGTACCAGTAGTCGGGGCTTTCACTAGGGACCTTTTTCCTGGGGTCCAGCTGCATCTGCATCCAATACGTTTAATTCCCACTGAGGATTTGCTCATCAGGGTATGTAGGACCTATACACACGGGGGGGACTGTCTGACCTATCTGGGACATGCGGGGTATGACATGAACTGTGCTTATTCTCGGGTGTTGCTCACTTTTTTGACATGTCTTTTTCTAATTTTTAGAGCTGTTATTATACTGTATTTCATCTTACTCTCCACCCCTGATGAAAGTTTTCAAGCAAAACTGGAATACTGGTGTAGCGGTGACACTTTTGCAAGGTGTCCGCTATGTGTAAATTTTGTTATTTTTCTCTCAAGAACAGTAAAGGGGTTCTGAGAGTTGATTATGTAGGTTGACCTTGGCATCAGTTTGGCTGGGCTGTGCTAGGGTTCTGCTGGTCATGTGTACAGTTGGGTGCACATGACAGGCTTAGAACCAGGCCTGGTTGGACATTTTGGGTATCAACATTCCCTGGAGCCAATGAGTGGGTGCGTTTGGCCCCGCTGAGGAGTCTGGGGAAGTGTACTTAAGATGCTGGGGGTCACGTGCTCGGGGTTCGTTTTTCGTGTGGCCAGTGTGCCTGTTCCTGGATCTGGACCGGGTAGCCCTGCGAGGGGTCCCGGTCACGGGAGCGTGTGCCGCCCCGCAGCATGGTTAGTTTGACTAGCCCCACAGGCCCGCTTGGTCTGGGGCAAGGATCCATCTGTTCACGAGTCTCGGAACAGGCTGGTCCGAGGCACAGTAACTGAGGGAGGATTCAAGGCGTCCGGGTGCGCTCTCAACTTGGAGGGGCACCGCAGCTCGTGCAGGCAACCTGGGGAGGACTCTTTGGAGGAGGGCCAACAAGCTGGCATCCTGAGAAGTGCCCGGTTGCTGGGTTGTCAAGGACACTAGAGAATCCACGCTTTCCCAATACTGCCACGGAGACGGATAACGTTCCAGGTACTGAGGAAAGGTTCCTGTTTACTTCGGAGTGCTACTTTAATTCAAGGTCAGAGACTTTGCTAATTCTGAATCCAAGTGCTGACTGCCATAATCTCTGGCTAGAGATTTGTTCAGTTTTGAAGCACCCAGCTGTGAGTGGCTACTCTCTGGGTTGGCATTAGAGACTTTCACATACTTAGCAGTTCAAGGTGCCCCAATTTCTTTACCCTTGCCCTCTGTTCCCACAAGAGACTGTGTCTGTTGGATGTTACCCCTGCAAATAAAAACCTTTCTTTCTAAATGACTTTTATGGTATCAGCGTCCAAAGTTGTTGGGTACTAACCCTGGGAACCCCTAGACCTGGAAGAACAAGCCAAGCAGAGGTAACCAGTAAGCCCAAAAGTTAAGGCTGCCCCATCAAGGGTTATGGCCGCTACACTGGTTTTGGGGTGTCCTACCCCCACGAGAGCATAAGTGTTGTTGTAATGTTCTAATGTTTTCTTGTATTGTATTGCATATTGCTCAGATGTTAGTCGTCTGTTTTTACCATTTTTTGTATTAATAAACACTATATTTTATAGTTTCTTGCATGTGTTGGTGGTCTGTCAAAAGTTCCATTCAGGGGGTCTTTCTTGGTCTACAAATTAGGGATGGGACCACCACACTTCTACTGCTGACACAGTGGGAGCCCTTTCTTTCATGTTTTGTCAAATACTATTGGGCGTCAGTTTTTGTGATGGTTAGGTGGTGGCTGTCGGAGGAACCAGCCAACACTGCGGCTACACTGGAGGCGGCGTTGCTTGGCTCCTACCAGGAACCTCATACACAGAGGCCCCAGGTCTAACCCACACATTACTCCATCGATGCGTACCACGCTTCGGGTATGGAAGACGGTAAGGGCCAAGGTTGAGCAAACTAATAGCTTGTCCCCGCAGACTCCTCTCTGAGGGAATCCAAGATTGCCACACTTTCGATCCATCCCGGACCCAACGATATGGGCCCGATATGGTGTTACAACATTTGCTGGCATTACCTCGGCATCTGGACTGTGTACGTTCGATGCCCTGAAGAGGGATCGAGGTGTACCTAATCACATGTTTTTCCACTAACTGCAGCTCTGTCATGCCCACCGAGCTCAATTCCCCCTCCTTGTCACTCTGGCAACTAATAGGGTTGAGTACACACTGTCTGGGGATGACATTAAACCACTATCGACCCTGTATTCCAACTTCGGGCTGGATACCTCCAATGTGACCAGACTATTTTCCATGTAGCAGACAGATGTGCTGGCTCTCACTGATGACTGGGAGGTGGGTATCCAGCAATATCTTCCCCTCATGATCTCCGCGAGAGACAGGTTCATTCAAATTAAATTTACCCCACTAGGAGCTCGATCTGCCCCAAGTGTGATATGGAGGTAGGCTCATTTATTCATGTAACCTGGTCTTGTCAGCGAATCCAGTCCTTCTGGGATGAGGTGCTCGTGGATATTAACTTAATCAGCAAGTTACATGTCCCATGCGATCCACTACCATTACTCCTGGGTATTGTTGATACCCTTGAGACTACCCAATCAAAAAAACTATTTGTGTTTTACACAGCCTACTATGCTAGAAAAGTGATCCTCCAGAAATGGAATGACCCCTCCCCCCCATCGGTACAACAATGGAGATCTTTGGTGGATGCAGCTCTGTAATTGTCCTAAAAAGTTTGAGAGGATATGTGCGGCATGGGTTAAGGAGCGACGGTTGACTTTGGAGTAGGACATGGAGTCAGGCACTGACTAAGAAATGCTGTAATTTTGAACTTGGAGGGCGCCCTCCCCCCCCTCCCCCCATACACTTCTCTCTAATAACCTATATTCAATCTGGATCCAGATCTGGACTCAACCTTGAGACCCCCCTTCCACGGGTTTCATAGATTTAGGCCCTGAACTGGTGGGGCCCATGGGCATTTAAATGAAATACTAAACAATACTGTATTACCAAACTGATCTTGCTGTTATCTGCACTGTATTTGCGAACTGTCAAGAAATGTACCACTGTACTGTTCTTTTTTGTTCTGTTCAAAATAAATAAACTTTATTGTTAAAAAAAAGAAATAAAAAAAAAAAAGAAGAAGAAGAATAGTTTTGAACTTTCCTCCTGTTAGTTTGAGGTCATGTTCCAGTATTTTTGAGCTTGGCTTCATATCAAAAATACTACCTTCCTGAACATTATTCCCCCCTTGATGTATTTAAAGGTTTCAATGATGAGGAATGCATGTGCGCCGCGAAACAGGAAGGAAGCAGAGGCTAGGAGCTTCATGAGCGACGGAGACTGTCAGCACTTCCCCTGGGCTACACAGCCACATTTTCTCCTCCATTTCACCCCGCTCCCACCGCGAAACAACTAACGTGTGACGGGACCCCAAAACCGCCACAATAAATCGTCTCAAAAGTCCCCTACAACCTACCTGCTTTGGGTGAGGGAACAAACTAGGATGGCTTAAGATGGCGCCCAGCCAGAAGATACACAGACACGCTCCCTGGCTGCAGAGGCTTCTCCACTACAACTCCAAGCCCACCTGGAAGACCTGGACAACAGGAACAGACGCAATAACCTTAGGGTGTGTGGAGTCCCAGAAACTGTAACAGATTTAATCCCAGCAGTGCATAAGCTTTTCCAATCCTTACTTCCGGACTCTCCCCTGTCAGCCTTCACATGATCCATAGGGCCCTGTGTCCTAAACCTCCACCAGAAAAGCCCCTGAGGGATATAGTTCTCTGCCTCAAAGATTTCCCGATTAAAGAAGAAATCCTCAGGGCTTCACGCAATACCCTGAATATCCAGTTGGAAGGCATCTCTATTCAACTATACCCGGATAATTCGCCCACCACCATAGATAAATGCTGAAAGATGAAAGAAATCACCTCTATTATTCAATCTGCTAGGATCCGGTATCGATGGGGGTTTCCGTTCAAACTGCAGGTCCCCCATAATGGTACGACATACATGGTCACCACAGTCCCAGAGGGTAAAGAGCTTTTGGTGAAGCTGGGCCTCCTTGACGGAGCTGCACTTCCTAGGATGCCTTCTACTCCACATTCATCTTCCATTTGGGCAACTCCAAGACGGAATTGTCGGAGTCAACGTTAACACTTCTCTCTTCCCCCCTTGTTATGCTATCTTTTATTCAAGGTTGTGACGGACCAAACGTCGCCAACATGCTCATTGGCTACTTGATACTCTCCGAGCTACGCCGAAGTCCGTTTGTGCCGTTTGACTGTCCCCCTACTCTAATTTAGCTGGTACCTGTGGCTCCCACTGCGGATTAGAAGATCCTGGTCCCCCAGATACTTGGAAAAAACTTTGGTTCTTGAACTCCCTTTTTTTTTTTGAAGTTCCACTTCATTAGAGTAATGGACCTCTTGGTCCGAGTTAAAAACGTTCTCTTGGTCAGGGTGAGTGCTTTTCCCATGACCCCACGTGACTGTTTATCTACACTTTTTGGCATGTTTTTCTGGTTCATGGGTTTCTATTTTTTTCTTTATTTTTTTCCTTTTCTTGTCCTTTTTGCTCTGCATTATAATTGTATTGCATATTTAGCCCCCCAATCCTCCTGAGTTCACTAGATGGCACTGGTTTTCTACTCAGCACCTAATCACCCAATTTGCTTGTTCCCATGTGTATCATAAAAAATTCTGCGAGTGTGCTTCTCGTCCTGGATTCCTCCTTATCCCCTTGCTGCCCTTATGCAATTCTAGATGGGTCTCAAGGTGATCCCCCACAATCTTAAGAGTTTTAACTCCACACAAAAGCATAGGAAAGCGTTCAGATCCTACAAAACTCCAGGAGCTGACATACTCCTGCTACAAGAGACGCATTTCTCCATCCATAATCACCCATCCTTTCTAGACAAATCCTTTAAACAATGTTACTTTACTATTTATGAATCCAGGTCGAGAGGGGCAGCTATATTGATTAGAAACTTGTAAGGATCGTGACAGCAGATTTGTAATTGTTAAAGGATCATATCAAGGTAAAATGGTCACCCATCCCCAGGGGGTGACTTTAACTTAGTGGCCGATTTGAGGCTGGATAGAAGTTGCATAGGATCCTCCAAAAATGCTTTCCCAAAATCACTCCAATACTCCCTTAGGTCACATCAACTGATAGACACCTGGAGGGCACACAATGTGGGTATTTGAGGATATACATTTTATTCCCACCCCCATGATAGTTACTCCTGACTTGACTACATTTTTTGCTCCCCTATCCTAGTAGCAAATTCCACTTCAGCAGACATACATGTATGCCCCTGGTCCAACCACCACATAGTATCCTGTAACCTTTCCTGCATAGGACTCTCCAATGCCACTAGGGCCTGGCGCCTTAATGACTCCCTACTCACTGATCCTGGCATTGTTATTTCATTATCTGATCGCCTGACTACTTTCGCCACAATGACATTGAGGGTATCTCCCCCATAACTATGTGTTAAGGGGTCATCTCATAGAAATTGCCACGTCCAGGAAATGCCAAAAACTTAAAAGATATTTGCATGCTTACTTATGACCTTGAACAACTTTACCACAGACATGGCCAGTCCCCTTCCCAGGAATTACTGAATCAAATCAATAGCAAGAGAAGCGCCGTCGACACTTTGCTCTCAGAGTAAACTGAAAAATCTCTTCGCTGGTCTCTTGCATAGCAATTTGGCCTCGGCTATGTTTGCAGAAAGTTAAACAATCTTAACAACTAACACATTCTTAAAAATTATGCAATGATAACGGGAACCTTACAACCCACCCCAATGATATCTTAACGATATTCTCCTCTTACTACCAAACACTTCTATCAGACCCTTCATCCCCAAACTGCCCCTCCTCTCAGACCTGGCTAGATGCTCTCCCGCTACCCAAGCTCACGAGGAGCAGTTACAGCTTTTCAGCGCCGCTTGCAAGGAGGAAGAAATAGCTTCTATCATCTCTTCTTTAAAATCCACCAAAACCCCAGGCCCAGATGGTTACACAGCACCATATTATAAAACATTTGCCAGAATACTAGTCCCTAAGATGGCCAAACTATATAACCTTATACATTTCCGAATGACATGTTGTTGGCAAATATGTCCTTAATCCCAAAGCCAGGCAAGGATCACACACTTCCCCAGAACTTTCACCCTATCTCTGTCATTAACAATGATTTAAAGATTTTTGGCCATATTTTAGCAGACCGTCTGGTGTTGGTTGTCACCTCTCTGATCTCCCCAGATCAGACGGGCTTTATTCAAACTAGGCAAATTACGGATAATATACGCCTAGCAGCTAACGTCATACAGGACGCTGACAGTCACTCCAGTAAAGTCCTACTGCTCAGCTTAGATATAAATAAAGCCTTCAATAGTGTTCTCTGGCCCTATTTAGACTCCATCTTATCCAAATTTGGCATTAATGGAGCATTCATAAATGGGTTTAAGGCATTATATCATCACCCCCAGACCCGCATTAAACTCCCAGGGTGCAACTCTGAATACTTTCCTCTTGGTCGGGGTACTAGGTGTCCGATCTCCCCCCTTCTATTCGCTTTGGCGATTCAACCATTAGCCCGCTCCATTTCTTCCAACCCAAATATTAAAGGATACATTAAAATTTGGTCAAGAATTTAAATTGAGCTTATACGTGGACGATGTCCTCCCCTTTATTACGGACCCCCTAATTTCCCTCCCCAACCTTCTCACTACCTTAGACACCTTTCACCACCTTGCAAGACTAGGACTGAATCAATCGAAATGTATAGCTTTACCTATAAACCTCCCTCAGCCCTCGCTGAATACCCTTAAAACTAAATTTGAATTCACTTGGAGCTCAGGCACCCTACAATACTAGCCTAGCTAGTATTAGACTAGCCCCCTCCCTCAAACTGATATACATGCATAATTATCCACAAGCCTTCTCTAATATAAAACAATTACTCTCCCAATGGTCATCATACCATATATTGTTCTTAGGTCGAATTCAGGCAATAAAAATGTCAATCCTCCCTAAACTATTATTTTACTTCAGATCTTTACCGATTTATGTCCCCAGCTCCACGATAATGGCGGTGCAATCCGAACTGCTTAAATTTGTCTGGCAAAATAAGAAGCCTCGCATGAGCCGCCTGTTGATACATAGAGCGCAGTCTAGAGGTGGACTAGGCTGTCAAGACCCATGTAAATATTAGTTAGCTTCACACATAATACAATTAGCGCAATGGCATACCTCCCCATCCTCTGTCCCATGGTTGCAGTTTGAAAGGATCTCCGTTCTACCTCCCGGGTCTACTCTGGTCAAGCTCCGTTTCTCGTAAAGATGTTGCACAGCTAAATGGTATTGTGGGTCAGTCCCTTTATCTCTGATCTCTCTAGAAGTTGAAATTCAAATTGCTCTCTAACCCTCCACGCCTTGCCTCTTTCTTAGGTGAGCCTCAATTCCCCCCAGCCTTCAATACAGGCCACAAGGCCTAGTAACTCTAGACTCTCTGCTGCAGGGTTCCTCCTTCTGCACCATTGAGCATCTACAACACAATTATGCCCTTTACCTTTCTGAATTCTACAAATACAACATTTTTTCTCTAGTATAATAATGCCATAATGTCCCATAATGCTAATTCAGTCAATTCACCATTCGAGAACCTCTGCAGTGAGGCATCCAGAGATAGGGGGACTATCTTGATCCTATATAAATACCTCAATGATCATGATACTACAGCCAAATCTATAGCTATGTTGGAATGGGAGGCAAGGGTGGATCAGGAGATCTAGGTAGAGGACTGGTATGACATGGTCTCAAATATGCATAAATGCACACACTCTATTGCTATTAAAGAGACCGTAGTTAAACGACATACCCGTTGTTATTATACCTCCAAGCTGCACAGAATTTACACACTGGTTCCCGACACATGTTTTAGGGGATGTGAGGACAGGGGCATTCTCCTACATACGTTCTGGAGCTGTACGGTTCTGAAATCCTTATGGCGATTGCCCTAAATTGGTGATGTCCTTCTGTTCCTTGCTCACAGGTGCTTCTTCGCATCCATTAGACCAGTGGTTCTTAACCTCAGTCCTCATTACCCCCCACCAGGCCATGTTTGCAGGCTTTCCTTTTATCTTGCACAGGTGCTTTAAATCTAAGTCAATGGCTTGGTATTTTGGACAGCTATTTTATCTAAGGGAAATTCCCAAAACATGGCCTGGTGGGGGGTAATGAGGACTGAGGTTAAGAACCACTGCATCGCGGGGATGCTGACGTGAGACGTCAGTTCCGGGGGAGGAGCCTGACGCCGGCGGCATGATGGGCGCTCCGGGACAGCCCGGAAGATCCAGTGCTGACGGCGTGGTGTGAGAACCCACGCCGCCCTAAGGAGAAGAACCTGCCGAGTCCCTGCCGCCTCCTGCCCCCTCCGGCTGCTTACCCCGTTCCCGTCCCTGGCGGAGGATAGACCGGAATGCAACGCCGGGACTGGTATTAAAAGCCTGCAATACAGGAGATACTGAGAACTTCCGCCTCCCGGGCCCCCGTCTCCCTCGTCTACCCCTCCTCCATCAGAACGGGAGAAACAGCATTCAAAAAGTCATCAAGGGGGAGCCGTGGCGGGCCCCCCCCAGGTATGGAGATTCCTTCTTTTTCTTTTTGGAGAGATGTTGCTTGATGGATGAGGCTTTGAACCCCCTGCCATAGGTGTAGACCTCCCGGTCTCTGGACAGACACACAGCGATTGTCCCCCTTTCAAAAAAAAATTTCCCTGACCCCACTCATCTGCAAAGCTCCCCCCTGGTCATTCTACAGTATCTCTTAGCGTCAGAGGATAGGAAGCTTGGACAGTGGTGGGTAACAGTGGACAGATGTGGAGACTGGCTCTTGAGCCTTCTACAATAAATTAAACGCATAAAACGCATAAAAAAGGGCCCATCCGGTCTCCTCTTTTTCTATACAACCTGGCGTTATGAAATCATGTGTGTCGGCCCGCTGCTACCTCTCTAAAGGACAGCTTTATTAAGCAATACTCGCCATTGTGAGATTATCTGGGGCAGTTGGGACATCTGTTTGCTGTGGCGCGGGAGGGATTTTACTGAGACCTAGAGATCTTTTCTCCCCCCTCACCGTACCCGGTACCCATACCCATACCCATACTCCAGTGGGGAAGCCCTCCCTAAAAACCTGCCCTCTTGCGACCCAGTGATATAAGAATCAAAAATGAAAGGGAGGACCCTGAGGAGAACAGAACCGAAGACCCCGAAAGATAACCCCAACCCGAGCACTATTCAGAAATATCTTAAAGATATCAGCCTGAAAAGCCCAGAAATGGAGAAGAAACAGCAGGCCACAAAAGACAAAGATAAAAAAAAGGAAGCCGATCGTCAGAAAGCTGAACATATAGACCTTTCTAGTGTGGAGGGAGAACTAGATGGGGCCCGGGATTTCAGTCTCTTACTAGAACAAAGAAATCTAGCATGTATCCCCACAAAACTTGAAATTTCGGAAATGTTCTCCAAATTAGAAGGAGTGATAAAATCAGAAACCTCAAATATCAGATCTGATCTTGGCCTCATGGTTAACAGAATTGAGAAAGTAGAGGACTTGGCGGTTATCCAAGCGCAAGAAATTCTAGACCTTAAAATTACAAATGAACAAAATGGAAATGAAACAGCGTGATATTGAATACCAAATGGAAAATCAGGAAAACCAAAATAGGAGGCAGAATTTGAGGATCAGATCCCTACCTGAACAGCAGGGCGAAGACTTGCCATCAAAAATGCAGTGCATTTTCAATCCCTTGCTGGGGAGGCCTGAAGGATCGCCCATTAAAATCGATAGGGTCCATCGTCTTAGGAAACCCCCTGGCCTTAGCGAGGACATCCCCCGAGACGTGATCATTAAGTTCCACTCATACGAAGACAAGTGCTTAATCTGGTCCACGCTTAGAAGCAGTCCCCCGCTGTTATATGACTCTGTTGTCCTCCAGGTGTTCTCGGACCTTTCGGCAAGAACTTTGGCGCGGAGACGCCAATTGAGACCCCTGCTAGAAGTTCTGAGAGCCGCAAACATAAAATACAGCTGGGGATTCCCTGCATCTTTAATAGTTACCAAATCAGGAAAGACTGTACGTTTGAAATTTGTAGATGAACTTCAGAGTTTCTGCCTCGCGTTGGGGATCTCTACCCCCAACATACCCCCTTGAGGTTTCGTGAAGAGCAGACCAGGGCTGGGTCTGTCACCCTGTGGTTGGCTGCAGAATGGGGGGGGAGGGGGGGTAGAGTGGTTAGAAATTTAAAGTACTGATGGCTCTATTGTTTATATCTATATAATCTTTTGCCTCTTCTATACGCGTGTTCAGGTAGAGTGGGAGCCGGAGCGGGGGGAGCAGGGGGGGGGGGTGGGGGAGGTGTTTCAGAGGGGGCAGAGGGCTGGATTGTTCCTGGGGAGGGGGCGGGGGGTCAGAGCAACACCCTGGGGGAAGGCGAGCCAGGAGCCCTAGAAGGATACCTCGCGGTACGTATGGTGGGGACCCGGACAGGAAGCCCCTTGGCTCGTATAGGGTCGGAGAGCGACCGGGGGGGAGGGAGTGGGGGAGGGGGGGTGGGGGAGTGGGGTTGCATAGGGTCGGATACCGGCCGGGTTGGGGGGGAAGGGAACCTTGCAGAAATAACAATGAAGAACGATATAAGGGGGCCATTGATTTATCTCCACAGCAACAAAAATAAGTGGTGAGATAAAACTCCTAACATAACGTGAAGGGACTAAATTCTCCGGCCAAGAGATTCAAAATACTGAGGGAGCTCCAGAGGTACCAGACAGATATAGCGTTTCTTCAGGAAACACATCTCTACCAGGGGAGCAACATTAAATTGCTCTCACATGACTACCCAACCTGGTTCTATAGTGATTCCCCAGCTCTGGGATCAAGGGGGGTAGCAATCGGGTTCTCTAAAAATATCAAATTCACATTAATAGAGAGACTCGAGGACCCTGAGGGCCGCTTCCTCTTTCTCCGGGGCAGGGTTGGGGAAAGTATGTTTACATTTATTAATATCTATAGTCCAAACAAAAATCCGATAAGTTTTTTGACACATCTTCTGGGACAGGTACAGAGGTTCAAGTCGGGGGAAGTGATACTAGCGGGTGATCTCAATCTCTGCCTTGACCCCGAGTATGACAGCACATCACGGGCCCCCGGGCCGAGTTTTACGCAACTGACAAAACTTAAGCCCAAAATGTCCCAAAATCAGTTGGTCGATGGGTGGCGGGCGGTCTATCCAAAAACGAAGAGATTTCACCTTTTTCTCCCCAGTCCACGGTACACATTCACGCCTAGACTACTTCCTAATAGACCATAGACTATTGGACCAGGTAGTGACAATTCAAATAGAGATAATGACCCTATCAGACCATGCCCCTGTCTCATTGAAGATTGGGATCCCTGAACCTCGAAGACAGTCGTTTTCGTGGCGCCTCAACGATCATCTGATCCTAGACACGGAATCTGCCGATACAATCAAAAGGGAAATTTAATTTTTCTTCTCCCAGAACGACACGGGAGACATATCACCTGCAACGTTATGGGAGGCACATAAGGCCTACATAAGAGGGATCCTTATCTCCATTGGAACGAGGGAAAAAAAGGAAAATAAGGCTTTGACCCAAGAGCTAACAAAAGAGATTCAGAGGTTAGAAGAGGAACATAAAAGAAACGAGACTTTTAATCAAGATATATTTCACAGACTGATCAATAAGAGGGAGGAGTTAAAAATGATCCTGGAATTAGAAGCTAGGAAGCACTTCTATAAAATAATGAAAGAGAAATATCTGTGGGGGAATAGATCTGGAAAGCATCTTGCTCGGATGCTCAAAAAGAAAAGAGAAATGAATTACATCGAAAAAATACAAAACGAGGCTGGGGAAATGGTCAGCTCGACCAAAGAAATAGCAAAAATATTTAAAACTTATTATGAAAAATTGTATGATGTTAGACAGAAGGGCCAGCAAACCCTTGTAGCTGGAGCCACGGGGATGGAATTCCTAAGGGATAGTGCCCTCCCCTCGCTCACAGAGATGGAAAAGCTTAGCATGGATAGCCCCATTACTGAGGCTGAAATCTATACGGCTTTGCAGGGCTCGGCGAGTGGGAAAAGTCCGGGCCCAGACGGATTCACCTTGACATACCTTAAAAAATTTAAAGACATTCTGGTCCCAAGGCTGTGTCAATATTGGAACCACCTGGGAACGGATTGTATATGGGGGGGGGAGGCTCTTCGAGCCTCTATCACACTTATTTTAAAAGATGGAAAAGACAGGACCTTGTGCTCTAGCTATCGTCCGATAGCCCTATTAAATACAGATGTTAAGCTATACGCCAAGGTCCTAGCCAATAGAATAAAGGTAAAAATGGGTGATCTTGTCCACCCCGACCAGGTCGGGTTCGTCTCTGGGAGAGAGGGGCGTGACAACGGGGTTCGGACCCTCCTTTTGCTCCATGCTGCCAGGGAGGAAAAGGTCCCCAGTCTACTCCTGTCAATAGACGCCGAAAAGGCGTTTGACAGGGTAGACTGGGGACACATGATGGGAACCTTAGAGGTAATGGGGTTCGGCCCCAGGATGCGGCAATGGATCGGAATGTTGTATAACCAGCCTCGGGCCTCGGTTAAGGTGAATGGGACACCCTCGGAGTTCTTCGTCATGCAAAATGGAACGCGGCAGGGATGCCCTCTGTCCCCCCTACTGTTCGTTCTTGCCCTGGAACCCCGCCTGTCAACGGTCCGAAAAAATCGCGATATATCGGGGATCGGGGTGGGAGGCAAAGAAGCTTGCTGCCTTTGCGGAACGACGTTCTTTTTTACATTTCCAACCCCAGGATCACCATCCCAAACTTACTTTCAGTATTAAAATCTTATGGTACAATCTCAAATCTAAAAATAAATCTGGGTAAATCAGAAATATTAAATATTAACCTAAAAAAGGACGAAGCAGACCTACTAGCAAAAGAATTCAAATTCTCCTGGAGAGAAAGTATCAAATATTTGGGCATTAGACTGGCCGAAACTGCAAAAAAAAATATATTCAATAAATTTCCTCCCCTTACTAGACAACATAAGAATAGACCTACGTAAAATGTCCCAACGACCGCTCTCGTGGATCGGTCGTATAAACGCATTAAAAATGATTGTCGCTCCGAAAATCAATTATGAATTTCAGATGCTGCCCTTGGACATCCCTAAAGCGTTTTTCAAAACCTTAAAACAAATAACCTCCGGGTTTATTTGGACAAACAAGAAACCGCGTATCGCAGCCAGTACTCTATGTCGGGAGAAAAAATACGGGGGGCTGGCAGCCCCCGATTTTGAAAAATAATTCCGTGTGGTAGCACTTTCACGGGTGATGGATTGGGTAATTGGGGGGAAAGATAAAAGATGGATTAATTTAGAAAGCACAGTAAGTAACAGGAAATTAGGACACGACATTTGGAACCCACCTGGGTTTAGGGTATTAGAGGAAAATGCACATGAGATCACTAGGGTCACTTTGAAGTTGTGGGATAATTTTTATAAAACAAATAAAATTAAATTTAACTCATCTCTAATACACCTAAAAAATAACACTATGTTTGAACCAGGGAGAAGGGGGGTGGGGGGGAATTGGATCAAGTTAGAGGGGACACAAGTGAGAGACATAATTAAAAAGGGGAAAATCTGCACATTCCAAGAGTTAAGTAGTTGCACAGAAATGATGTCAATTGACGTGTGGAGGTATGCCCAACTAAAACATTTTGTGGAAAGCCTTCCCCGCCCAATCCGCGGAGAGGACAATTTCACCCAGCTGGAAAGACTTTGCCTCCTGGATACTACGAGGAATAATATTTCTCGAATATACAAAATTCTAATAAAAGCAAGAAGAGTTGGACACGCCCCCTTACGTCAAGAAATGGGAAGAAGAATTGGGGACACAGTGTAGTAAAAATAGGATAGAAAAAATATTTAAAATAATTCACTGCACGACTTTCCCCATAAAAATGGTAGAAAGTAATTTTAAATGCATGTCAAGATGGTATATAACTCCCGACAAACTGGAGTAGGTTCCAGACCGGGGCCTCCCCCGAGTGCTGGAGAGGTTGCGGATCAAGGGGTACGTTGGCGCATATATTGTGGGATTGCCCGGAGATCAAAAAATTCTGGAAAGGAGTACTGGACCTGATCCATGAAATAACAAACGTAACAATCATAGAAGATCCTTGGACGTGTCTGTTCCATGGGACGGAGACTCCATGGAAACAATATAGGAAAAAATTAAGGCGAGCTCCCCCGGTGAGATAAGTATGTTTTGTGGTGATCTCATCCCTTTAAGTAGACAAAAAAGAACCCCTATGGCTGGGACTTTAAATAGAACACCACTCTCACCAAGAATTTTCTGAAAAATTGTTTGAAATTTATTTATTATTGAATAAAATAGTATCAAAATCATACATGTATCCAATAGCAGGGTGCACAATACATAATATGCATGACAGTATAAAACACATGACAAGAAAAATTTATACAAAAATATAATGGTGAAGACAACACTTAACATAAAAAATATATATGCACAAAAAATACGGTACTGATTCTCTCCCGGAGGGTTGGCACCCCCCGAATACTCAACGCGTTTCTAGTTGCCCGAATGTGGGAACCTTCGTCAGGAGTATAGAGTAATTCTATTTGGCATGGGGCAGCAGAGGACCACACGGAGGCCAGGCTACTACGGACACACGTCTCCTTACAGGGGACACCCCACAGGGATCAGGGCTTTGAGCATCCTCTATTGGGATGCCATCCCATCCAATCGGGACATTGAATCTCGGGGATGAGTCTTATCTTTTAGGATAGACTGCATATAGCTGCAAGTACTTTAACAAGTGCCATTCCCTGCTTTTGGGACCCGGCTGGTTTTGGACATATAGTACATAATATAGGAATATCCTACTAGGATCCAACTTCGTGTGTGCTGCCGCACTCTCTTCCTTGGGGGCGCATCTCCCTCCCTCCTCTGCCTAAATACAACTCATACGTTTTACGAATTTTGACTCACACGTGAGCGATAGGTACTTACCAAATAGAATTACTCTATACTCCTGACGAAGGTTCCCACATTCGGGCAACTAGAAACGCGTCGAGTATTCGGGGGTGCCAACCCTCCGGGAGAGAATCAGTACCGTATTTTTTGTGCATATATATTTTTTATGTTAAGTGTTGTCTTCACCATTATATTAATTTTTGTATAAATTTTTCTTGTCATGTGTTTTATACTGTCATGCATATTATGTATTGTGCACCCTGCTATTGGATACATGTATGATTTTGATACTATTTTATTCAATAATAAATAAATTTCAAACTATTTTTCAGAAAATTCTTGGCGAGAGTGGTGTTCTATTTAAAGTCCCAGCCATAGGGGTTCTTTTTTGTCTGGAAACAATATAAGACATCCCTTATCCCGATCCTCCTAAACGAAGCTAAAATCCTAGTCCCGAAGAAATGGCGAGAAGCTTCTGGCCCGAATATTCGGGATTGGATTTTTAGCGTAAATGAGACCCAAAGAATAGAAAATATTGAGGGGCTAGAGGGTGGGGTCGTGGCTGCTGAAAGGGATAAATGGGCAGACTGGGAAAAGTTTAAGGAATCATGGAGATACCTAACCGAGATCTTAGGATAGGTTCCCTTCTACATTATTTATGTTGGGAGTTTTCTGGGATACAAGAGGAAGAGATGACCTGGACCCCTTAGAGTGTTGAGCAAGGAAGGGGGGAGGGGGAAGGGTAAGGGAGGGAGGGTAGAAATGAGGACGATTTTGAACCAATAAAGATGTCAAGGACGGATAAGGGGATTATGTCCTTGATGCAGGTGAAGCCCGTTTGTTATTATGTTTCTGTTCCTCATAAATATACATATGCGTATCATGTTCATCAAAAACGTAAAAATTCCACAATGATGAATACAACATAAAAGAGAAAAATGAATGTTAAATTGAACAAAAATATCTCTTTGATGGTTTCTGATGTGGAAGGAAAAAAAAAGAACCACTGCATTAGACTAATGAAAAGAGTGCATCACACTTTCATGGACTCCATGCACATCTTCAAGTGCAAGATTGGCAAACTGGTCAGTCTGCCAGGCATAATCGATTGTCCCCCCCCCCCCCCATCTATAATGTTTGGATTGGATTGATGGATTTGCCAAATAAACTCACCAGCACTGTGTTTCTACTACATAGTTTTATTGAAATGAACATACCTCATATGCAGTCATCTATTTATCATCTTGCAGAAGAAAGAATGTTTCCTTTATTATATTTTCTTTATTTTGTATTCGGTTCTTTTATAATTTTCCTGTGCTATAGCCTCAACAAGAGATGTTTACTGTTATGCCGCGTACACACGATCGGAATTTCCGATGGAAACAGTCCGATGGGAGTTTTTCATCTGATTTTCTGACCGTGTGTATGCCCATCGGTCTTTTTCTGTCGAAATTCCGACGGACTTTGGATTGAGAACCTGTTCTTAATTTTTCCGACGGAAAACCTTTCTATCGGATTTTCTGATCGTGTAAGTGCATGCAATTCCGACACGCCAAAAATCACGCATGCTCAGAATCCAGTACGAGGCGGAACCGCTCATCTGGTAAAACTAGCGCTCGTAATGGAGATAGCAGATTCTTCACACTGCAATTTTTTAAATTGTTCAATGCCGCGCATTCTCTTCTTTATAATGCTAGAAGAATGAAGTTGTTTTGCTGCTCATATTCACACAGAGTTTTCACAAACTTATTTCTTTATTATTTCTAGGCATCTCCTGAATAATCTTTATATTAGAATTTAAGCCAGATCTGCCTAAAATATATATTTTTTTTTTTAAAGTGCTTTTTTTTCTTTACTAATAATATTTGTATTATTTTCTCGTGCTCTCCTTTTTATTTTTTATGTTATGTTTCCACAACACCATTATTATGTATTATTTGTAAACCTGTTTGTTGTTGGTGTCCCTTGTTACTTTTGACATTGTATTTTTGAAATGTACCTGCCTACTCACCCAAAATATATTTATTTGCCATTTGTAGAAAAACACATAAGCAAGTATTTTCTGAAACCAAAAACCAAATGTATTTTACATTATAATAACAAAATAAAGATAAAGGCAACGCTGGAGAAAGAGCTTGAATTTGCGCAGCCTTTGGCCCCCAAGGCAGACATCAAAAACTTGGTAGCTTGAGAAGTCCAATCTGGTCCAGGAATCCCAGAGAACAGGAGAAGGAGCAGATGATATATGTACCCAGGCTGTGGTACTACAACAGGCTGTGTGTTCTTTGAGACCAGACTGAAGGCAGGGGATCACTTTCTGGTCTTCTCTGCAGCCTTCTCTGCAGCCTTCCCTGCAGCCTTCCCTGCAGCCTTCCCTGGAGGCTGTGGCTCTGGAGGTGGCCTTGTGGCAGGAGGAGGATGGGGGAGAGAACACAGGTGGTCATCTTCACAAATTTCGCCACTCAACCCCTTGTGGATTGTAGTAAAAATTAGATTCTCACATTTGCGCCGTTGGCCCTCCTCCATTTGTTGTAAATTGGAGGCTATGTAGATGCCATAGGCCTCTATAGCATCGAGGGGGGATTTCAGGGTGTCATTAGCCTCCTTGATGAGGGCCAGTGCTGCCTCCTCTGTTTTCCTGCCCTTCCTGGGCCTTTTGTATGGAAGGATGAGGGGAGGCACCTGGGATTGGGTGTTACTGGGCCCTGCCACCTCCTGGCTGACAATTCCCCCTGCCTCCTCCTGTGTGCCACTTGCCAGAGACTCGTCTTGGCTGAGGTCATCCTGTGTATGAAAAAGGGACATAGTTTTAGTTTTTTGTTCATCAAACACACACAATTTTCAGCTCATGACTGTTGCAAATATATTGTTAAAGAAATATAAAAGACTATCATTTTGAGCCCAGCATTTTTCCTTCTTCTCATCCTAATCTTTTTTGGCCACTTCTGTCTATTGATATGTGAAACACTTTTTGTTAATTCATTCATTTATTAGCAACAATAACATCTACTTACCAACAATCATTTTTTTTCACAGAAAAATTATGTATAAAAAACCTATACCTGGCTCCATCTGGGATCCTCAAACTCTTCCTCTATGGAAGGCCCAGGTTGGTCCACAGATGCCTCAGCTGGGGTTGAGGGAAGGCTGGATGGAAGGCTGGTTGGAAGGCTAGAGGAAAGGGGTGCCGGAAGAGTCGAAAGTTTTTCACCTCCCATAGATTTCTCATATCCCGGTATTTACAGTGGTGTGAAAAAGTGTTTGCCCCCTTCCTCATTTCCTGTTCCCATGTTTGTCACACTTAAGTGTTTTTACAGACGTAAACACAAAATGCAATTTGTAAATGAAGGTGTTTATTATTAAAAGGTGAAAAAAAATCCAAACCATCATGGCCCTGTGTGCAGAATTGTCCTAATTCAGTTACATTAGAGGGTTTTCGAGCATGAACAGCCTTTTTAAGGTCATACCACAACATCTCAATAGGATTCAGGTCTGGACCTTGGCTAGGCCACTCCAAAGTCTTCATTTTGTTTTTCTTCAGCCATTCGGTGGTGGACTTGCTGGTGTGTTTAGGATCATAGTCCTGCTGCAGAACCCAAGTTCGTTTCAGCTTGAGTACACGAACAGATGGTCGGACATTCTCCTTCAGGATCTCTTGGTAGCAGAATTCATAGTTCCTTTTATCACGGCAAGTCTTCCAGGTCCTGAAGCAGCAAAACAGCCCCAGACCATCACACTACCATATTTTACTGTTGGTATATGTTCTTTTTCTGAAATGCAGTGTTCCTTCTACGCCAGATATACTTGGACACACACCTTCCAAAGAGTTCCACTTTTGTCTCATCGGGCCACAGAATGTTGTCCCAAAAGTCTTGGGGATCATCAAATGTGTTGTGGAGAAATTGAGCTTTGATGTTCTTTTTGCTCAGCAGTGGTTTTCTCCTTGGAACTCTGCCATGCAGGTGAATTTTGCCCAGTCTTTTCCTGATGGTGAATGCATGAACGCTGACCTTAACTGAGGCAAGTGAGGCCTGCAGTTCCTTGGACATTGTTGTGGGGTCTTTTGTGACCTCTTGGATGAGTCGTCGCTGCGCTCTTGGGGTAATTTTGGGCGGCCGGCCACTCCTGGGAAGGTTCACCACTGTTCCATGTCTTCGCCATTTGTGGATAATGGCTCTCACTGTGGTTCGCTGGATTCCCAAAGCTTTGGAAATGGCTTTATAACCCTTTCCAGACTGATAGATCTCAATTACTTTCTTTCTCAATTGTTCCTGAATTTCTTTGGGTCTCGGCATGATGTGTAGCTTTTAAGGATCTTCTGGTGGACCTTACTGTCTCAAGCAGCTCCTATTTAAGTGATGCCTTGATTGTGAACAGGTGTGGCAATAATCAGGCCTGGGTGTGGCTAGAGAAATTGAACTCAGGTGTGGACAACCACAGTTATGGTTTGGATTTTTTTTCACCTTAATAAACACCTTCATTTACAAATTGCATTTTGTGTTTACTTGTGTTGTCCTTGACTCCGAAACACTTAAGTGTGACAAACATTCCACTTTTTCACACCACTGTATCTATGAATTCCCCAAGGAATTCTTGGTCCTTAAATGGGGACATTTTCTCTGCAAGACCAAAACAAAATACAAAAAATAAACATCTCAGGATAATCTTTCAACACAATATAGGCATCAATCTAGATTCAGTATAGGCCGCACATGTCTCCAAACTTAAAATCTTACCTTCGTTATAATGTTCGTTGCTGTTCTTCCTCTGCAAACAGAACGTAGTTACAACACACACGTGTTTGAAGCTTTATATACACTGCGCATGCGTGAATCTCTGCCCGCGTCGCCCGCCCCTGACGTTCTTTCTAGAATATTTGCAGCAACGTCTCTTTCGTTGCAGTGGGAGCGGAACATGGCGGAGACACACAGGTGCATAATTCCAGTAACGAGGGTGAGGAAAGCCTGGAGCCTGAAACATCACAATCGAGGAGGAGATTTAAGGCCTCAAAATATGTCCTTTGTGGAGATGTTGGAATTGGTGGACATCTTGAGGAGTAACGACTATGACGGGAATTATGGTCCGTACCCAAACCCAAATATGAGAAAGGCCAAGATCATGAATAAAGTTGTGAAGAGTCTGTACAGGAATTTTGGGGTACGACGATCCAAGGATCAACTGAGGAAATGCTGGTCGGACCTCAAATTAAGGGAGCAGGATCAGTACAGAAAGATCAAGAAAGTTCTTCGAAAAAGTATGTATATGTCGTGTGTAACCATTATTATTATTAATATTGCATGCTGTGCCATATGTTTTTCCTTAATAAGGTCTTGTACACTCCAAAATGGCTACTTTCATGGTCATACGCACAGTAAATCGGTCGTTGGAAACCTCGTTCGTTTTCCAAAATACAATGTTTTCCCAGATAACTGATTAAATACATTTGTTGCTTAAAATTTTTAAGTTAATCCAAAAGAGTTTTTAGGACATTGTTGTCTAGATGTGTTTGAACCTAGAAGGAATAGCAAACTTTATTCAGTGTAATGTATGTAGAGGACACTCAGCAGCTGTTTACACATCTGGACTCAGGTGCACTAGTGTGGGACACCAGAACAAACTTTTTAGGTTCTCAAACACGTACTCCAGTGGATACTTGGGGTGTCTCCAGGTGGGAAACTTCTCCAAAAAAGGTAAGTATTCCAGCTTGAGTAATTAAGGGAATAAATCATGTGTTCAGCTTGGAATTATGCCCAAACAGACAATTGTCCCCAATTCCAAGCAATGTTTATCATTCATATTTGTTGGCTCACATATCTGTGTGCCAAGTATACCTTTTGTTTTATTCTCATAGGGGAACAAAGAATCGGGAAATATGATGTCACCAGGGACCGCCCATCTCCCGAAGAAGGGAAACAGAGGTCACCACAAGATGAGGATGTGGAGGAAGGAGAAGTGATCGAAATTGAGACCACAACAGGTGAGTGTCTGACACCCCAGATTCAGGTAATAAGACATGTATGCCTGCATATTTATAATACATGGTGTGTTTTTTTTTTTTTTTAGGTGATGTACAGGTGGTGGAAGAACAATCAGATCATTTCACCAGTGACAGTGCCCAAAGGCTAATCCAGGACATCATGTGGTGTAGTCAGGATTTAGACATTATTAAAAAAAAAACTATGGATATTGAAGTTAAACTTAAGAACATGATTGATGTCCTTGGAAGAATATAATTTTCTCAAAAATTGCCACCATTTTGTTTTTGTTTTTTAAAATTGGACAACATTTTTTAAAAAGCCTACTTTTGAAGATGCACACAGTATGTCAACATGTGCTATCTGCCATCAGGGGATATCAATGTACGCATTTTGTGCCTGCTACCCCTTCCTCAAAACTCAAGTCGGTGAGAGGAAGGGGTTGGACCCCCAAAACACATACATTGATCCCCCATGATGGGAGATAGCACATGTTGACATTAGGCATGGGATCAGGATGTAAATCCCCAGTTTGTCTCCCAATTTGTGTGCATCTTCAAAATTAGGCTTTTACAGGGGTGACTTCACCCCATCTGATGAAGGCAAGATCCACACATTTTTAACAATGTAATGTGTGATCTTGCCTTAAAAGTTTTTCTACATTGAACTTTGTTATGTTCCAGAGTTGTGTATGTTGTGTTTGGAAACATGGCTGTTTATGTAACGTAACTCAAAATTTTTTGCGGGAAAACTCAAAAATTTGTATTTTTGTAAAAATAAAAATAAAAACTGAAAAAAAAAAAAACATGTGAATGTGTACTGAGTAAAAGGATTTTTTTACTCAACAATGTGTGGCTTCTTCCTTCAATGATCAATACCATTTTTTGTGTTGAAATTGGTGTTTACAGTGACAATGGGTGTTTAGATAATAATGTACAAACCACTTGGCACTACAAGTGCACTAGGAGACACAAAAAAGAAACACAAGCAGGAAATTCAAAGCAAGATTTTACCAGATTAATAAATGTTAAATTTATTCAAAAAGTGCTGGCAAAGCAATATTCAGAATAATTTTGTCGCACTTCACGGGCGCTTTGGGGAGGCAAGCCAGGACGTGCCGCTTCCAGGGATGTCAGGGATTGCTGACCGGCGTCAGGCCCAACTGTAACCACATAATTGGGGTTGTTCCTTTTTAAAAAGTTGTGCAAGATGCAACACGATACCACAATGGTATTAAGTTTGTATTCTGCCATATTAATGGCCGTTTGAAACAGGCGGGATCGGCTGGCCAGAATCCCAAACGCGTTCTCCACGACTCCTCTGGCTCTGGCCAGCCGGTAATTAAAAACCCTCTTCTCCGGGGTGAGTGTCCTGTGGGGGAATGGCCTCATGAGATGGTTTCCCAAACCGAAAGCCTCATCTGCGACGAAGACAAAATGACAGTCCTTCGACATTCTCCTCCGGGGGTGGCAATCCCAAGCCACCACTCTCGAGACGTCGGTAGAACTCGGTCCGTGAAAAGACTCCTCCATCTGACATCTGGCCATTCCTCCCCACGTCCACATATATAAGCTCATATGTCGCCGACACCACCGCCATCAACACGATACTATGAAACCCCTTATAGTTAAAATAGTATGACCCCGAATGGGGTGGTGGGACAATGTGGACGTGCTTCCCATCGATTGCCCCTCCGCAGTTAGGAAAATCCCACCGCTGGGCAAACTGGGAGGCCACAGTCTGCCATTTCTGTGGCGTGGAAGGAAACTGTGGAGTCAAACAAGAAAAATATAATTAGTAAATTTGATAAACATTACAAGCAGATTATACAGAAACATTGTTGGCAAACATCAGTATAACATTTCTTGTAGTATTTAAAGGCTAAAATATAAGGTCCACTTATCAGATTCCTCCCCCCTCTGATGGCCCCTTGTAAGTATTTTAGGGGGGAGGTATGTTTTGGACAGGTAACCACCCTCTCCACTACGTAATGGAGTAACAAAGTAATGTGTGATAGTTTGGCCAGCCCCTCCTTAATTACACTATTGGCAGCCCACTGGACAGGTAAGAAGAAGTGGCCTCAAAAAAAAAAAAAAAAAAAAAGGAAGCACATTTTTGGATTCTGCAATTAACTCTCACCATAATAGGAGAAGAAGAATTAAAACAGTAGCATTTGAAAGTATTGAGGCAGGCCCTTGCACTACATGCTTTGAAAAATTCATCCAAAAATATGACCACTAAAGAGGTCAGCTCATTCCCCAGTTACAACCTTTTGTACCACCTCCCCCACCCTATTAGATTGTAAGCTCTTCTGAGCAGGGCCCTCTTGTATTTTATTGTAGTATAACCATATTGTCTCCTTTTTATATTGTAAAGCACTGCGTAAACTGTTGGGCTATATAAATCCTGTAATAAGTAAAATAAATAAATAGTGTGTATTGGGTTTGGCAAAGTCAGCAGATAGAGGATTGGTATCAGCTGACTGAGCAGTTGGGGGAGGGGGGGTTCCCAAAGATTTTGGGCACCACAAAACAAAGCCTCAGGCACTCTGCATGAATTTAAGGACAACTATAACATTTGTACACATTTTAGGGGGTGTTTAGGGTAAAGCATTACAATGGAGCTGACAAAATACATTATTAAGTGACTAGACTATAGGTAAGTATGGGCCCCAGATAGCATGCTGGGGGGGTTAGTGAAGGCAAAGATGCATGAAGGACAAAAAAGGAACATACAAAAATCCAACATGCAGGAGGACAAAACGGCACAGCATATTACAGCATATTAAAGTCCTGGTAATTAGGGAACGAGGAAAGAAATACAATACATTAGCAAACAGTAAATACATAGAATGTGATGTTAAAGGATAAAACTTACCCTCATAAAGTACTTCTGCAGGACCTGGATGATGGCAGAACAGGTCTCTGGAATAATGATCCCCAGAGCCTGGGGGGAGATGCCTGTCGAACTTGAGGTCCTGAAAGCTTCTCCCTGTCGCCAAGTACCTCAACGTGGCAACTAACCTCTGCTCCGCAGTGATGGCTTGCCGCATGCAGGTATCCTGCCTGCTAATATAAGGGGACAGCAAAGCCAACAGACAGTGAAAAATGGGGTCCGTCATCCTGAGATAATTCCTGATAATTCCGGATCTCACGAAGCAGAGGCGAGAATTGGTCACGCTGGAGCAACCAATTCTTGGTCCATGAACTCCTCCTCGCCCTGTTCATGGACTGGGCTTGTGTCAAAGTAAGAACCCCAACACCAAGCCCCCGCACAGCACGAACTCTACGATGAGTACGTACACGCAACATGGCTTCTAAAAGGTCGGCTGGTCAGAACGGACTAAAGAAAGCACTGATAAACAGCAAGGCCTGAAAGAACAAAATGCAAATCAAGCAACGAGCGGACAATAAGCACTGAAAATCAAAGCGTACTATATATAAATATATAGGCCGCAAAGACAAACAAATGCAAACTGACTACACACACTGATAAGCAGTGATGTAACAAACGCGATTAAAGTAAACGCCGTTACTTTAGAGGGTAACTAGTAATCTAACTGATTACTCTTCCCCTCGCGGTAACGGCGTTCCCATTACTGGGGCGATCCGCGGAGCCGTCCGCGGCCTCGGCCTTAGCAAAGGCAGCGACTTCAGCCTAGCTCTGGAGCGGCGGCCATCTTGGTGCACCCGTCGGCCGCGGCTCCGGCCTAGCTCCGGAGCGGCGGCCATCTTGGTGCACCCGTCGGCCGTTTACAATGTGATTGCTCCGTCAAATGACGGAGCGATCACTTGTAAACAAACCGGCGTCAAGATGACGCCGGTTCCTCTCTCCCCTCTGTGTACAGATCTGTACAGTGGAGGGGAGAGATCGGATGCCAGCAAATACCCTGCCAAAACTCTGCAATACCCTGCCAATACTCTGCAACACCCTGCAACACCCTGCCAATACTCTGCAATACCCAGCCAATACTCTGCAATACCCTGCCATACTCTGCAATACCCTGCCAATACTCTGCAATACCCTGCCAATACTCTGCAACACCCTGCAATACCCTGACAATACTGTGCCAATACCCTGCAATACCCTGCCAATACTCTGCAACACTCTGCCAATACCCAGCCAATACTCTGCCAATACCCAGCCAATACTCTGCCAATACCCAGCCAATACTCTGCCAATACCCAGCCAATACCCAGCCAATACCCAGCCAATACTCTGCCAATACCCAGCCAATACTCTGCCAATACCCAGCCAATACCCAGCCAATACCCAGCCAATACTCTGCCAATACCCTGACAGTACTCTGCAATACCCTGACAGTACTCTGCAATACCCTGACAGTACTCTGCCAATACCCTGACAGTACTCTGCCAATACCCTGACAGTACTCTGCCAATACCCTGACAGTACCCAGCCATACCCAGCCATACCCTGCCATACCCTGCCATACCCTGCCATACTCTGCCATACCCTGCCATACTCTGCCATACCCTGCCATACTCTGCCATACCCTGCCATACTCTGCCATACTCTGTAATACCCAGCCATACTCTGCAATACTCTGTAATACCCAGCCATACTCTGCAATACTCGTAATACCCAGCCATACTCTGCAATACTCTGTAATACCCAGCCATACTCTGCAATACTCTGTAATACCCAGCCATACTCTGCAATACTCGGTAATACCCAGCCAATATTACAGTTGGGGAGATGACGTGGATATTACAGTGGGGGAGATGACGTGGATAATACAGTGGGGGCTTTATGGTGGTGGAATTTTCACAGGTTTTTGCAAATTCAATTATTATTTGCTGATCCGAAAAATGATCCGATCCGTGACTCTGATCCAAGCAACAATCCGATCCGTGAGTTTGGGGGGGGACAGATGTACAGAGGGGGAACAGATATATGTGTGTGGGGGGGGGGGGCAGACGTGTAGTGGGGTACAGAGGGGGAACAGATATATGTGTGTGGGTGGGACAGATGTGCAGGGGGGTGCAGAGGGGAAATAGACGCGCAGGGGGGAACGCGCCCCTTGCTTACAGTAATACTACACCCGCCCCTAAGAATATTAAGAAAAAAAGTCACAGTTACTCTGCTGAGTAACTAATTACTTTTCCAATGTAGTAACTGAGTTACTAACTCAATTACTTTTTTGGGAGAAGTAATTTGTAGAAGTAAGATGACCAACACTGCTGATAAGCAGATACGCACCGACAAGCACAAACTGTAGAGCAGGAACGATCTGAAGAACAAAGTCTGAAAAGCGCGAATCGTCTATAACCAATCTTCTACTAACACGCAATAAACACGAGATCAGCAGAAGGAGCCCAAAGGGTGCCGGACGTGGTGCTGAACTTTCTTTTTCTAGTCGCGCGTAGTCACCGCGTTCTTGGCGGTCGGAATTTGGTGTGACCGTGTGTAGGCAACACAGCTTGAGCCGAATTCCGTCGGAAAAAACGGCATAGCTTTTTCCAACGAGAATTCGGATCGTGTGTACGCGGCATTACAATTACACTTTGATTCATGAATGTACTTTTTGTTCTCTCTGTGCATTTAGATTGTATACGAAATGACTAAACGATAAAATCGTTTGTAAACATAAAGGTTTCAGTGATGTGTCCACTTTCCATTTAGTAAATCTCTTTGCCTTCCAAATCCAGTTTTTTTTTTTTTTTTTTTACTTACCTTGTAATTGATGACTTCCGTCTTTGTGCGTCCTCAGGCCGCACTGTCTCCTGGGATCTGTGTCATTGTTCCCAGGAGTCAGTGCGGACATCTTCCGAAATCTCACGAGATTTCGGCCACATCTTCCGAAATCCCTTTCACCATTTTTGTTGCCTGCCTGCTGGGCCATCTAAAGTGCCTGTGGGGGTTTCACATGCCCACAGGCAAGATGGCCCCCAGCACAAATTTCCTGGAGTCTCACCTGTTATGACTTATCTTTTTGTAAATTCGGTCTCCAGAATTGGATGCAGTATTCCAAATTAAGTCTAAATAAAGATCTATAAAGATCCTGCAGAAAAAGATCATCACTGAAACAGAGTCCCACCCTAACTTCTTGTTTTGCATGGCTATGTGCATAAAACAAGGTTCTGTGTGATGCTTCTGGAGTCTGAAGTCCACTGAGCAACTGCTGTCCAAGTAGCTCTAGGAGCCACGTGTGAGTTTTGGGTATCCCACCAACTGTCTAGTTCAAGTAAAGCATTAAAAACAACTTTCAAGTGTGGACCTACTTTCTTCAAGGGGCAAGTAATCTATCCTAGGTACTGGGAATGTTTCATGGGAAGTCCCATTTGTATCTACATGGCCCCTATGTGTGAAGGCACATAAAAGATTTAAAGGACATCTGGACAATGGCTTGTAAACTTCCACTTAACAGCAACTCAATATTCCCTGATTCCCTGTTATCCAGATGCTGCTACAGTATGGCAATATGATTTTTATATAACATAATATATTACAAAGCATAGCATTTGCCCCAGAAGAAAAAATATCCCTCTGCTTGTCTTTATTATAGACTCCTACCCTCAGTTAAAAACCTTGTATGTTACTTTTCAGTTCCAGAATGCCATCACAATTGATTTAATGTGGGAAATAAAATCAGTCTTAACCTCTCCCTTAAATTGACCCTGGAACATGACCAAAACATAACCCATAAAATGAACTTAAATAGAGCCATTTATAACAGATATATTATGCTTCTGTCGGCAGCGAACTGCACACTTTGCCTACATTTTACAACTCATTTAAAAAACAAAATTAAGGCCATGGTGAGAGGCCTGATGTCCTAAAGGTTGCTCTCTGCATGGCATGACAGAAGGAGATCCCCGTAAAAGACTCTCCTCCTCCAGGCACTTTTTAAAAGTTGTTTTACCATTCATTTCAATTAATGGGGCATTGTCGGCTTCAGACCTAAGCATATTTGTAAAGCACATGGTTGTTCTTTATAAATGTGCCTTTTTAAGGTAAGGCTATACCATTGCTTTTTAACTGATATCCTTATGCCGTGTACACACGGTCGGACTTTCCAACGGAAAATGTGCGATCGGAGCTTGTTGTCAGAAAATCCGACCTTGTGTAGGCTCCATCGGACAGTTTCCATCGGAATTCCGTCGCACAAAATTTGAGATCTGGTTTTGAAATTTTCCGACAACAAAATCCGTTTGCGTAAATTCCAATCGCGTGTAGAAAATTCCGAAGTTCAGAATCAGTTCAGAATCAAGCAGAAGAGCAGCACTGGCTATTGAACTTAATTTTTCTCCGCTCGTCGTACATTACTGCGTTCTTGACGTTCGGAATTTCCGACCAACTTTGTGTGACCGTGTGTATGCAAGACAAGTTTGAGCCAACATCTGTCGGAAAAAAAACATGGGATTTTGTTGTCAGAATGTCCGATCGTGTGTACGTGGCATAAGTGTCACAATTTTGCAACCAAACTACTGATATGCAAATCCTTGCACCAGGTTGGTGATTCATCAAATAGTTAAGGAAAGATCAAGATGACATCTGCAAAACATGCATCTTCAGAAACAAATCAGCAATGGTGGCTCCCTATTTCTTTTTATTAATACCTAACCTGACACAATCTTCTCCCTAACCATTAACTTAGCACTAAACCTCTTTTTCCAAAACTGACTTAACCCTTAACACTTAACCTAAACCCTAATACACCATGCACTAGTGCCCTGGCCTATATGAGTAGACACTAACTTTTCTGGACCAGCAAGACTAGGGGCACAAGACAAAGACTCTCTACAATGCATCATGGCTGCCACTGCCAGACTCTCCCTTTATATCACTGATATCACTAGAAGCCAATATATACTGGATCAGCTGCCAAGACTATAAACAGACTCATTCTGATGTGTTTGCTTGCTAGAAGAAACTTTCAGGCACATAAGGGTTATCCTGTTTGATGTTACTTTCATAGCGGCAAAATATATTGTGATGACAAAAAGGCAAGACCTTCATCAGTGCAGATTGGAAGAATTTGACTGTATGTATGGAAGGGTAATTAGGTCTGTTTACAAGAAGGCCTAGTGTGTGTGGTGTTAGAAAATGCAGGAATGTCATAAAACTGTATTTAGAAAGAAAAAAATAGCAACATATGTATTAGGGTCCTTTTACACAGACTTTTCGATCAGCTTGTCAGTTTATCAGGCAGATCTGATGAGACCTTGCAGTCTCCTCTATGGAGTGGCGGATGTCAGCGGACACATGTACGCTAATACCCGCCGCCATCCGATCAGATCCTGCTCGCAAAATCCAGATGCATGGTCCTATTTTCCATCCATCTGGTTGATCGGATAGGGTGGGATGAAAACCGTCAGGCAGTCCGTTTCCTCCCGATTTCCCCATAGAGGAGGGCAGGACTGTGTCCGTGTCCGCTCTTCACAGCGGAGCGGACAGGACCCGTCATCCGCCTGCTCAGTAGGGTGCAGCAGAGGGAGTGAGTGAGACTGAGCAAGTGGAATCCGCAAGACGGATGCGCCCGTGTATGTCTGAGTACACCTATTACTAAAGAGTAACAGTCAGATTTCACATATTGCCTGAGGTAGTAATAATATATTATAATGTACCAGAAATTTCTTAACAAATATTTCCATAACAGGTTAATAAAAATTCATATGATCGTTTAATAGCGCTGAGATAGCAGAAAGAATTCTCTAAATGTCACCAGCAGGACTAATCATGCCAGGCTGGTCTGAGAGATATGGGTGAGTACAGAGGAAAGATAAGACATCCACCTTGTCTCTTCTTTCCGCGATTCACACGGGAGGCTGACAAAAACAGCCTGTGGGAACTGCATTGTCCCCATCTGCTAATTTGACCATAAAGCAGCCAAGAGTGCTGTAAATGCCAAGACTAGCTTTGGGTTGTTTTGGTTAAAGGAGAGCAACGTAGGCGACATTTATCAGAGATTCTGGCGGAGCCAAGAGTAAGAATTCTCACCGAAGAAGCTGTTCCTCCTATCACTTACACATTGTTCCTATAACAAGGCTGCTGATTTGGAAGCATTGCTCACAATAATTCCTATTAACCCTACCAACCCAAACAGTATGCAGTTTATAGTTCTAATACACAGTATGTAGACTTCATAAGTGTTATGGCAACATGGAGCAGCAAGACGGCCATATTATTAGCAACTAATGCTTGTACTACTCAGGTCTTGGGTTCAAATGTGAAAAGGTCATTAAAGCAGTAGTAAACTCCGCTTTTTATCTTCTACCTACAGGCAAGTCTATAAAAAGGCTTACCTGTAGGTAAAGGTAAAAAACTGAAAATATAGTCTCCTGCGCTAGTGTGGAGGGCCTTAGTAAAGGTGGTAGTATTTCCTGGTGGTATAAATATAGAGTGATCATGCATGCCCCGCTGCCTAGGCTGACTAGGGGGAAGTCCGAAAAGCTATGTACGAAAGGAAAAGAAAGGCACGTGGCCTGATGCATAAATCATTATAAGAAAGATTATTATAAATAAATTGGTATATACAAAGATAAATACTACATATTCCTAAATATTAATAAATAACAATGTTATCATAGAATAATATAAAATGATGCCCATACAAGGGATAAAATGAATGATTGGCCAACGCATTTTAAGGGGTTTCCTCTTCATCGGAGCCTTGGAGAACAAAAACTGGTCTGCATGTTATATGTATATATAGAGAGAGATGACTGGATGGGTGGTATAGCACTCGATAAGTGGTATAATCTTACAGGCAGATTCTCCTTTACTGTAGTGTTTTTTCCTTCCACATCGCAGCGCTCTCAGCACTGTAGGGGGATATATACAGATGAAGTCGTCTGTTGTTAATTGTTGTGGTCTTGAAGACCCAATGGCTGATTAAGGTGTTGCAGCCTATGATCCCTGAGTGGATACTCAAGTCGTTAGTGGGCTATCCCGGTGGTCCACCTATCGTGATGCTGTTCAGTGTCCACTGCTAGGTTGCAGTAGGTATAGTGACTATATCCTAAATGTGCACCGTTTAGGAGATATTTATATGTGTAGCAGCAACTGTCTGTGGTAAGTTTGTAATTTTTCTGGTCACTGGCGGTAGACAGATTTTGTGGCACATGTTTATTTGAGGATGGTGGAAGACTCCATGGATTAAGTTCTTGGTGGACTTATTTCACATTGATTTTACTTGTATATGCACTGGTATTTTACTTTATTGGTTATAATGCACCATGATTTATATTAATTTTTTCACTTATTAAGGAACTGCATTTTATTATAGAATAATTACATATGTATGAAAAAACTAGGACATTGTTGGTTGACTGACGTAAATGCAACTTCAGCATAATCACAAATCTGGGAAAACATTCTACATAGTCTAATTATTTGCAAATAAAAAACCCAAAAATTCTTGAATTGAAAAGAATTCACAATCATCACTGTGAACCTGCTAAAGCTCTTGTGCAGACAATTGCCTTCACAATTCACATATTAGGTTGCATGGAGACAACATGTATGCTTTGAACATTCCTCTTGAGCTAAAAAGACATCAGTTTCTGGAATGCCTGATTTTGTGTTATAGACAACATTAAGACAAACTTCTCCATGAAGATCAGGGATGCAAATTAACCAAGTCCACAAGAGCAACTAGTCAAAAGTTTTAATATCAGCACCATTAAATTCATTATTGGAAAATATAAGGAATAAGGTACATAGACTCGGTAGGAAGTCCACCATTCAGCTATACTTGATTGGTGCGAAATGAAGAACCTGAATGTCTTAAAATGTCAAAGTCAAATCTTTAATCTATTTGAGAATCTGTGGCAAGTCCTGAAAATTTGTTTTCACCAAATTCCCCCCTCCAGCTTTGGAATGCTAGAGCAATTCGGCCAAGAAGAATATGGTCAGAAACAATTGCAAGATCGAGATGTGCAGAGCTGGTCGAGTCTTACCCCAATGACTCACAGATGTAATTGCAACCAAAGGGTTCCACCAACAAGTAGAGGAGGAAACTTCAAATGTTGGAATGTTGTGTCAAGTCAGGCAATAAAAATTTCAATATAATTCCAAGTTGTAACACTACAAAATGAAAAGTCCAAATAGGGGTTGAATATTATGCAATGTATAGTAAGTGGCAACTAGACAATCTCATAATATTTCTTGACAACAGATAGGGATTGAGTCAGTAACCTGTAATGTTAAGACTGGACTGTTCTACTCCTGCAAAGGGTCACATGACTGGAAATAAGTGAATAGTCTTTTACAGTACATCTAACTAGGATGGTTGCTTATAGGAAAACTAGTGTTGTTGGCTTACAAATGATCCAATCATCATATTAGGAAAAGGGTGTTTGCACAAAATACTTTAAAGAGACATCTACTGAACAATATAACTGAGGATTCATGGGGTGCCACTGCTGACCTCCCCCCTAAAAATGCTATTTGTCTGGCTGCCTCAATACTTTAAGTCATTCATCTGGAACAAGAATGCAGATCAGAAGATCTGATTTGTGTATGGCTTCACTTGCTTGTGAAAGACTCAGAAAGTAGTGAAGTCATTGTACCAGCCTGACAACCAGGCAACTAGCATTTTTAAGTAATTGAAGCCTCCGTATTTCTTTCAGCACAGGTTTCCTTTAACACCAAACCACCACAGTAGTTATAGTGATCTTATGAGTCAGTGTTGGAATGGAAACACAAAGTAAACTCATTCCATTGGATTGGTTTCCACTGTCTAAATGTGGAAATTATGTATAAAATATCTAATCAGGATTTTCTTTTGTAGGACCTGATTTCTGCAGCTGTGTCCTAGTTAGGGGATATTGAACATTTTGTAATTAATCTGCAAAGCAAATTAGCTGAGAAAAAATATTTTCTCAATGTGGTCTTATCTAGTCAGCAGAGTCAACATAGGGATTTTTCTATGAGAAAGTATCTGGCCCTCTGTTCATAGAATGCCTATGTAAGCCATTTCTGCAAAATGGCAATGGAAAAGAACAGATAAGGCATTAGCTGCATTCCTAAAGGAACCCAGTACTGAGATCAGTATGTAGGCTGCCAAGACCTCTTTCTGAAAATATAATTTACCTGATTGTCATGCTGATCCATTCACTTCAGTAGTTAGTGAGTCACTGACCAGGAACATATATGCAGATAAAGAGTTCTTACTTTGATCTGACATTACTTTCTGCTGGTTTGTTCCATCGTTATTATGGTTTCCTTATGTCCAATATTTTAAATTGTATCCAAACCTAAGAATAAAAACATACTATATTAAGTCCTGCATTGAGGTTTTCAGGCTTTTTTTTCTCTTAACATAACTCCTGCCTGAGAGCAACAACACAGGACAGGAAGTGTGTTAGGACTACAGAACTCTCTATAACATAGCCGGATGTGTTCTGTAGTTCACAGAGAGAGTTGGGAATAATTCTAGCTGATAAGAGAAGAGGCAGAGAGTAGACGAAGCTAACACCTCAGATTTCTGGCAGGATCAACATGTATTATTTTGCACTTATCAAATAGTTATAACAAAAAGTTTTCTTAAAAGAGAGCAAATAGAGGAAGCTTATTGTTAGGGTTTACATACTCTTATGCCCCGTACACACGGTCGGATTTTCCGATGGAAAATGTCCTATCGGACAATGTTGTCGGAAATTCTGACCGTGTGTAGGCGCCATCGGACTTTTTCCATCGGATTTTCCGACGGACAAAGTTTTATCTCCTGCTCTCAAATTTTCCGACCGCAAAGTCCTACCGGACTTTTTCCGATCGTGTGTAGCGAATTCCGACGGACAAAGTGCCACGCATGCTCAGATCACATTACAAGACCAAAGCTATTGGCTACTAGTCTCTCGGTAGTCCCGTCGTACGCAATGAACGTCACCACGTTCAGAATGATCGGATTTTCCGACAACTTTGTCCGACCGTGTGTATGCAACACCAGTGTCGGACAAAATCCGTTGGAAAAAATCTGATGGATTTTGTGGTCGGATTTTCCGACCGTGTGTACGGGGCATTATTATGGTTTACAAAATGTATTGTTATATGGAAGCTAAAACACTAGATCAATTATTTATAGAAAGATTTTTATTTATTTTTTTCTGATTGGCATGTGTTCAAGCAAAACAGGAAGATCGTCTCAGTATTATATATTTTAGTTTATACTTTCAAGAAAAAAATACTGCAATATACAGAGAAATAAACAGGAAACATTTCAGTTGGCAGTAAAACAATTAGCATACCTTAAGGCTGGGTTCACACTAGTGCGAATTGGATGTGGGTTTCTCCGCATCCAATTCACATGTCAGGAGACTGTGACTAGCTCTCAATGGAGCCGGTTCACACAGCTTCGGGACGGCTGCGGAGCGGTTTGCAGAAGAGTCCTGTGCGTCTTCTGGTCTGTTTCAGGTCTGAATTCAACCAAAAATTCGGACTGAATTCAATCCTGAAACAGTAAACAGGGACGCACCAGATCCCCTGCTGCGAGCCACTCCATTCACAGTGTGAACCCAGCCTTAAACTGTACCTGCCAATCTAGGGACATGTATGAGTGATCATGTCGACACAGTACACATGGCAATTCAGAGGCTGCATTTGACCTGATTTATTTGGATGCAGCATATCCCATGAGATTTTTTGTTCAATTTGCATTTTTAATAGCAAATGCAGCAGTTTATTAGAAGGCTTGTTGACATGAGACCTCAAACTTAACATTAATTTATATCTCTTACGTTATGATCATCATTGTGGAAGTTTCGTTTTTATTGAAAAAGAGAAAAATAAAAATATTCATCTGAGTTAAACACATATTCCCCTTACATATCTTCAACATCTTTATTAAGTTCAAATCATCCTAGTTTCCTCCCCCCCCCCCCCCCCCCCAACCCTACCCCACCCAACCCCCTGTGCCTCTCTCGTTAGTCCTCTAACTTTGTACTTATATATTTAACTATCTAAACGTTCCCTGATTAAGTTATTATTTCAGCATACCTCCACGTTTGTTTAAAGTCCTGCCAACATTTCCATTTAGTCATAGCATCCTCTCCCTCTTCTTCCCCGTTATACCTAAGATTTTCCAAGTGGTAAATCTCTCCCATCTTTCCTACCCACTCTAAGTCCGACAGAGGTTGATCTTGTTGCCACCTCCTAGGAATCAGTGCCTTTGCGGCGTTCAACATATGCGGGATCAAAGTCTTCACATATACTTTTATTGAATCTGATGTGTTATGGAATAAACATATCCAAGGGTCTTCATTTATTTTAATGCCGGTGATTTCTTTGATGAGGTCCAAAATAATTTTCCAGTATTCCCTAATTTTTGGACACTCCCACCAAATATGGGCCATTGTACCCTGTTGACCGCACCCTCTCCAGCAATCTTGCGAGTTCCCGGGCTGGAATTTGTTAATTCTATTCGGTGTAATGTACCATCTTGAAAGACATTTGTAATTTGTTTCCGCGGTTCTTATGTCCGTCGCTGTTCTATGTGTTAACTTCAAATTTTTTTTTAAATTGTGCTTATACCCGTGTGAATCCAATTCATTTCCCCATTTTATAAAGAATGGGGGTACCTCCGGCCGACCTTCTGCGAGAAGCATTTTATATAGATGGGATGTATCTTTTTTTTTTAACCCTTTTGCTACGCATATTTTCTCCTAGGGTGTGTAATTATCCTTCGTTCTAATTGGATGGGGAAGTTTCCCTACGAAGTTTGCCAGCTGGAGGTAGCGCCATTCATTTAACTTTATATGCGCTATATTCTGTTGTATTTCTATCAGTGATTTTATTTTTCCTTTCTCTATCAACTCGCCTAGTTGTGTATTCTCTCCTATCCATTGTCCCCCCATTTCTCTTTTTCCTGGTGGGAAGTAATCATTATTTTTTAATAACATTAATGGTGAATTGTAGCTCCACCTATGCTGCTTGTGCACTAAATCCCATATTTTGAAAACGTGCCTAGTGATTTTTTGTGTGTTTACTCCTAAATCCCTAAGTTTCGGTGGGCTCCAAATCCCAACTCTTAAATTTATCTCGCTTATATCATTTTCTAAGTGTACCCATTGCTTTTGACTTTCCTTCCGTGACCACTCTACAGTACAGCTCTTGAAAGTATCACCGCGTAATAATACTTTTTTATGTCAGGGACCCCTAGGCCCCCCTGATCTTTGTTTTGTTTCAATATGTTTTGTGATATCCTAGGTTTCCTATTTTGCCAGAGGAACCCATTTATAATAGATTTTAGGGTTTGAAAGTAGTAATCAGGGAGGGGGATTGGGATCATATGAAATTTATAGGTGATTTTAGGGAGGAACAACATTTTCACAGTATTTATTCGGCCTATCATGAATCTTTTTGATTTCATTTCTGATTTCATCTAGTAACGGAATGAAATTCTCACTATATAACTTTTCGATGGAGTTTGCAAGTTTGATCCCTAGATATTTTAACCCCTTTTGTTTCCATGGGAACTGAAACTCTCTTTGTAGCACAAGAGCGTCTTTTTTCCCTATATTTATATTTAAGATTTCTGACTTATTGACATTTATTTTAAAGTTCGATACCTCTCCATAACTTTTTAAAACCTCAAGTAATTTTGGCATTGATGTCCTAGGTTCCGTCACATAAAACAATAAATCGTCGGCAAACGCTGCTATTTTATGTTCGGTGTCTCCTACTTTAATTCCTTTTATGTTGTTATCCGATCTAATAGTTGCCAACAATGGTTCTAATGAAAAAACAAATAGCAGCGGGGACAGGGGGCAACCCTGTCTTGTCCCGTTGCTCATAGAAAAGGGGAACGAATGATCCCCATTGATTTTTATTGTTGCAGTCGGGTTTTCATAGAGAACTCCAATTCTCTGTAGCATTCTAGTACCTAAGCCTATATACTTTAAGGTTTCCATCATGAGCCCCCAGTCTACCCTGTCGAATGCCTTCTCGGCGTCTATCGACAGGAATAGACCTGGGGGCCCATCTGTTTTTAATTTTTGTAATATTAATAACGTTCTTATACCATTGTCCCGTCCTTCCCTAGAGGTGACAAATCCTACCTGGTCTACATGAATCAGGTCATTCATAAGATTTTTTAGCCTATTTGCGAGGATTTTTGCATATAGCTTTGTGTCAAAGTTGAGCAGGGATATCGGTCTAAAGCTTGAACAGCAACTATCGTCTTTCCCCTCTTTCAAAATAAGGGTTATTAGGGCTTTCTGTGCATGTCGACTTAGTCCGTATTCTGCTCCCAATCCATTAAAATATCTACATAGTCTTGGCACCAGGGTCTTACTGAATCTCTTGAGATACAGGATCGGGAATCCATCCGGTCCCGGACTTTTCCCGGACATTGTATCTGAAATAGCACTGAGGAGCTCGCTTTCGGAGATGGGGGCTTCCAGATCTATCCTATCTTCAGGGGATATTCAAGTAATTCCTGAGTTCTTTAGGAATTCTATTATTTTATTTTTTTTATCTATATCTGTATTCCCTTTATTCACGTTATATAGGGTTTTATAATAGTGCTGGAAGACCTCTGCAATGTCCATGGACTTAAAGACCAGGTCACCTTGTTTATTGCGAATTTTTTCAATATAGTTCCTGGCTTTTTTCTTCTTTAGAGTTTTAGCTAAATGTTTTCCGATTTTGTTGCCCCAGACATATTTATCTTTCAAGATCACATTAAAAACCCTTTTTGTATCTTGCGCCAGTATGTCTTTTAGTTCTTCTCTTTTTATTATAAGGCGATGACATGTCTCCTGGTGATGACCCTCTAAGTTCTTGTGGAGTTGCTCTAATCTATATATTTCTTCAGTTACCTTTTTAATTTTATTTGTTCTTTCTTTTATTTTCCCTGAGCCCATCGAGATAAAGATACCCCTAATATATGCCTTATGTGATTCCCATAGTATAGAATCTGATATATCTTTTGATTCGTTATTTTCAAAAAAAAAAGTTAATTCTTCCTGTATTCTTTCGATATCTTGCTTTTCAGTAAGAAGCGCTTCATTTAATCACCAATTAGAGAGGTTTTGATATCTTAATTTCTTCTATGGTCATCATAACTGGTGCGTGGTCTGACAGGGTAGAGATCTCTATGTGGGATTCAGTAACCTTTGACAATGTATTATGATCTACAAATATGTAATCAATGCGTGTGTACGTCCCGTGCAGGGGGGAGAAGTGTAGTCCCGTGTTTTTGGGTTCATAGTTCTCCAGACATCCACCAATTGATTTTGGTGGAGCAGCTTTTTCAATTTTTTTAGGGGTACACTTCCCGTCTCCCGCGCACGGGATGTACTATCTTCGTCTGGATTCATACACATGTTCAGGTCTCCTGCCAATATGACCATCCCTTGCCTAAAGCTAGTAAGAATGCGTATTATTTTCTTCATATATTCCATTGGCTTTTTATTTGGTCCATATATATTTCCTAAAGTGACTTGTATTTCACCTATACATCCTCTTAAGAGGAGAAACCGCCCTTCTGGATCCACTAATCTCTCTTCTTCTCTAAACCGTAGTCCCTCGGAAAATCCTATCGCCACTCCTTTGGCTTTCCTTGTAGTTGAACCCGCATACACCCAGGTAGGGTATTTTTTGGAGTATAATTTTATGTTGGCTCCTTGGAAGAGATGGGTTTCCTGGAGGAACACTATATCTGCCTGGTGCTGTTTGAGCTCTTTTAATATTTTATGTCTTTTGGCAGGGTTGTTTAAACCCCGGACATTATATGTTAGAAACCTAATCTGGGACTTTTCCTTTTCTTTAAAATTTTTCGAGAGAGGCACCTCCTTTTCCCTCCCCCTTTTTTCCCTTCCCGCCCTCCCCTCCTTCCTATCCCTCACCCCCTCCCTCCCCCCCCTGCCTTGAACATATCCCCCCCCTCCCTTCTCCCCTACCCCCTCCCAATCCCCCCACCCTCTTCCTTTCTCATGGTCAATACTGACCTCCAGACCATTGGCAGATCAGAAATATTCCTCTCCGCCTCTGGGCTTCCTTCTCAGAGGTTGAGCTCGGACCTCTTTCCCCATTCTACCCCTCTCTCCCCGCATATGCCGGGGGGGTAGACTGGTCCCTCGGACAGAGGATTTCCGACCAGGTCTCAGCAACTCCCCTCCTTCCCCCCCTCCCACCCCCCCAAGCCCCCCAAAACCAACCCATTCTACGGACTAATACCCTACCATTGATCTCCCTCTTACAACCGAAGGGAAAGAAGAAAAAAAAAAAGAGGAAGGAAAAGCGAGAGACCACAGACTTCTCTGAGTTGTCTCACCCCCTTCCCCCACTTCTCTCTCTTCATTAACTCAGTTAATTCTTCAGGAAATCTTAGCTTTACCAATATACCTTCTTTATATCCTATAAGGCAAGCCGGGAAGCCCCAATTATATTTTACATTATCTGTCTGCATTTGGTTCAACAGTGGTCTGAGCAACCGTCTCCTGGCCAATGTTTCCGGAGACAGGTCCAGAAAAATCTGAAGCTCTACTCCCCCGAATTTTAGGGGGGGGGGGGTTTCCTCTCAAGTTAGACCATATCTCTGTTTTTTCTCCGTAGTTCTGGAATCTAACCAGAATATCTCTGGGGGAGTCTATTGGTATATGTTGGGGTTTCCTAACTCTGTGTATCCTCTCGATTTTCAAATCCCAATCTGGGCTTTTATTCAATAGAGGGTTGAGTATTTCCTTTATAGTCTAAGATCTTCCCCGTTTTCTTCTGGAAGAGATCATATTCTTAGGTTCTGCCTTCTGCTCTGATTTTCCTGTTCCTCAAGTTTATACAGAGTCCTCCTTTGATTTATCTTAATCGTTCCAAGTTGGTCTTTGAGATTGGATATTTCATGTGTATGTTTATCTGTGTTATTTTCCACCTGCTCTACTCGGGTCAACAAATGTGTTAAATCCGTTCGTAGTGCTGCTATTTCACTTTTGATTGATTTTTCCATTTTCATCAGCATTTCTGTCAGCATTGTCCTGGTTAGCAGTTGGGTACTCTCCTTCTGTTCCTCCATCCTGCTACTGTCTATTTCACTCTCAATACTAGTATTTCCTCCCGAAACCTCAGGAATTTCCTCCCTATTTTTATTCGCCTCTTTCTTCTTTCCCTGTTTCAAAGGTTGTTTTTCCATGACTGGGCTTTTGGGGCTCAAACCCTGAACCAAGTATTGTTTAATTGTACTTGTATTTGCTCTTTCTTTCGGTGTTTTAGGTTCCGTTCCTTTGGTGGCTTTACCTTTCATACTCGGTTGTTTATTTAGGGCCTTCCTTTTCCCCAGATTTATGGAATCTTGTTGAGTATAAGGGGGGAGAAAAAAAAGGGAAAAAAGAAAGAGAAAAACAAAAGGAAAAAGAAGACGGGACAGTAGCCCTCGGTAGTCTACTGTGTATAGGTCTCAATTACCCTGACTACCGGTTCGGCCTCCTCAGTGGGACTACGTTGAGCGGGGTGTATGAATCTAACACGTGGTTCTCATAGTAGCTAGGTTATTACAGGGGTTACAGTTCTTTATGTGGCCGACTTGGCCCTGTTCCTGTTCGTGCTCCACAGTATACATATGTTAGAAAATATATATTCCCAAGACTGCTTACCAGCTATCAATCGTTAGATCAAATTGAACGCAGAGCGCATAGAAGACATATTGGATATAGAGCTTCTAATTCACATATTACATTTTTTTTTCCATTTATATTTTCAATATTATTGCGTACCCTATTTTACTTCTTCCAGAGAGGGACAGTTTCATGTTTTATCCAAGCACGCAAACACAGGAAAAAAAAAAAAAAGGAAAAATCCCTCAGATACTTGAAATGGGGGCGGGGGGGGGGTCCTCGGTGGGGGGCGAACAGAGAAAAGAATGAGGTACACGAAAGACACCCAAAAAAGAATGGGGTCTATCCCTCTCTTCTATCCCTTGTGTCTGTCCTTTGTGTATTTCTGCACCTCTTCTTATATAGAAAATACAGCATTTAAAAAAAGAGAGAAGAGCAGGTAAACCAGGGGAATAAAATTCACTCCAGTCTTTGTAGCCCCCTTATAAAATAGCTTTCCGTATTCTATCGCTCTCATAGGGGAGGGTTTTAACCCTCTTTGCAGAGTTTCCAATCTCCAGGGATATCTTCTTAACCCACCTCAATGTCCTACCCACTTCACTCAGGTTAAAAAACCCGTCCATTCCTCAAAAAGATGGAACCCAGCATTTTTGCTGTTCAATATTGCTTCTTTGCTCTTTAATGGTAGGGGTGACTGTTCCTCCTCCTTCCCTCTCCACCCCTCTCTCCTTGGGTAGCTACAAATCTCCTTCCCCCTTCTCCTCGATGTGGTAGTGACATTTGCTTTCTTATTTTCCGCTATTGCTGCTGGTGTGTTTGCGCTCGATATTTACACAATCACTTTAAAGTTACTCGGCAACAGAGTTTCTGGTAATGCATGTTCACTTACCCCGCCCTGGAGAAGGCTTTTATTTTACTTCCTCCCCCTTCAATGGGGTCTTACCCTTCCACACTGTTTTCCCTGCTGTTTGTATCCTGTCTGGCCATAGGTTGCAGTTTCACTTTCCCTTTCCAACGAGGCGGCGCCTTACCAGCGACAAGGTGAGGGGTGGGGAGTGAGGGCTGCTAGTGGGGGGGGAGAGCGAGGACTCGCTCCCATCGGTCCGGCTGCTTCCTTGATGTTGTCCGTTGCGAGCGTCTCTATGTCCCCGCTTAGCCTAGCTGGATCCCGCGCTCCTCTCAGGCACTGGGCTTCATCCGCGTGTGTCACGCCGTCTTTCACCTGGCATTCACTTCCTCCGCTCCGTTCGGCCGTCATTCCCTAGGTCCAGCCCCTCCCTCTATGGTGCATCACCACCCTACGTCCTCACGTCCTGCCTCCCCATGACCTTCTAATCTCTTTTATTCTATACTTTTTTCAAAGCAGTACTCAAGTTGCCAGGAAGTCGCCTGGCAAAGTTGCACCGAATTTCAAGTCGCACAGTGTGAACTGAGCATAAGGATGGGTTTACTCTATTGCGAATTGGATGCAGGTTTCCCAGCTTACAATTTGCATGTCAGGAAATTGCGACTGGCTCTCAATGGAGCTGGTTCACACAACTCCAGGGCGGCTCCGGAGGGAATTGCACAGGGGTCCTGTGCGTCTTCTGGTCTGTTTCAGGTCTGAATTCAGCCAAACATTCAGACCTAAATCGGACCTGAAACGATGAACAGGGATGCACCGGACCTCTGCTGTGAGCCGCTCTGTATGGCAGTGTGAACCCAGCCTTAGAGTGATCATTTTTCACCGGGCTCCTTCAACGAATTCAACTGAAAAATCTACTTTTGTCATTCCAGGTGTTGACAACTGCACCACTCATTGAGTGAATTTCCGCTGATTCAGGTGAAAATTTGATTCATTTATGACCAGATTTATTCTTCACATGCATCCTTAAGCCCATTGGGCCTCGACTTCTGTTCAAGCCAAGATTTGTTTCCTTCCCTCCTGGTGTTGAGATCCATCCATTGCTTCAGCTGTGAAATTACAGAGCCTTGACGGTCAACTGAAAGGCAGCCTACTGACACCTCCACATTTATGGTCATTTTTTTTTTTTTTTCGGACCATTTTATGGAATAATTTCCTTACCGTTTACTGTAATGTATGTGGTTTCGGACAATCAAGCACGTGTGGAAGAATTTAAATAATCGTTGTGTGTGGGCACTACTCCTCTGCAGGATGTCCTAGCCTAAAATGCTAAAACTGGTAAAATATCGGTGCTGTCAATCTATAATATAGTGGAAGGGCTGGGCACATTATCCAAGATCATTATCCAAGTTCCTAAACTGCATATTAATAATGTTTTTATAACATTTTAACAGCTGCTCATTTTAATGAAATTGCTGATTTTCTATTAGATAAGAGTTACATTAGTGTTCCTTAACTTCAAAAAGTAATACTTTTAAAACTGCTTTGAATAAGCGAAAAGAAAATGAGGAACAGAGCTGAAATACTTCAAGGTTTTACTTCTTGTTTGTAACTATGTCCTACATTCATGACCTAACCTGATCACATTGCCAAATTCCTACACAAAGCTTCCTTGGAAGAAAAAACACACACGAGCAATGGATGCGTATCATAGTGAACTGAATGGAACTGAAGCAATAGTACAGCTGTGGGTGAAAAGCAGATTTACAGGCAGAGACTTGTTCTGAACACAGTGCCAGAACTAAGAGAGATTTGGGGCAGAGTGACCCAAGAGCATCTCACCCTGCACCCCACTCTGCACCCTCCCTGACCTACACCACTCATAGAACTCTTTATTCCGCTGCACCACCAACACTCTCAGGGCAAGCTTGATTAACAAGAGAAAACAGCATAGATCAAAAATCAAATAAATGTGTTGAAAAGGAATGTTTGCATAATCCTCCCTCAGTTTAATTAAGAGTAGTAAATGTTTCTGTGATATTCTTGCACTGGAAATCATTGCATTGTTGAATCCTGAAATTCTTACTAGAGAAAAGTATAAAAAAACAAGCAGAATTATACTGAGAAAAGGCATTTATTCTCACCGTAAATGTGCTTTTTTGAATAAATAGCGACATTGGATCCTGAACCCCTGCACAGTTCTACACGAAAGGGGTCAGGCCCCGTTCACTTCTGAGCTCCTATATCCCTTTTCTGTCTGTTTTTATGGCCTCCCTCCGCTCCAAAAAACGATTCAAAAAAGCTCATGTACCACATTTTGCCACTGAGCCAGATGCGTTTGGCTTTGCATTTTTTGCCGCAATTTTCAGGCGTTTTGTCGCACAACAATTGTGGCAAAATCGCACTGAGTTTGGAGTGCCATTAAGTAATAATGAAAAGAAAGAGGAAAAAAAACGCGCTGTGTATAGCAAACAACCAATAAGCTGCAACTTTTCTGTGATATATTAGAACAGTTCCAATACAGTATAACTTTATAAAGTTGTGCTATTTAAATGAACATAAAAAACATAAAAAACACAAAAAGTCCACAACTGATGTATACAAGTATTCCAGGTGAGTTTCACCCCCATCCACCACCTTAAGGTGTGATCCTGTGCATCGACACCACCACCTAAGGCTAAAAGACTTGCTTACCAAATTATGTCGACCTCTCATTACAAAAGGTCACAAACGCTTGTGGCTCCATACCCAGCCACAGCCAGGGCCTTTATACTTTAGAGGGTCTTCTAAGTCGGCACATCAATCCTCCCAACACGATTATCATTGGAGTTCCCCAAAACAAAAAAGGCTCCACAAAGTAAAATCAGTAAACACAGTAAAATCGTAAAATTTATTGTGCATACAGTAAATAAAAAGGTTGCACTTACAAGACAGATGCAAATAAAGCGCCTTAATTTGTATGCGTAGGCCGACACACACAAAACCTGTCCATTCTGGCCCGCGATTCCAATACGCTCCGGTGTGAATGGGGTCCTATAGAAACCCAGAAAGTAAAAGTGATATTAAAGAGTGTCTAGTCTTTTTACATATCCAATTTTTTATGCACAGGATGAAAAATACAATTTTTTTAAGTTTGATAAATATAAAGTATTGCATATGATTATTTCATATTTATACATCCAGCCAACATGCGGAACTCTTGTATCCTTTTAATATGTTTGCCTACCTACTGTATTTTAACGCCTTGAAGCCTAAACCTTTTTCTGACATTTGTTGCTTACAAATTAAAAGCAGCATTTTTTGCTAGAAAATGACTTAGAACCCCCAAACATTATATATATTTTTTTATCAGAGACCCTAAAGAATAAAATGACAGTTGTTGCAATATTTTATGTCACACTGTATTTGCGCAGCAGTCTAAATTATTTTGCAAAAAATACACTTTCATGAATAAAAAAAAAAAAAAAAAAAACTGTAAAGTTAGCCCAATTTTTTTTGTATGTGAATGATGATGTTGCCTTGAGTAAATAAATACCTAACATGTCATGCTTTAAAAGTGCCCTCGTGGAATGGCGACAAACTACGGTACTTAAAAATCCCCATAGGCAATACAGGCAGTCCCTGAGTTACGAGCACGTTAAGGACTGTAGGCTTGTTCGTAAGTGAAATTTGTTCATAAGTCAGAACACTGTAAGTGTAACTTCCGCTTGGGCAGGGATGTGGGATGTTCCGGCGTCCGCCTGTGGAGAGATGTGGGATGTTCTGTGTGCTTCTGGGGCTCTTCTGGCCATGCAGTACATGAAGTACTGAAGTGTGGAATGTGGCAAGATAGCTGCTCGGAGGTATCCAGGACCAGCGTGGAGCACAAGCAGCCGGCATTGAGGCCGTTCGTAAGTAGGAGTGGTTCGTAAATCGGGCGTTCGTAAGTCAGGGATTTCCTGTACTTTAAAAAAAAAAAAAAATTACGGTTACAGTTTAAAGTTAAAGAGGAGGTCTAGTGCTAGAAATATTGCTATCGCTCCAACGATCACAGCGATACCTCACATGTGTGGTTTGAACACTGTTTACATTTGCAGGCGCGACTTACATATGTGTTCGCTTCTGTGCGTGAGCACAGAGGTATGTGGTGCTTTAAAAAATAAATAAAAATTTTCAAACTAATATTCATTTGCGTTAACATTTTATTTCATATATTTCATATACTTGTTTGTAATACTTTTTGACATGTCATTCAACCAATATGATATATATAACATATGAAATTGTATCTGTATTTGTTATGAAATCTTATCCATATCTTTTTATTTTTTCTAGCGTACCATACATTGTACCTAAACTCCCATGTTGAGTGGTATACTCTGATTGGTATCTCTTGTTTCAATCAATTGTTTTGTCCTGTACAAAATTTGATGTGGATAATTTTAGTGTGTTTTGTATTGTGCATCTCATTGTAATGAAAACTTTTTAATGGATATCCTTTGAATATCTATCTATTTTGCTTTTGACACCTTAAAAGTCCCAGGGTTTGTTTACCCCACTGTCCTTCTCTTTGTTCTCATTTATTCGGGATGTGGTGTGTAGTTTGATGTTTCTGCCCTCATCATTGGTTCTGTTGTCCCAATGGCCACAGTCCGCCCCCATAAAGTCTGAAGGACAGCTAACTGTCCCTTTGTTTGGAAAGTTTGGAGAAAAGTTAAGCTACTGCAGACCTATTCACCACCAGGAAGGTTAAGCATTATCTTAGTGCATCCTCAGCCCATATACCGTAGGACATCCTCAGCCCATATACCGTAGGACATCCTCAGCCCATATACCGTAGGACATCCTCAGCCCATATACCGTAGGACATCCTCAGCCCATATACCGTAGGACATCCTCAGCCCATATACCGTAGGACATCCTCAGCCCATATACCGTAGGACATCCTCAGCCCATATACCGTAGGACATCCTCAGCCCATATACCGTAGGACATCCTCAGCCCATATACCGTAGGACATCCTCAGCCCATATACCGTAGGACATCCTCAGCCCATATACCGTAGGACATCCTCATTCCATATACCGTAGGACATCCTCATCCCATATACCGTAGGACATCCTCATTCCATATACCGTAGGACATCCTCATTCCATATACCGTAGGACATCCTCATTCCATAAACCGTAGGACATCCTCAGCCCAGATACTGTAGTGTACCCTCAGCCCATATATCGTAGGACATTCTTAGCTCATATACTGTAGCACGTCCTCAGCCTATATACACTGCAAAACTTTGTGACTTGACAATGTATAATGCTAAATAAACTGCCTACACAACTCTGCTCTTATGCAGGGTTCTGAAGCTCTCTCACATTCTTGGGGTGTCGTATTTTCACCAACTTGGAGCCATTGATACAGCTGAGTTTACGAAAGGACTAACCCCTTAACCGCTATTGCATATTAAGTGTATCTGGGATTTCCTGACAGATAAATGTACAGTGGGATTTGTAAGGTGAAAGCCTCAGGGTTTAACGTCAGCTGATCCAGATTCTCTCTGTATTTTTCTTACAGATTTTATCTAAAGAAGAAACACATGACTGCAAATTGAGCAGCATCAGAGAACGGCTCAGGTTGTTAGTGTTTCAGAGAGAGGAGATAATGGATCCTGACCTCATTAGCACTAATCTTTATCAACAAGTCAAGGTTTTAAAGATTTCGCTTGTAAAAAGAAACATTTGAGTCTGCACCTCATATAGATCTAAAATAGCGAGCAGGCGGAAAGATCTGATCTTTTGTGTGAAAGCATGGAAAAAAAAATTCCAGCAGGATTTATTGTTTACTGTAAACATAACCCATACTGCTCTAGATAACGGGTTGGCAAAAAGATTTCTCTTCCCATGTGACTAAAACAGGGCATAAATCATAGCTCCCAACTGTCCCCGATTTCGAGGGACTGTCCCCGATTATGAGCAATGTCCCTCTGTCCCTCATTCCTCCTCATTTGTCCCTCATTTCGGTCTGATCTATATAGATGTATAAAAAATATCTATGAAAAAGTGTTTTAAAGTGCTAAACCTTTCATCTGATTTCTAAATTGCTGCATTTGTAAATTCCAAAAGCCAATATAAAGGAAGAGTAGTGGTTTAAAAAAAGCACTTTTGTGTTTGTCTTGTGAACCAATCTTATTTTTTTTTTTGTTCAATTCTCCTTTAAGGGGGCGTGGCAAGGGGTGTATGAATTAATAATTTGTATAGCGCTACAATGCGAACTGAATCGCCTCAAGGCGATGCATATTTTTGCTGATAGGTGTCCCTCATTCACATCTCTAAAAGTTGGGAGGTATGCATAAATGTGAACATCTATCAGTGATACACAAATGATCCGATCCCAAATCATCTCTGTTGACCCTACCAGCACACTACCGTAGAGATTTTAGGAAATCTACGCCTATTTCTGTGGAAATAATGGGAAATGCTGAAAAGCACTACACATCTGTGTCAAAAGAAAAGACTAAAAGAAAATACCAAGAAAATTCCCAGCCTGCCCAGTTGTTAAAGCGGGGTTCCACCCTAAAGTGCAACTTCCGCTCATCGGAACCCTCCCCCCTCCGGTGTCACATTTGGCACCTTTCAGGGGGAGGGGGGGTGCAGATACCTGTCTAAGACCACGGGAGTCTATGCCTCTTCCTGTTCCGCCGCGCTGTCTGCTGGGACACACACGGGTCCCAGAGACAGCACGGAGCATTCCTATTGCGCTGCGCAACTCGCGCATGCGCAGTAGGGAACCGGAAGTGAAGCCGCAAGGTGGCGGTGGCAGCAACCGAGGGGCGGTTCGGCCTCGGGTGCCGACATCACTTGCGCATGCTCAGTAGGGAACCCGGGAAGTGAAGCCCCAAGATGGCTGCGGCAGCAACCGAGGACCGAGGGACAGTTTTCTGAACTTCCTGCCAGAAATGTTTGATTATTGGGCATGTCCAAAAGATATGAGCTATGGTGCCTCTCTCTTGACAGCCCCTCCAGCACCTATCCGATGTCGCCTGGGAAAATGTATTCATTAATGAGGGGGTATAGTACCACCGCGTTAGTAATTTATAGTTCAGTTCCTGAATCTTGGTACATCTGGATGAGTTTAAGGTTAGATATATTATTTTCTGTTGTTGATCTATTGTAAAAATTTGTTCCAGATCTCTTTCCCATTTTACCAGACTTAGCATCCTAAAGTGCTCCGGAGGGGCAGTCAACAAGGCATAAATCTTTGAAATGCCGTGGGAGAAAGGCCCCTTCCCCTCACAAATTTTGTACTTGGACGGCCATAGGTTTCTTGTGGTCCCAAGGTTTCCAAAAAATGTCTGATCTGCCGTGCCTGCCAAAGGGGTAGTTGATACTGACCATCTAAATTCGTAAGTAATTCTATTGTTGGCCATTTATTTAGGGTGATGAAATGTAAGGCTTGAAAGATGCCCCTTTCTTTAAATTTTTTGAATGCTCCTGATTCCAAGCCCGGTAAAAAATCCTGATTCCCCAAAATAGGAAACAAAGGGGATTTCAAAGAAGAGAAATTGGGGTTCTGGATAAACTTGCAGCCCGTCAAAAGTGTAGGTCATATCAGGGGGTGCGTTTTTAATGCAGGGGGCATAGCTGCGTAGCACCAAATTGCTCTCTTAAGTGGGATTGTAGTAAACTGTTACTCTATAGTAATCCATAGTTTACTACCTTCATGTTGGCACCAGTCTATTATTCTACCCAACTGAGACACTTATATATATTTATATAGATCCGGCGCAGCTATGCCTCCTGCAACCTTCGGTAGGGTCAGCAATTTTCTATTTATCCTAGGGCGGCTACTTGCCCATATAAAATTTGTGAAGACACTACTAATTTGACTAAAGAACGCCATAGGAACAGATACAGGCAGTGCCTGGAAAAGATACAGGAATTTTGGTACAATACTCATTTTCAATATGTTACTTCTCCCAAACCAGGAGTGCCTGGCTTTGCTCTATTTTTCCAGCAGGGCTGTTACTTCTTTGATTAAGGGTAGGTAATTCAGGCCATATAGGTCTGTAAGCTTCGTGGAATATATATCCCTAAATATTTTAATGCTCTTGATGTCCACCTAAGCTTAAAGCTGTTTTCTAAACTATTTTGTAAGGGACGCTCCAGGGAAACCCCTATCGCCTCCGACTTACTATAATTTATCTTAAAATTTGACAGAGCTCCGTAATTTTCCACCTCCTTTATGAGGTTAGGTAATGATATTTGTGGGTGACTGAAAAAAGTAAGTCGTCCGCATATGCGGAGACTTTGTACTCGTCTTTTCCCATACATATACCTCTAATATCGGGGTTCTGTCGAATCCTATTTAACAAAGGCTCCAAAATCAAACGCAAATAATAGAGACGATAGTGGGCATCCCTGGCGCGTCCCGTTTGATATAGGAAAATATTCTGAATATACTCCATTGGCCTTTACCAAGGCTTGTGGTGTAGAATATATACCCGCTATCAAATGTAGCATTCTGTCTCCTAAACCCATATGTTTTAGCACTCCCCTCATAAAGGTCCAGTTGACCCTGTCAAAGGCCTTTTCAGTGTCTGTATTCACGAAGATACTTGGCATCTTTTTGATTTACATAATGGACCAAATTTAAAACTTTAATGGTACTGTCTCTGGCTTCTCGTGTGGGGATAAACCCCACTTGATCCATGTGTACTAGCTGTAGCAGATAAGGTTGTAAACGAGATGCAAGTATCTTCGTGAATATTTTCATATCAACACTTAATAATGATATCGGACGATAACTACTGCACACTGACTGGTCCTTCCCTTCTTTAGGTATTACTACAATATGTGCCCTCAAGGCCTCCACATATGGGGGATGATGTTTGTCCCCATGTGTTGAAGGTTTTGGTCAGATATGGACTTAGGATTGGAGAAAAGCTTTTAAGATATTGTAGGGAAAACCTATCTGGGCCGGGTGCCTTCCCGTTTTTCATGGTTCTTATTGCTAATACCACTTCCTCTGATGTAATTGGCATCTCCATCTCCAGACGTGTTGGGATGGCAATCTAACTAACTTTGAGGAGGTTAGATATTCTTCCATTAACGAGGAGGGTATAGGAGCGGTTGGTAGGTTGTATAATGCACTGTAAAATTCTCTGAATTCCCGTACAATATCTTTAGGCATAAAAGTTTTTTGACCTCCTTTTGTTTTAATAAAGGGTATATACAGTGGTGTGAAAAAGTGTTTGCCCCCTTCCTCATTTCCTGTTCCTTTGCATGTTTGTCACACTTAAGTGTTTCGGAACATCAAACCAATTTAAACAATAGTCAAGGACAACACAAGTAAACACAAAATGCAATTTGTAAATGAAGGTGTTTATTATTAAAGGTGAAAAAAAATCCAAACCATCATGGCCCTGTGTGAAAAAGTGATTGCCCCCTAAACCTAATAACTGGTTGGGCCACCCTTAGCAGCAGCAACTGCAACCAAGCGTTTGCGATAACGTGCAATGAGGCTTTTACAGCATCCTGGAGGAATTTTGGGCCACTCATCTTTGCAGAATTGTCCTAATTCAGTTACATTAGAGGGTTTTCGAGCATGAACGGCCTTTTTAAGGTCATACCACAACATCTCAATAGGATTCAGGTCAGGACTTTGGCTAGGCCACTCCAAAGTCTTCATTTTGTTTTTCTTCAGCCATTCGGTGGTGGACTTGCTGGTGTGTTTAGGATCATTGTCCTGCTGCAGAACTCAAGTTCGTTTCAGCTTGAGTACACGAACAGATGGTCGGACATTCTCCTTCAGGATCTCTTGGTAGACAGCAGAATTCATAGTTCCTTTTATCACGGCAAGTCTTCCAGGTCCTGAAGCAGCAAAACAGCCCCAGACCATCACACTACCACCACCATATTTTACTGTTGGTATAATGTTCTTTTTCTGAAATGCAGTGTTCCTTCTACGCCAGATATACTTGGACACACACCTTCCAAAGAGTTCCACTTTTGTCTCATCGGTCCACAGAATGTTGTCCCAAAAGTCTTGGGGATCATCAAGATGTGTTGTGGAGAAATTGAGACGAGCTTTGATGTTCTTTTTGCTCAGCAGTGGTTTTCTCCTTGGAACTCTGCCATGCAGGCCATTTTTGCCCAGTCTTTTCCTGATGGTGGAGGCATGAACGCTGACCTTAACTGAGGCAAGTGAGGCCTGCAGTTCCTTGGACGTTGTTGTGGGGTCTTTTGTGACCTCTTGGATGAGTCGTCGCTGCGCTCTTGGGGTAATTTTGGGCGGCCGGCCACTCCTGGGAAGGTTCACCACTGTTCCATGTCTTCGCCATTTGTGGATAATGGCTCTCACTGTGGTTCGCTGGATTCCCAAAGCTTTGGAAATGGCTTTATAACCCTTTCCAGACTGATAGATCTCAATTACTTTCTTTCTCAATTGTTCCTGAATTTCTTTGGGTCTCGGCATGATGTGTAGCTTTTAAGGATCTTCTGGTGGACCTTACTGTGTCAAGCAGCTCCTATTTAAGTGATGCCTTGATTGTGAACAGGTGTGGCAATAATCAGGCCTGGGTGTGGCTAGAGAAATTGAACTCAGGTGTGGACAACCACAGTTATAGTATGTTTTAACAAGGGGGGCAATCACTTTTTCACACAGAGCCATGATGGTTTGGATTTTTTTTCACCTTTAATAATAAACACCTTCATTTACAAATTGCATTTTGTGTTTACTTGTGTTGTCCTTGACTATTGTTTAAATTGGTTTGATGTTCCGAAACACTTAAGTGTGACAAACATGCAAAGGAACAGGAAATGTGGAAGGGGGCAAACACTTTTTCACACCACTGTATGAGCAGCACTGTTGTTCTTTTAGTTTTTTAGCTAAGACTCTCCCGCATTTGTCTCCTGACTCATATTACTCTCCTCCCTTGTTGCAGGATTGCCCTTGCTTTATACCGGAGAAGATCTGATAGTTGTCTTCTCACGTCTGCTAATTCAATTCCTAATTCCTTTTCTACAGTCTTCTTGTGTTTTTTCTCTATTTCCTGTATCCTTTCCAGTAACCCCCCCCCCATCCGCTCCTCTCTAGCCCTCTTCACTCAGGTACCATGCTTTATTAAGATTCTTCTAATTACCGCCTTATGGGCTTCCCACACTATCCCCATGTCCGTCTCCCCGTCGTCATTTATTTTGAAGTATGAATTAATTTCTTTTTTTAAATCCTCTCGAATCTCGGGACACTCCAACAGGCTTTCATTTAGTCGCCACCTCCAATCCGTTTTTTGAGTTGCCCCCAACAGATTTATCCTCATTGTGATTGGTGCATGATCTGACCAAGTAATGTTTCCGATTTGTATGTCTCGAGCCTTCGAGAGAATCTGTTGTGGTATTAAAAATAGGTCAATTCGTGAATACAACTGATGTGGGTTGGAATAATATGTAAAATCCTTCTCTGCATGAAAATCCCTCCAGGCATCTACTAATAGAAATTATCTCAACTTACTAGTTATGTTTTTCCTTAAACCGATCGATACTGAGGAGGTCCCCTTCGAAGTATCTAATTTAGAGTCAAGAGGGATATTAACGTCCCCCCTATTATCAGGTTTCCCTTACTTAAAATCCATTAGTTTAGATAATGCCTTTTTCAAGAAGCTATCTAGATGTATATTTGGGGCATATATGGTAGCCAAGGTCATCTTGACTGTTCCTATCAAGCCCTTGAGAAAGATATATCTTCCTCCTGCGTCCTGGCATTTGTCCACCAATGACCAGGCAATTCGCTTGGAAATTAAAATGGCTACTCCCCTTATGTTAGCTTCTTGATTAAAGGCATGATATATGTTGGGGAAGTTTTCATTTTGGAGAAATGCTCTCTGTGCTATTAGCAGATGGACAGTAAAAGGGGAGGATCAGTGGAGACAGGTTCAAACAGCCTTTTTACAAAATGCAGAGGATCAACCCCGTAGGTTCCACAGTGAATATTACAAGCATGCTTTACTGCATATACAGACTGATTTTACTGTTGTGGGTTTAGTAACACTTTAGCCTTTCTACCAATGGTGGCTGGTGTTTTTTTCTTTTGGGGGTGACAAACAACCAACCCCCAGCCCCCCCGGTCAGTCGGCGGCGGCGGCAACCCCCCCACCCAGAGGACAGTCAGAACATCAAAATCACTTACCCCATCTAGAAAGCATGAAGGCAGCGTGTCCGGCAGCTTTCTCCCTCCTCCTGTGGTGTGGATGATGGCGGCTTCTGCCATGCATCCCCCTCCTCCTTGGCGTCCAATTGGATCGCCTGACCTTTCAGCCAATCGGGAAATGGTGCTTCCTGATTGGTATAGAGGCGATTCAGTGTTAGAAAATAAAATTAATATTCGCTTTTCTAACACATCTGGGTGGCTGCGAGCGTAATGCTCTGCGCCACGAGTCCACCCTATTTTGAAGTCTATTAGAGCCCATGGCTCTAATCGGATGCTTCAAAAAAACATCCCCGCTGCTGTAATTCATGCGCCCGGCTTCCTGAAAAGGGCCGGACGCATGAATAGGGGCATGAATCTATCCATTAACCATATAGGGGGTGGTCTGGTGGGAGGGGATGGTGCCCGTGCACCCTTAATGGACAAGCCGCCCCTGCTTTCTACTCTAATGCTGGGTACACACAGGAAGTTTTTTTTTGTTCAACCCAGAGGGATGAACAAAAAAACGTACAGATTGCCATGCTAACACATCTGATATTAGTGCGGCGATCTCCCCACTGAACTATTGTGATCTGACATAGGGACCGCCTCCCTGCCAGAACATAGTGATCAGCATGATTGGATGCTGGTTTTATAGCATGCTTGTTCAAGAGAAGCCAGTCATAAGACTGGCTTCTGTCAGACAAGGAGCTGTACACACAGGCTGCAAGACGGCCGGTACCTGCAGGACCAATCATTTTATTAAGATTTTCAGCCCGTGTGTACACAGCTTAACACAGGGATTGCATTGTTTTCGGGGAGTCAGCCAACTCTTCGACTTGCATTTTAAGAAGGAGAAATAAAACACAATCATTGTGTAGCATTATAAAACAGAAAGTAGAAGGTGCATATGTATAAGCAAATATGGAGGCTCAAACTTACAATATATGCAAAATTTCAAACCATGTGTAGATGCAATGGGAAATTTACTAAAACCGGAACTGACAGAATCTAGAGCAGATGTGAATGGAAACCAATCAGCTTCTATCTTCAATGTGTTCAGTTAACCGCTATTAACAGCTTCCCGACCGCCTAACGCCGATATACGTCGGCAAAATGGCACGGGCAGGCAAAATCACGTACCTGTACGTGATCGTGCATGTGCCTGCCTGTGGGTCGCGCGCGCGCGCGCCCCCAGCGGCGCGCTCGCGACCCGGTCGGGAGCTCCGTGACCCCGGCCGCGTGACCAGCGGACCCGATCGCCGCTGGTGTCCCGCGATCGGGTTACGGAGCTGAATAACGGGGAGAGGTTTGTGTAAACAAACCTCTCCCCGCGCTTCCTACACTGACTGTCAGTGATCGGCTGTTCCCTGTCATAGGGAAAGCCGATCAATGACGTCAGACGTCAGCCCCGCCCCCTAATGTAAAAAAAAAAACAAACACACACGTCACAGCCCATAACCCCTCCCCTCCCCCTAGTGGTTAACCCCTTCACTACAACTGTCATTTATACAGGAACCAATGCATTTAAATAGCACTGATTGCTGTATAAATGACAATGGTCCCAAAAATGTGTCAAAAATGTCCGATGTGTCCGCCATAATGTCGCAGTCACAATAAAAATCGCTGATCGCCGCCATTACTAGTAAAAAAAATAAATATTAATAAAAATGCTATAAAACTATCCCCTATTTTGTAAACGCTATAACTTTTGCGCAAACCAATCAATCGCTAATTGCGATTTTTTTTACCAAAAATATGTAGAAGAATACGTATCGGCCTAAACTGTGGAAAAAAAATGTTTTTTTATATATTTTTTGGGGATATTTATTATAGCAAAAAGCAAAAAATATTGAATTTTTTTCAAAATTGTCGCTCTATTTTTGTTTATAGCGCAAAAAATAAAAACCGCAGGGGCGATCAAATACCACCAGAAGAAAGCTCTATTTGTGGGAAAAAAAGGACGCCAATTTTGTTTTGGAGCCACGTCGCACAACCGCGCAATTGTCAGTTAAATCGACGCAGTGCCGAATCGCAAAAAGGGGCCTGGTCCTTTGGCTGCCAATTGGTCCGGTGCTGAAGTGGTTAAACACAAAAAACAAAAATGGAATATATTGCAGCTTACCAATCATTACATTGGGTGGCTGCATTAGATATCTTTTTTTAGGCTTTTTTTCCCCTGTGTTTTCCCCTGGTGACCTGACCAGTAACACAACTCCCTGCACTAGAGTGCCTCCACTCTGGATGAAGGAGCACAGATGAACCTTTGGATAGCAGCATTGTCAGTCTGGGGGTAGGGGAGTGTTAGATGTACTAGCAGATTTCTAGGGAGGATCTAGGGAGTGTTTGACTGCTTTCCATTCGTTTGGGTAAGAGTTAGTGTGAACATTTCCCTCTTGACGGGTCCTTACCAACACTTTCTTTGTGTGAACCCATTGGACTGTCTATATGGAGATATTTCATCTATTTACATTGGGACTTTTTATCAGTTTTTATTGCTGCATTTGTTTTATGTGTCATTTGGATTATCTTTTTCACCAGGAGATTTGTGCCAGCTGCTTTAAATTTTCACTAATACTGATATTATTCATTATTTTAATTAGTGCGGGTATTTGTGGTTTTATTTCTGAATGGGAGTGCCTGGTTCATTATTAATTGGCTGGTGCATTTTCTGTGTTCTAATAAGGAGAGTAGCAGTGTCTGCATCCCTTTAGAAGCTGTTATTTCTATTCCAGAAGAACAGAACCCCTCCAGAATGCCATATTGTGTTGACTTTTTTTTTTTTTTTTTTTTTACAGCTGCTGTTACAGTACTGCAGATTAAAAAGGAAAGGTAATTTTAAAAATACTAAATGACAACATGGCTTGTGTAGCAGTCATATTTGATATATATATTTCCTGGACCTCCTACTATGGGTCAGCTCCGCCCCCTCTGACCCCTCCAGGACCACCTTTTTCCTATCCCATAAAGGGCGGCTGTCGGACCAGCTCGACGTTCTTTTTTCGTCCTCGCCCCGGACGCCTTTAAAAAAAAAAAAAAAAAAAAAAATGTATAGAAAAACTTTTTTGGAGTGAAGATCCTGGGTCGAATGGATGTCCTGTCTGGGTTAAGCCTCTCCCGGCACAGAAGACCACCCCCAGACGGGCTGTAAATCTCCCAAGGAGGTGGGTTCCCCTGGTGCAGGGACATATGATTTCAGTTTAACCACTTACCGACCGCTCACTGTATATACACGTCCTGACTTTGAAGAGGGATATCTCGGTAACGGCAGCAGCTGCTGCCACAACCGAGGTATCCCTCTTCACAGTGAGCGGTCCCCTTTCCGATAATGGTGGTCATCGCGGCGGATTCGCCGTGAGATCACTGTTATCGGCGGCGGGAGAGGTGCCCCCCTCCCGCCGCTCTCCCGTGCCTTCCGCCGCTTACCGGAACCGTCGGCAGCGGCGGAGGCGATCGGGTCCGTTCCCTGCCTGTGCATAGAGATGAGTGACGCTAAGATGGCCGCCACTCATCTCTATACCAGAGGAGGGCAGAAGCGACGTCAGAAACGTCACTTCCGCCCATACGTCTTAAAGGGGAATTTACAAATGTCATTTTTTTAAATGACGTTTTTTTTTTTTTTTTTTTTCATTGAAGTCCAAATATGAGATCTGAGGACTTTTTGACCCCAGATCTCATATTTAAGAGGACCTGTCATGCTTTTTTCTATTACAAGGGATGCTTACATTCCTTGTAATAGGAATATAAGTGATCATTTTTTTTTTTTTTTTTAAAAACAGTGTAAAAAATAAATACAATTAAGTAAAATAAATAAGAAAAAAACAAAAACATTTTTTTTAAAACACCCCGTCCCGACGAGCTCGCGCGCAGAAGCGAACGCATACGTGAGCAGCGCCCGCATATGAAAACGGTAGTCAAACCACACATGTGATGTATCGCCGCGATCGGTAGAGCGAGAGCAATAATTCTAGCCATAGACCTCCTCTGTAACTCAAAAAATTCAACCTGTAAAAATTTTTAAATGTCGCTTATGGAGATTTTTGAGGGTAAAAGTTTGACGCCATTCCACGAGCGGCCGCAATTTTGAAGCGTGACATGTTGGGTATCAATTTACTCTGCGTAACATTATCTTTCACAATCCAAAAAAATAAATGGGGCTAATTTTACTGTTGTCTTATTTTTTTATTCAAAAAAGTGACTTTTTTCCCAAAAAAGTGCGCTTGTAAGACCGCTGCGCAAATACGGTGCGAAAAAAAGTATTGCAACGACCGCCATTTTATTCTCTAGGGTGTTAGAAAAAAAACAATATATAAATGTTTGGGGGTTCTAAGTCATTTTCTAGCAAAAAAAAAAACTGTTGTAAACATGTAAACACCTAAAATCCAAAACGAGGCTGGTCTGGAAGTGGTTAAATAACTGTATAATGGCAGATGAGAAGAAACAGGCAGGCTTGTGGCCTATGGACACTCAGAATAATATGCATTTTTCAACTTCCCTGGTGCCTAGTGCTCTGCTGGGCTCTGCAGTCCGCCCTCAGTTCCTCCAGAGCCCCCTTAAAACCACTGACTTGTGGGGCAGTTTATGTTATCTTACTGCTGGAAAAATTTGTGTTTTATTTACCTTCCCTGATGGCTAGTGGTCTTCTGGGCTCTACAGTCCTCCCTCATGCTCTGGAGTGGCCTGAATCAGCGTGTGACATCATCAGCTGCTTCCCTGCTCGTCTGGTTGCCTAGCAACCGCCAGGACACTCTGTGATCACTCACCACTGCCCAGGCTTAACCACTTCCAGACCAGCCTCGTTTTGGATTTTAGGTGTTTACATGTTTACAACAGTTTTTTTTGCTAGATAATGACTTAGAACCCCCAAACATTATATATTGTTTTTTTTCTAACACCCTAGAGAATAAAATGGCGGTCATTGCAATACTTATTTTCACACCGTATTTGTGCAGCGGTCTTACAAGTGCACTTTTTTTGGGAAAAAGTCACTTTTTTGAATAAAAAAATAAGACAACAGTAAAATTAGCTCAATTTTTTTTTTGTATTGTGAAAGATAATGTTACGCTGAGTAAATTGATACCTAACATGTCCTGCTTCAAAATTGCGGCCGCTCGTGGAATGGCATCAAACTTTTACCCTCAAAAATCTCCATAAGCGACATTTAAAAAATTCTACAGGTTGCATTTTTTGAGTTACAGAGGAGGTCTATGGCTAGAATTATTGCTCTCCCTCTACCGATCGCGGCAATACAGCACATGTGTGGTTTGACTACCGTTTTCATATGTGGGCGCTGCTTACGTATGCGTTTGCTTCTGCGCGTGAGCTCGTCGGGACGGGGTGTTTTGAAAAAAATTTTGGGGGGTTTTTCTTATTTATTTTACTTAATTTTATTATTTTTAACACTGTTTTAAAAAAAAAAAAAAGGATCACTTTTATTCCTATTACAAGGAATGTAAACATCCCTTGTATTAGAAAAAAGCATGACAGGTCCTCTTAAATATGAGATCTGGGGTCAAAAAGTCCTCAGATCTCATATTTGGACTTAAATCTAAAAAAAAAAAAAAAAAATGTAATTAAAAAAAATGACATTTGGAAATTGTGCCTTTAAGACGTATGGGCAGAAGTGAGGTTTTGACGTCGCTTCCGCCCTCCTATGGTATAGAGACGAGTGGGGCCATCTTAGCCTCACTGTTACTGAGATATCCCTCTTCAAAGTCAGGACGTATATATATACAGTGAGCGGTCGGTAAGTGGTTAAAGGGGCGGTCTCCCACGATCTGGGCTTCCTTGCTGCTGCTCTGAGCGCTCCAGCTTGCTAGTGCTGCTCTGCATCTGAGGTAAGAAGACTGTGGCTTATGCATTCTGTTTGCTGCCTGCTTATACTGCTGTGCCTATGGATTGAGCCTTTTCCTCTCCTCAGATATATCTGCCTGCCTGTGTTCCTGCCCGTTTGCACTGAAGAACCCATGGAGAGGTTTTTAACATATATATTTTATTTATATTTATATATATATATATATATATATATATATATATATTTTTTTTTTTTTATTTTTATTTTAAAAGAGAGTACCTCTTCTGTCTTTTTCACAGAGAGAAGAGCCCAGTGTGTGCTAAATGCCCGCAAAGAGGCTCAGAGTCTGCTATGCTGCCTCGTAAAAGCAAAAGGAAGTCGCAACATATTAAGTCGCAGAGTCGCATGCAGCAATGGTTCCCTCATTGGTCCCGGTACTCCAGATCTCCCTCGTCGGAGCCTCATTGCAGTCGCTCGTACCAGAGCCAGCAAACTTCAAGCCTCCGAAGAACATCTAGAAGGCCCAGATCTAGTCGCAAGCACAGGGGGCAGGTCACCTTCTCTTCCAGGTCCTCCTCTCCAAGTCAATCGGAAGAGGCAGGCTGTTGGGCCTGTGCGGCCGAAGCCCTTCCAGGGAAATTACTGTGCGCTTCCTGTCTAAAGAGGCTGCACGGGATAACGCATCTGAAGCCCGTGGGGTGAAATCATGTATTAGGGCCGCAGTCAGGGAAGGGCTAAGAGGAGCATCTAAGGGAATAGACCTTCTAGCTTCTTCTTCAGCAGATCCGGATCTGGAGACAGGCGGGGGGTCCGACTTCAATTCCTCAGAAGCTGAGATCACCCCGGAGTCACGCACCTTCGATTTTGCCTTAGTCCCCGTTTTGGTAGAGGCGGTGAAAGACGCGTTGCAGTAGCAGGAAGAGACTCCTCCTCCAAGGAAGCAATGGAAATACTATCCGGAGTTGAAGAAATCCTTGCCGTCTTTTCCACTTATTTTTGAAATCCGGGAAGATGAATGGGCTAGGCCAGAAAGGAGGTTTAACGTTAACAGATATTCAAAGTTGTACCCATTCGATTTAAAGGATGCGGAATTATGGGACACTACTCCCAGGGTGGATGCCTCCCTGCAACGTTTGGCTCGCCATATTACGCTTCCACTAGAAGATTCATTCTCTTTCAGAGATCCCATGGATTGGAGAGCGGACTTGGATCTGAAGAGATTATACTCAGTGGTGGGGGTGGCGTTCAGGCCGGCGTTGGCCCTCACCTCTGTGGCAGCAGCGCTCAAAATTTGGGTCTCGGAGTTGGATGGTTGTTCTAGGGAGGAGCTTGGAGCTGGCGGTCCCTCGCCTCTTCAATTTGTCAAAACAGCTGTTCTGGCGGAAGCAGCCGTTGACCAGGTCAGGATGATGGCAAAAATCATGGCCCACTCTGTGACAGCCCGAAGAGCGTTGTGGTTAAAGCACTGGGCGGCAGATAACTCCTCAAAACAGAGCCTGTGTTCAGTGCTGTTCGATGGTAAATTACTTTTCGGAAGACCCCTGGAGTTAGCGATCCAGCGTGTGTCTGGTGGCAAATCAGGGTTAATCCCACAAGAAAGGAGGAGGCAACGGCAGCCCTTTCGCCCGGCAAGAAGGTCCAGGGAAAGTTTCAAGGAGGCAAGTTCCTACAAGCCGGGCAGACCATTCTCCAGGCAGTGGAGGCCAGCCAGGTCTTCCTTTTACGAAGGCCTCCAGGTCCAAGTAGGGCCAAGCCCCCAAGTCCTCCGATAGGACCTTTTGAAGGTTTCTCCGCCCAGAGCCCTCAGGTGGGTGCAAGGCTCGCTCAGTTCGAGAGGGTTTGGTGGACGAAATTCAGGATGCGTGGGTGTTGTCCATAATTCGAGACGGCTATCATCTCGAGTTTGGGACAAGACCTCCGCAGTCCCTTTTTATGGAAACCAAAGTTCCAGCCTCTTCGGAGAAGAGGCAGTGTTTACAAGCTTATATAGGCGGTTTGCTGACAGCAGGGGCCATCATTCCGGTGCCAAGACGAGAACGAGGTCTGGGTGTCTATTCCCCATTGTTCCTGGTGACGAAAGCCTCAGGAGGTTTCAGACCAGTCTTAGATCTGAAGGCCCTAAATTTGTATATGAGGGTCCCACCCTTCAAGATGGAATCGCTGGAGGCAATCATATCCATGGTGAAAGAAGGAGACTGGATGGCCTCCATCGATTTGGCGGATGCCTATTTACATGTTCCCATCCATCCGACTCATCACCGTCTCCTCAGGTTCGCGGTGGAAGGCTCTCATTACCAGTTCCGATGCCTCCCGTTTGGCCTTTGCACGGCACCCAGAACATTTTCAAAGGTGCTCTCAGCCGTCATCGTGACCCTCAGGGTCAAAGACGTTCAAGTTTTTCATTATCTGGACGATCTGTTGCTACTAGCCTCTTCAGAGCATCTTCTCCTTCACCACGTGTCTCTCACCTGCGAAACACTGGCTCGGTTCGGGTGGCTAGTCAACCTTCGAAAGAGCCAATTACAACCAACCCAGGTTTTAGAATACCTAGGGGTAAAGTTCGACACAAGACGGGGTCGAGTCTTTCTTCCTCAGAGGAAAATTCGGGACATTCAAACTCAAACCAGGAGCGTAATGACCTGTTCATCCCTTGCAGCGAGAGAATGCATGCGCTATCTCGTAGTGTTATCGGCCACGATCCCGGTAGTCCTATGGGCCAGATGGAGAAGAAGGACTTTTCAATGCAATTTCCTTCTCCAATGGGATCGGCATTCCCTAATACAAAGGATACGCATTCCGAGGTCAATAAGTCAATCCCTGCTTTGGTGGACAGTCTCACGGAACCTTGTCCGGGGGGTATCCCTTCGGCCTCCGGAACCTGTAGTCCTTGCTACAGATGCCAGTCTCCTGGGTTGGGGAGCCCACTGTCTGGGTCAGCAGGCTCAAGGTCGGTGGCCCCCCGACGTCCCGCAAACATCCAATTTTCTGGAGTTGGAGGCCGTCCGGCGCGCTCTTCTAGCCTTCCGGCCGCTCTTAAAAGGTGAAGCTGTCAAGATATTGTCGCGTATGTGTCCCGCCAGGGGGGCACCAGGAGCCGAGTCCTGCTCCAAGTCGCATGCCGGATATTCCAGTGGGCCGAGAAGAATCTTATCTCTCTGACGGCAGCCTATCTTCCGGGGCCCGAAAATACCTTGGCAGACCATCTGAGTCGGAGCTTTTTGGATCCCGGCGAATGGGCCTTGAATCCGGCCCTCCTGCAGAAGTCTGGGGGTTGCCTGTAATAGATCTCATGGCATCAGGGGAGAACGCCCAGCTTCCGTGCTTCTTCTCCAGGGCATACCATCCACTAGCTCACGGCCAAGATGCTCTGTCCAGACCATGGGACTTCCCCCTGGTGTATGTGTTCCCTCCGCTTCCTTTAATCCTCAAGACCCTGTTGAAGATTCGCAGGGAGAGGGTCACAGCCATAGCAATTCTACCATTTTGGCCCAGAAGGCCATGGTTCCCGCTGGTATGGAAAATGAAGACGTGTCAACCAATCCCGCTGCCGTGTTCTCAGGATCTCCTGCTCCAGAACGGAATACGTCATCCAAACCCCAGGAGCCTGAGGCTAATGGCATGGAAGTTGAGAGGAGATCTCTGAAGAATTTGGGCCTCTCAGAGCGAGTGCTGAGCACCTTGTTACGATCTCGCAAGAATTCTACTAACTCGACCTATAACCGAGTGTGGAAGGCTTATCGACGCACTGCTGCGGAAAAGGGCTGGGAGCCTGAATCTCCGTCAGTCTCAAACATCTTGGAGTTTCTCCAGCAGGGACTGGATGAAGGGCTGGCTTATAACTCCCTGAGGGTCCAGGTCTCTGCCCTCTCTGCAATGACAAATTCTAGGTGGGCGCTAAATCCAGTCGTGGTCCGGTTCCTGAAGGCAGCCAATAAAATTAGGCCTCCCCTAAAGTCCTTCTTTCCGAAATGGGACCTGACTCTGGTCTTAAAAGCCTTGTTGGCTCCTCCTTTTGACCCAACATCATCCTGTTCCTTATTCCATTTAACATTGAGGACAGTGTTCCTGACAGCCATAGCATCCGCTAGGAGAGTCTCTGAATTATGTGCGTTTTCATCCAAGGAGCCCTTTTGTATGGTTCTTCCCGACAAGATCATTCTCAGGCCGGTCCCTAGCTTTCTACCGAAAGTCTCTACGGCTTTTCACATGAATTGGGAGTCTGTCTTCCCAGCCTTTACCGACGATCAGTCTCAGGAGGATTGGAAGAAACTGGACTTGGTCTCCTCTATTTCAGTCTACTTGGAGCGGACTAGGAAGTTTCGTAAGCAAGATCAGCTGTTCGTCTTTCCTATGGGGTCTAAAAAGGGCATGGCGGCCCCCCCTAGGGTTGTCTCATCCTGGATTGTGAAGACCATCCAGATCGCTTACAAATCCTTGGGCCTTCCCTCTCCGGCGGAGATCAAGGCGCATTCAACTAGGGGTATGGCAGCATCATGGGCAGCTTATGCTAAGGTGGCACCCGAGGTAGTGTGCATGGCAGCAAGTTGGAGCGCACCCAACACCTTCATCCAGCATTATAGGCTAAATGCAGCCTTCTCCTCTACGGAAATGTTTGGTTCTTCTATTATTTTTGCCGCTGTCGGCCATTAAAATTGTTTAGCAGCAGTTCTCTTTCTGTGTTTTATTCTCCCCTCCCTTATTGAAGGTTGCTTGGTACATCCCATAGTAGGCTGACATGGGGAGGTCCAGGAATAAGGAAAATTGTTGCCCATACTTACCGTAATTTTCCTTTCCTGGATCCTCCCCATGTCAGCCGGGGATTCCCACCCTATCTTCCGTCGCGAGGAAGGGTGTTAGAACGTCGAGCTGGTCCGACAGCCGCCCTTTATGGGCTAGGAAAAAGGTGGTCCTGGAGGGGTCAGAGGGGGCGGAGCTGACCCATAGTAGGCTGACATGGGGAGGATCCAGGAAAGGAAAATTACGGTAAGTATGGGAAACAAATAATATTTTTAAATAATAAACTGAAATGTGTTGCCCTATCTAGCAAATAAAGTGCAAATGCATAAATGTATAAAAATACATCAAGTGAAATTACAACAAATGTAAATATACATATAAGTGCTCAGACTATGAATCAATAAGAATTGTATAAAAGTGCTCAAATAATCAATCCAAGTAAGTCCCACATAATCAAAAAAGTGCTCAGTGCAAAATCCCCAAAAATTCCATGTGCTGATATATTCCAGTGATCCAGCAAACTAAATAACAGTCTTCATCCAGGTGTGCACCACCACTCACAGGCTGCTTACCAGATTATAAGACCTCAAAGAAGGAAGCCTGGTTGCGCTTTGGGTGAGAGCCAATGGGGATGGATGGATGATGACCCCAGGTGTCCGATGGAACTCATCCCGCCAGCCATAAAAATCCACATGGTATATAAGCTCAAGAATGGGCAAGAGGAAAAAAGTATTTCTTATGTAGTAATTAAAGTGTTACTAAACCCAGGACCCTGCATTCACTATATCTGGTCCCCCACAGTACACAGAACATGGAAAAGCAAATAAAAATTAAAGTTTAGTAAATATAAACTGAAAAATACCTTTCCTCATTAGCAGTATATAACAATCTTGTGACTTCTATCAGTTCCTGGTTGAAGCTTGTAAGATGAGTTTTCACTTTCCCTTGATTGTCCTATCAGGCTGCAGGACCCCTGACCCTCTGTCTGAACAGTGCTGATTGGCCCTGTGCTGATCACATGCATCCTCCCTTGCACCGCATATTAGCTCATTATGAAATACTTACCCTAGAACGAGGCGTCAGCTGTTCCCGGTCCACGCCGGGGGAGCTAACATTTCCCCTTGGCGTGTCTTCCAGGTTCGCAGGTCCGGCGCTGTGAGTGTCTGGAGCCGTGATGTTGCCACTCCCGTGCATGTGCGCGGGAGACTTCTCTCCGACAAGTTCCGGCAGCGTCTGCCGGACCTTCACAGTGCTTGTGCCACTGATGTCAGCAGCTGCATGCAAAGTGAATATTTCCTAAACCGTACAGGTTTAGGAGATTTTAATTTTACCTACAGGTAAGCCTTATTATAGGCTTTCCTGTAGGTAAAGATACAAAAAAAAAGTATACAACCACTTTAATCACTGACTCTGAACAAGTATGCATATCAGGAGTTCACTATTTTCACTTGCTGCATGCTTTTTTCTGCTCAGCGATTTAGAAAGTATTGAAGCCAGAAGCAGAAAGCCACCTTCTGTATTTCTTTAGGTCTCCTTAAACACAGTATTGCATTATAAGCTATATATTTTCACATTTTTGTCATGAAAACTAAACCCAGGTAAATAGCTAAATAAATGTAAAATACACATGTGGGAGCTGTTGTAACTGACAAAAAAATGTGTGTTTCTTTAAAGAGAGCCCTGCCAGACAGCAGAGCCAGGCTGGTGACTGACTTTACTGCAGGTAAGCAATAGACCATGGTTGCTTTCTTGCCCTCAGCCTCTGATTTGTGCCCCATAATCTTCTCACAGTCTTAAGTCTAATGTAAAGCTGACTGTATATATGTTTCTGTCACTTCAGCTTAGCTTTGATCAAATAGAATGTAACCCCTTTCTTGCTCCATAGAGTCTCTATAAATTAGCATAGACCAGGGCCATATTTAATATTGATTGGACCCTGGGCAAACATTTTCTCCCCCCCCCATTCCATGCAATCTCGCTCTCCACATGCTCTGAGACATACAATAAATAGCAGCTAGACTCAAAATCCTTAAGGAATCCTTTCCTTAATCAGATCAGGCAGCAATTTCAATTGGTTGCAAGAGGTTACAGTGTATCAGTACCGCTCACTGACTGGCTGCTAGAGGTTACAGCACACATTACGGCTCATTGATTATTTGCTAGAGGTTACAGCACATAAATTCTGCTTGTTGATTGGTTGCTAGAGATTACTGCACATATCAATTCTGCTAACTGGTTGCTAGAGGTTAGTGGACATCCATACCACTCAGTAAATTGGTTGCTAGAGGTTACTGCACATTATTACTGTTCACTGATTGATTGCTAAAGGTGACAGCACATCATCTCCTCACTACCTGCACACCATGAACTGGGAAGGTGAGGGGAACCATCAATAGATAGAACACTGCTAGGGATCCTAGGACTCCTCGGATCAGTGGCAATGCTGGGGGAGGGTGTGACCGGTGTCAATTCTGGGGGGTTAATGGGATCAGTGGCAGTGGTGGGGATGGGATTAGTTAGGAGGCAGTACACTGTGGCAAATTCTGAATCATGTAGAGCAAAGCTGGAAATCTTTGGCAAGTATATAGTGGGTGATTTTACATTGACCACCAATGTGAGGGGGGATTTACACTGACCACCTATATGAGGGGGAATTTGCACTGACCACCATGTAACGGGGGATTTTATGCCACCCAACAATATAAAAGGAGGGATTTCTACACTGACACCAATGTTATAAGAGCATTTACTCCAACCACCAGTGTAAGGGGGAATACACACTGACCTCTGTGACGGGAGTCACTTTGGGCGGGGGGCTTGTGGAACCCAGCTTACATTGGAGAGCACTGGAAGCTCCTTGTCCATCTCTCCCTGCCCCTCCTATGTGTAAGTCACTCTGTGTCTATTAGGGGCACAGGGTGACCGAGACCCCCAGTCTGATCTGTACTAATTGGACTCTCTGTACAACCACACTGGAATGTTGTGTGTGTGTGTGTGTGTATATGTATGTGTGTGTGTGTGTGTGTGTGTGTGTGTGTGTGTGTGTGTGTGTGTGTGTGTGTGTGTGTGTGTGTGTATATGTGTGTGTGTGTGTATATATATATATATATATATTGTATATTGTCTCATACTGTTGGGGACACTTTGCTGGGTCGTTTTGGGTGTGGCTGTATTCCATTGTTCTATTCTGTCTGTCTGCCTTGAGTATTATGGGATTTGTAGGTATATTTGCTGTGCGGAGGGAGGAGGGAGTTCCTCCAACAGCTCTTCCTGCTGATTGGACAGTTTACCCCGCCCTGAATGCAAAAGGGGGGGGGTTGTCCTGAGTGTTACCTCTGTGTACATGTGCTTCAATAAACAGTTCATGTTCCAGCTTGCTGCTAAACAAGTACTGCCTTGTTCCTGGTTGTAATATGCAGAAATAATATCTAATATCTATATTCAGACTGGAGGAAGCGGTATATGACGAAAGCACTGAAGCGGAGTGTGGGACGTTTCGTTACAACCTCCATGTAAGGGAAAATTTACACTGACAACCATTGTCGAGGAGATTTGTACTGACCACCAGTGTAAGGTGACTGTTAGGTACCTGGTAGTAGAGCCTGACTTGTAGGAGAAGACCTCTCATACAACGCTGGTTCAAGAGCCACTGGAGTGGGGACAGTGGTCCCATCCATCCCGGAGCGCTCACGGCGCCCGTTGTCCTGCAGCGCCTCGTCAGCTCCTCTGACCGCAGGCGCTGCTCTGCCGATGGGATGCGATCCTCGCGGCGGCCTCCGTCCGCCCGGGGATCGCATCTCTCTCCCCTCACCTGCCCCCGCCTGTCTCTCCCGGCGCGCGCGTCCCCGCTCCCCAGGGCCAGCGCACAAATGATTGGTGCCTGGCCCAAATTACTGTCACACCCCAAAACACTTATAAACCCACTTCCCCTTCCTATCCTGGCCGGATCTTGTGTTGCCATAGTGCCCAGTGAAAGCGTTAGTGTGTTTTGCTCCTGCTTGTGTATCCAGACCCCTGCTGTTGCCCCTGACTACGAACCATTGCTGCCCGCCTTGACCTTTCGCTACGTTTGACCTCGCCTCTGCCTTATCCCTGTGTACCGTGCCTGTCTCAGCTGTCAGTGGGGTCGAGTTGCTATTGGAGGACACGACCTGGTTGCTACCGCCGCTGCAAGTCCATCCCGCCTTGCGGCGGGCTCTGGTGAAAACCAGTAGCAACATTAGAACCGGTCCTCCAATACAACCCGTGCTATCGCCTCATTGACATAGGGGATCCACCTCCCAATTCCCGCCATACCCGGAGCGTAACAGTAGATCCAGCCATGGATCCCGCTGAGGTCCTGCTGCCAAGCCTCTCGGACCTGACCACGGTGGTCGCTCAACAGGGTCAGCAATTGGCGCAGTTGACCGCTATGCTGCAGCAGCTTCTGCTGTCGCTAGAATCCGCCTGTCTCTTCCTGACAAGTTCAACGGGGATCCCAAACTGTGCCGAGGGTTCCTATCTCAATGTTCCCTCCATCTGGAGATGTTATCGGACCAATTCCCCACTGAGCGGTCAAAGGTGGCGTTCGTGGTTAGCCTGCTATCTGATAAGGCCCTAGCCTGGGCTACACCGCTTTGGGACCGGGGCGATCCTGCCACAGCTTCAATCCCGGCCTTCTTTTCTGAAGTTCGCAGTGTCTTCGAGGAGCCAGCCCGGGGAGCACAGTGGGGTAGGAGTGCCTTGATTGCTTGCGGTGGAAGGCGCTGGAGTCAGCAAGAAGATCCTCCGGGGGTGTAGGCCTACAGGTGGCAGCGGGCAGGATTGACAACTGCAGGAGCTGGATGAGAAGGCCGGATACAGCGACACCAGGCGGCAGGCAGATCTGACAGATGGACAGCAGGCAAGGCAAGGTTAGACAGTCCGGGTCTGCAACAGGAGGTCAGACAGGTGTGGGCAGGCAGGCAGGAGTCGGCAACGGTAAGCAGAGGTAGGCAGAGTCAGGCAGGCCGGGTCCGGTTGGAGAAGGCAGAGTGGTCAGACGGAGCCGGGTCGGTAAAAGGCAGTAGTGGTTCAGAGTAGGCAGGTTCAGGTAAATGGCACACAGAGCTGAGACAACACAGCACCGGCTGGGTGTCACTGCAGGGCTTTTAAAAGGTCTTTGGCGCCAACCAGCGCCATCGCGTACACGCGCACGCGCACACACGCCGCACACCCGTGCACGTGCGGAGAGCCCGCAGGCGCGCGCTGGTGGGCAAACGCTGCTGCACAAACTGGGGGGACACCCGCGTGCGCATGTACGCACGCGCGTGCCCCTGGTCCGGACTGGCATGTCTCTGACATTGCCCCCTCACAAGGGGCAGCCTCCGGATGCCCAAGCGACTTGCTTTTTCAGGGTGGGAAGACAAGTAGGCACAAACTAAACGCTTAGCATGTATGTTGCTGTCGGGTTCCCAGGAATTGCTTTCTGGACCATACCCCTTCCATTTGATCAAAAATTGTACTTGCCCTTGTCTTTTCCTACAATCGAGGATGGCCTCCACCTCATATTCCTGGTTACCGTCTACTAGAACAGGCTCAGGAGGTCTGGTTCCCCTGTCAGGAAAAGGATCAGGCACAGCAGGTTTTAATAAAGATACGTGGAACACAGGGTGAATTTTAAGAGAGTCAGGCAAAGACAGTTCGTAAGAAACTTCGTTCATTTTCCTCTTGACAGGAAAAGGTCCCATAAACTTAGGTGCTAGCTTCTTATAGGGACAAGTCAATTTAATGTTATCTGTAGACAGCCATACCTGATCTCCAAGTTGCAGATCCAGCTCCCCCCTTCTCCTTTGGTCAAAGATTCTCTTACTATCTGCCTGGGCCTTGGACACCGCTTCTTGCAACACCCGGTTGTTGCGGCTGAGAAACTCCACCGTATCCTGGACTGCCGGGACTGGAGACTCTGGAATAAAATCAGGTAAAAAGGTTAGATGGAAGCCATAATTGGCGAAGAAGGGAGACTGATTAGTGGCTGAGTGGCTGGCATTATTATAGGCGAATTCCGCTAGGGGCAGCAGGGGCACCCAATCGTCTTGTGCAAAGGATGTAAAGCATCTGATATATTGTTCAAGGGTTTGGTTAGTCCGCTCTGTCTGCCCGTTGGTTTGAGGGTGATAGGCTGAGGATAAGGCAAGTTCGATCTTCAGGGTCTCGCACAGCGCCCTTCAGAAGCGTGAGGTAAACTGCACCCCCCTGTCGGAGACTATATTTGCAGGCACTCCGTGTAGTCTGACAATCTCCTTGATGAACACACGGGCCTTCTCCACAGCAGATGGGGTTCCCTTCAAGGGCAAAAAATGGGCCATTTTAGATAGGCGGTCCACAACCACAAAAATGTCTGAGCACCCCTCAGAGCGGGGGAGTTCGACTATAAAGTCCATGGTGATCATTTTCCAGGGTCTGTCCGGTACCGGTAAGGGTTTTAGCAGGCCCCAGGCTCGGTTCCTTGTGGTCTTGTTCTGTATGCAGACAGGGCAGGAACTGACATACCTCCTACAGAACTCTTTTAGGTTGGGCCACCAAAATGTACGCTGTACAAGTTCAAGGGTTTTCCGGACCCCGAAGTGCCCCGCTAAGGGGTGGTCATGGAGTAGCGTTAGCACTTTGACTCGAACACTTCCCGGGACAAAGATTTGGCTTCCCTTCCACAGCAAGCCATCTCGTAATGTTAAGGTGATTCCTGGGGGCCTTGAAGAGTTGGTGGAAGCTTCCTTGATCAGGGATAGGAGGTCTGTCTGTAGAAGCAAAAAGTTACTTGCGGGCAGAATAGTGTCAGGAGCAGGTGAGTCTCTAGGATTTTCGAACATGCGTGACAATGCGTCCGGTTTGATGTTTGTGATCCTGGCCGATAAGTGATGTGGAAACAGAAGCGGGTGAAGAACAGGGCCCAACGGGCCTGCCGAGGTCTCAAGCGCTTGGCAGACCTCAGGTATTCCAAGTTCTTGTGGTCGGTATATATCAATACCGGATGGACAGCGCCGTCTAACAGATACCTCCACTCCTCCAAGGCTGTTTTTATGGCGAGAAGCTCCCGATCCCCAACGTCATAATTCCTCTCGGCCGGGGATAGTTTTAGAGAAAAATTCTACAGGGTGTATTAGGTCTCCCTCACCCTGTCGTTGAGAAATGACCGCCCCCACCGCTACTTCGGATGCGTCCACTTCCAGTAGAAAGGGCAAGGATGAGTCAGGATGGCTGAGGATTGGAGCTGAGGTAAAAAGTCTCTTAAGCCTTTCAAACGCGTCTTGAGCTTCTGGGCTCCAATGAAATCGGGAGTTTTGTTTGGTTAGCTGCGTAATAGGTGAGATTATGGCAGAAAACCCCCTGATGAATTTTCTGTAAAAATTTGCGAAGCCAATAAAGCGTTGTACGCCTTTTTTATCCACAGGTGCGGGCCAGTCTAGAACGGCGGACACCTTTTTGGGGGTCCATTTTAATGCCAATTGAAGAAATTACTAAGCCCAAAAATTGAATCTCCCGTTGCTCGAATTCGCACTTCTCTGCCTTTGCGTACAACCCATGCAGACGAAGACGATCAAGGACTCTGTAGACATGTTCCCGGTGCTGACTAAGTGATCCGGAAAAAATCTAAATATCATCCAAATAAACAATTACAAAAATATCTAAAAAGTCTCTGAATACATCGTTGATGAGATGTTGGAAGGTGGCAGGCGCATTACACAGGCCAAAGGGCATGACCAGATACTCATAGTGCCCAAACCGAGTTCGGAAAGCTGTCTTCCACTCATCCCCGACCCGAATGCGGACCAGGTTGTAGGCCCCTCTTAGGTCAAGTTTCGTAAAGATAACAGCGGATCTTAATTTCTGGAAGAGTTCAGGTATTAGGGGCAGCGGGTAACGGTTCTTGACCGTGATTTTGTTTAGTTCCCAATAGTCCACACAAGGGCGGAGGGTCTGGTCCTTCTTAGTGACAAAAAATATTCCGGCACCGGCTGGAGAGGTAGATGGGCGGATGAACCCTTTATCCAGGTTTTCGTTGACATAAACTTTTAATGCCTCCTGTTCCTTCTCTGATAGGGGAAAGATGCGCCTGAAAGGAATCTCAGCCCCGGGCAGAAGCTCAATTGGGCAGTCGTATGGCCGATGGGGTGGAAGAGAGTCCGCTCTCTTTTTGCTGAAAACATCAATGAACCCATGATAAGGTTCAGGTACGGATTGGCGTAAACTCTGGTCAGTATCCATACATAGCAAGGTGACAGGTGGCTTGGTGGGTCCACGCTGGCAGTGTTCTTGGCAATAGGGGGACAAGAACCTGACCTCTCCGGTAGTCCAATTGATGGAGGGATTGTGGGCGTGGAGCCAGGGAATGCCCAGGATGACCGGGAACAACGGGGAGGAAATGGCATCAAGGGTCGGGAGTTCTTTATGCTGGGAGGAGGTAGAAACAGGTAGGGGAAGAGTCTCTTGAGTCACCTGCCCAGAACTGATGCGGGAGCCATCGGCCAAAAAGACAGAAAGTCGGTGGGTTTTATTTCGTAAGGGGACGTTATGTTGGCTGGGGAAAGAAGAGTCAATAAAGCAGCTGCATGCCCCGGAATCAATGATTGCCTTGACTGGGATTATCCTTCCTTGAAGCTGTAACGAGAGAGGGAGAGCAATGTGGGTTGCGTTAGCAGACAGAGCAGAGAGACTGGCAGGAACAGAGGAAGAACACTTACGCATCTTAGCCGGGCAGTTGCGCACGTAATGTCCTGTTGTCCCACAGTAGAGGCAGAGATTCAACTGGCGGCGGCGTGCGCGCTCCTCTGGGGTTAAGGTGGGTCGGATCAGCCCCAGCTGCATAGGCTCAGAGGTATCAGGTACAGAGCTGGTCGGTTGAAAACAGGGTGGAGGCAGGTAGCGGGCAGCAGGAACTGGGGCTTTAGCAGTCATCCATGTAAGGCGGCCCTGTTGAAAGGAACGTTCGGTTCGGCGTTCCCGGAGGCGACGATCAATTTGGATTGCCAGGGTGATTAAAGCTTCGAGAGTATCAGGTATGTCCACCCGGGCAAGTTCATCCTTCAGTCCATCGGACAGGCCCATGCGGAACTGATGTCGAAGGGCCGCATCGTTCCATTGAGTGTCTGCGCTCCAGCGTCTAAAGTCTGTGACGTAGTCCTTGGAGGGTCTACGGCCTTGCTGGAGCGTAGTCAGGGTAGATTCAGCTGTAGCTATCCGCTGAGGATCCTCATAAAGCTGGGCCATGGCTTCAAAAAAGGTAGGTAAGGATTGGGTTAAGACAGAGTCCCCTTCAAGAAGTCGGTGAGCCCAGATCTGGGGTTCCCCTTGCAACAGGGAGATCACAAACCCCACCTTGGTGGCTTCAAGTGAGAAGGTCCGGGGTTGCAGGGCAAAGTATAGCTGGCAAGCACTGCGAAAGGCCCGGAATTTTGTTTGATCCCCAGAAAACCTCTCTGGAATGGGGACCCTTGGCTCAGGTGGAAGCATAACAATAGAAGGAGAGGAAACAGTCTGAGCTGGGGCGCCAGCGGGAGCAGGAGCCATGTTTCCAGGGTTGGAGAGATTCTGGACCTGTCCTTCCAGTCTAGCATACCTGTCCTGTAGGGATTTCACAGCTTGGGTGAGGGCTGACAGGTGCGAACAAATCTCCGCCATGGGGGAGGTCTCTCCTGCAGGCTCAGTCATGGCTGTGTTGTACTGTTAGGTACCTGGTAGTAGAGCCTGACTTGTAGGAGAAGACCTCTCATACAACGCTGGTTCAAGAGCCACTGGAGTGGGGACAGTGGTCTCGTGAGCGCAGTGGGGTAGGAGTGCCTTGATTGCTTGCGGTGGAAGGCGCTGGAGTCAGCAAGAAGATCCTCCGGGGGTGTAGGCCTACAGGTGGCAGCGGGCAGGATTGACAACTGCAGGAGCTGGATGAGAAGGCCGGATACAGCAACACCAGGCGGCAGGCAGATCAGACAGATGGACAGCAGGCAAGGCAACAGGAGGTCAGACAGGTGTGGGCAGCAGGCACTGGCGGAGTCGGTAAGGCAGGCAGGAGTCGGCAACGATAAGCATAGGTAGGCAGAGTCAGGCAGGCCGGGTCGGGTTGGAGAAGGCAGAGTGGTCAGACGGAGTCGGGTCGGTAACAGGCAGTAGTAGTTCAGAGTAGGCAGGTTCAGGTAAATGGCACACAGAGCTGAGACAACACAGCACCGGTTGGGTGTCACTGCAGGGCTTTTAAAAGGTCTTTGGCGCCAACTAGCGCCATCGCGTACACGCACGTGCACGCGCGCGCTAACGCACGCGCGTGGAAAGCCCGTAGGCGTGCTGGTGGGCAAACGCTGCTGCACGAACTGGGGGGGACACCCGCGTGTGCCTGTGCGCACGCGGGTGCCCCTGGTCCGGACTGGCATGTCCCTGACAGTGACACTTTTACACCAACCACCAATGTTAGGGGGGATTTACACTGACCACCAAATGTAAAGGGGAATTTACCCTGACCACCAGTGTAAGGGCAATTCTGCATTTACCACCAATGTAAAGGGAAATGTACATTGATCACCAATGTAATGGAGAATTTACACTGACAACCAATGTAATGGGGGATTTTACATCAACAACAAATAAAGGGGGATTTCTATACTAGCCACTAATGTAAGAGGGAATTTACAATCACCGCCAATTTAAAGGAGGCTTCTACATGGACCACCAATGTAAAGCCCCATACACACGCGCGGATTATCCGAGGACCAGGTCCGTCGGATCATGTCCGTCGTACTTTGTCCGATGTTGGTTTTGCGTACACACGGTCGGACAAAGTTGTCGGATAATCCGATCATTCTGAACGTGGTGACGTTTGTTGCCTACGACGGGACTACGTAGAGGCTAGTAGCCAATAGCTTTGGTCTTCTAATGTGATCTGAGCATGCGTAGCACTTTGTCCGTCGGACTACCATACACACGATCGGATTTGGTGTGATCGGACTTTGTTGTCCAAAAATCTATCCAGCAGGAGATCGGATTGTCCGACGGACAATCCGACGTACACTGTCCGATGGTGCATACACACGGTCGGATTTTTCGACAACATTGTCCGATCGGACAGAATCCAATGCGAAAATCCGACCGTGTGTATGGGGCTTAAGGGAGGATTTGAAACTGACCACAAATGCAAGTTTGGCTTTTTTTATTACTGATTACCAATATAAAGAGGAGTTTCTACACTGGCCATCCATGTAATGAGGATTTACACTGACCACCAATGTAATGGGGATTTACACTGACCACTAATGTGATGGGGATTTACACTGACTGCTAATGTATTGGGAATTTACACTGACCACTAATGTAATGGGGATTTACACTGACCACTAATGTAATAGGCGCATTCACAGTAACCAGCAATGTAAGGAGGGATTTACACTGACCACCAATGTAAGGGGGACCTTCATACTGGCCACTAGTGTAAATTAAAGTATTGTACACCAAGCCACAATGTAATGAGAAGATTTACACTGACCACCACTGTAACTGAGACATTTAGCCTGCATTCACATTCACGTGTGTCGGGAATACATGCAAAATCGATTCCCTGACACCACAGAAACATGCTGCCCTTTAGCAGATACACAGCAGAGCCATGAATTGTTAATGACACCCTCACGCATCTGCTGAGATGTGCATATTTACATGCACCAAAACTCACAGTGCTTTGGCACCATGTTAATCTAAATAAGGGTTCCGCCTCCAATTTGCTTACCTTTGCAGAACAGGCAGATGTTAGGCTTAATGACCACAGTTGTAGGCAAAACTTTACAGCATGCAGAGCTGGGCAGCATTAGTAACATAACTTCACACTGAAATACCGGGACACAGCACGGGACTAAAACTTCAAGGGACAAGGGAATTTCAACTGGGAGAGTTGGCAAGTATGAGGCAGCTGCTTTGTGGCCCACAACAATGATGGGCCCTGGGCAACTGCCCCTTTTGCCTGCCTTAAAGATGACCCTGATTTTAGAAATCTGTAGCTTTTTACATACTTGGAATAGATAATCGGCCATAATTCAGATAGGGAGTAACTGTAACTTGCAGTTTACCACACAGGTGCAGATTCAGGATGACAAAGAGCATGCTTACAATGCAGAATAAAACAAAATAGATTATGAAAGCTTCACAGGCATGGTGGACTCTTAATAGCAATAGGTATGTGGTTGAATCAGTGCAACATTTGGTTGCATAACAGTCTTTGTAAGACTCTATAACAACAGAGTTTTAGTAAAACTGTTCAGCACACATTTACTTAAAATTATCCTTAATGGGCAAGGTCCTTCTCAGTGACGTTCAAGGTAACTCGGGTAACAAAAGTGAAGAAGTGGTGGGAGCCAAGGTCCAAGGACAAAGAGCCACCCAACTGGAAATGGAGCATTCTGGTAGCAATTGGGAATGGTGTCCCCATAATAGATGTGCCTTTTAGAGAAGTGGGATGCTATTGGGCTCTGGCCCAACAGCCGGCCTGCCAAAAGATGGCTTTTCTTAACTGCTAAGGGAAGGGGACCTACCTTCCCTGTGTGTGTTTAGGAACTCAAAGTGTTGTCTGAAGTGGAGTTAAAGTTGTCTGTGTAATGAATCTCAGCATGAGTAAATGGGCACTACACGACACTCCATCCCACTTGAATTTGCTGTCCCTGGCAAGTTTGCAGACCATTCAGATTCATCCTGTGCAAAATATACAGGAGGTCTGCTGAAGTTAGATTTCTGGGAGCACCTCAGGGATTGAGTCTTGGTTCTATCTTCTATCTTGGTTCTATCTTCTGGGACAAGAGGTGATGCATCTCTGTCTTTAGGTACATTAGCAGATGATGGTTCCACAGCTGGAGCATGAACCTGACTCTTTCGCCTGTGTAATATTGTCAGAATCCATGGCTTTTCCAGGGAGGCTTGAAGATAATGGTGAAAGAGCAGGAGACTGCCACCACTGAACCTTTGTTGGCAGAGATGTTTATGTCCCTACTTGTGTAAGTTCTTTGAAACTTCCTTATGAGCCTCTTTGTGAGTCTCAATTGATTTAAGCTTACAATGTAGCTGTCTTGATTTTCCTTGGTTTTCCCCTGGCTGTATAACTTTTAGAGATACACTTGTAATAGGCTGATGTAGGAGAATTCCAGGGACCTCTTTCCATAGAGCTTGCAGTTTTTTGCTGGTGTGCAGCTTTATGCACAAGTCTCCTTATTCCACAATGATTGTTAAAGACCAAACTGATGGAGTTTAGAAAAGTTATATTTACACTTCCAAATACAGGAATTCAAAGTCTGTTCATGTTGCTCAATGAATGGGCTCAAATCGCACTGCATTGAATCGCAGCGGTTCCCAGTGTAAACCTAGGCTCAAACATGTCTTTGTATAGACTTCTTTGGCATTTCTAAAGGAGAACACTCTAAAAATTTGCAATGAAATATCCAGAATATCCAGCAATCCAGAAAATATTTTCTGGATTGCTTGATTAATAGGAGGCTATAGAAATTATGTGATTGGTTACTTGTAATACAAACTTTTCCTCTTCTATGTTCAGCTTCAGCAGAAAATGTTAACGCACGATAAAGTTTTCAAATACGACCATTTTTCCTATAGAGTTTGTAAAATAATCTGCTTCTACTTAGCATTTCTAAAGTATTTTGCCATCCTGAAGTTCCCAGTTTTATAAATATCTCAAAAAGCAGCCAGTGAAGTAGATTATAACAATGATGAAACAAAAAGCTCAACTTCTGTATCAATAAGCCCTTATAACTTTTTCAGCCCCACATACTGTAGTTCTAGAGTTTGGTCAGACATAACCATTCCCTGTTCAAGTTACCTGCAACCTTCAGCCTTGCGTAGTTGCTAAATACTGAAGTTCTACAAGATAGGGAAAAAGAATGAAAAAAAAACAAAAAAACAAAATGGAATTTTAGTAAATCTCATGTTTAGGAGATCCTTGTTTTTACTGACTTGTTTAAAATTGCTGACTTACCATAGGAAATAGGATATATTAGCAAATTCTAAAGTGTTATATCGCAATTTGCCCAAATGTATTTTAGATTTTCTACAAAAAGGATGAGCAGCTTTGATATGGAAAATGTCCCTGAAAGCTAATAGGAATGCAGAAAAGCACATGGCACAGATGGTTATAATATGTCATGGAAATGATGCAGTGCAATTTTTTTCATTAACACAAAAAAAAAAATAATTAATTTTAAAGGTAGCATTGCGTATATAGCCTATTATTGTTTTGTGGAATGCCATTTTCCCATCTGGTTAGTACACAGCATGGTGTGATCTATGCACAACCACAACAGCTAACAGGATATAGAAAAAGAGGGCAAATCCTATATGTGTCACTAGAGTTAATGTGTAGATAAGAGGTCTGTCACTACACAAAGCAGATATTCACACATGGTTTACATTTGTGTTTAATTCAGAGGTTGTTAACCTTTATCGGTCAGGGACCTGGATTAAGCCTGGCATTTTGCTTTGGGACTTATGGTTTGGTCTTGAATTAATAATGTATTTTATTTTTAAAAACTTCACTGTTAGCTGCATATAAGTGTCAAGAAACAAGATACTGTTGCAACTTGATAGTAAAGATTGTACAGATGGATTATTTTAATATACCTTTATACAGCTCATAAAATTTACTTTTTCAGACACTGAATAACATATCCCATTGATAAAAATCAAGACACAACAGTTGTCAAAGCTCACAATCCTTACAAAAAAGACAAGCCATAGAGTAATAAACATGGAGATTGCAATTGAGGGCCATGGCCTGCTTCTGAAATTGCTAGCTGCCTTGTACCATGCTTATCTAATGATGTTGATTTACTAAATAGGAAAGAATATTCAATTTTTAAGTGCATATTCATTTGTCGTAGTTAATAATGAGAGGCTGTGTCCACGTTAAACCCTGAATTATGTGCAAGAAACAAAGAAAATAATGGAGTATTGCATGCACATGAATTAATGATTTCAGTAAACACAGTTTCTCCTTATTCACTAATAAAAGTCAATGTACAGTATACAAGGGAACTTTCTTTGCTCCATTAGTAAACCAACCATATGGAGACTCTTTGAAAAAGCAGCAGTTTGGCATCCCCACTGAAATAATGGTGTTGTAAAAAAAAATTGCTTTACAATTTTGCTCTTGACACCACCGTTCCAGTTCTCCAAAGCCACTGGAACACAAAAAGTAATAAGAGTTGTAAAGAGGAAAAGGGAGAGCGGTGGAGAGACAGGTCTAATGACATGGCTCTCCTTTCTTTTATTCATGCTCTCCTCCAACTACAGATTTCTCCCTGCACCATTGATCCCAGAAAACGCCCCAAGGCTTCACCAGCTACACACTGAGGCCCATTTTTTATAGGATGGGTTGTGGTGTGGGTGGCACAGTGGTGCCTAACGGGGAGAGGATAGAAATAACAAAATAGATGTACCTGGAGAGAAAGCAAGTACATACTTACCTTTTCTACTGCTAATGCTACCAGAATGCTGCTCCAGCTGAGTCCAAAGCTGACACTGGTGGGGTTAGTCTGATGATGCTGAGAAGAAACATAAAGAACATTGTGGCCAATCCTTCACTCAAGAAAGAAAAGTTATATAGAGGTTGAGTTAAATGTAATGTAGAATTCACAGGGGGAAAAAAACATTTCTGGGTATGTGAATCTCCTAAGTTTCTTGCAGAATTCAATGGTTGCCTCTTCTGGTCTCTATGTCCTTACAGGACTTATTAGTGACATAGGGAGGAACCACTGAACACTGCAGGAGACCATGTTGATTGAAACTCCCGGATGTGTCAGTTTTCCTTTAACCTTCTTGGGAACAGGGGGATATATTAAAACTGGAGAGTGCAAAATCTGGTTCAGCTCTGCATAGAAACCAATCAGCTTCCATGTTTTATTGATAAAGCTTAATTGAACAAGCTGAAGTTAGCAGCTGACTGGTTATCATGCAGAGCTGCACCAGATTTTTCACTCTCCAGTTTTAGGGCTCTGTCACATGGACGTGTCCATGTATGAAGCCCACTCTGCACAGCGGGGGATCGCTCCGTCGATCCCCCGCTGTGCAGGAAGATGACAGGCCTGTCTCTGCACTCTGTGCAGGGACGGACCTGTCAGAGCGCCGCTCTCCCCTATGGGGGATCGGAGGACGACGGACCGTATAGTCCGTCGTCACCCGATCCGATCCGCAGACGGATGGAAAAATAGCTTTTTCCTCCGTCACACTTTTTCGGATCGGAGCGGGTCGGATGTCAGCGGACATGTCACCGCTGACATCAGTCCCTCCATAGAGATCTATGGAGGGTCCGTTCAGGTCCGCCAAAAAAACTGACAGGCAGACCTGAACGAACCGCCCGTGTGAAAGGGGCCTTAGGAAATTTCCCCCAGGGTGTCCACATTCAGTGGTTCATAGGCGTGCGCACAGGGTGTGCCAGGTGTGCCTGGCCACACCCTAATCACCCTGTGTGGGGCAGATTCCTCCTGTTTAAACCCCTGCTATTTCAGAAAAGCCCCCTAACAGTGCTCCTAAAAAAATGATTAAAAAAATCTAATTGTAAAAAATAATAACAAATAAAATAAAAATAAAAAACACTGACACCATCCACTGTCCTACTGACACCAATCTCTGCCCTACTGACACCGTCCACTGCTCTACTGACACCGTCCACTGCTCTACTGACACCGTCAGTATATATACACATGCATGTATTTGAGCTTTGAGATGCACACCCTAATGCAATAGGCTGTGCACACCTATGCAGTGGTTAGAGGTAAGTACAGTATCCTTTTTTTAACCAGGCAGACATTGAGCGTGGTCCATAGTAAATCAGGCCTGGTGTTTTGGAAAGTGCAGCTGGTCTTTCCCACATGTATAACTAAAATAAATACTGAAAATGCATTATCTTTAATTGGAGCCCATCTCTAGGCAAAAATGAAACATTACAAATACATATATGGGAACTGTTTACATGCTAAAGGATTTCTATTATGTTTAGCTTTTTTAGTATCCAGAAAGCACAACCTTCTTCTCAACCTCCACTGCATCAACAGTATAATTTGGTCAAATACATAACCTCAGTCTGCTCATTGAACAGAAAGGTGTGAAGCAAGACACTGATGAGGTCATCTGCCTGCTCACTCTGCTCTCTTCTCCTGTCAGCATATGCGCACTGAAGCAAATACTGATTGGCTCCTGGGGCTGACCCTTCATGTGAGAGTGCTGTTCTACAGGATACTACAAGTGTCTGATATCAAAACAAATGTAGGCGCTTAAAGCAACAATATTTAAAAAAGCATTTATTTATTTTTGACTGCGTCAATCTGGAATGCAGTTTTTTTTTTTTTTTTAATCTGGCATCAGGACATGCCAGTGAAAGTTGACCATAGATGGACAAAGTGGGTGATAACTTTTGGCTGGTTCAACATTATCTTTTTTAGTTGTTGTAGAGATAGGAGTGGCCTCACAGTTCATCCCAGTGCACTAAGTAGATGGAGAAGAAAGTCAAATCCAGTGTGTTACTGTCATACTATGTGTATGGCCTTCTGAAGACAAATAATAAATCACCTTATATCTGGCGATGACATTTAAGCAGATTGGTGTTCAGTGTCTTATAGAATGTCCTATTTTGTGGTCTCCAACCTTTAAAAGTTGATTTAATAAATAAAAGTGGTTTGTAAAAACATTATTTTAACAGGGCATATGTGCCTCGTTCTTTGCATTCACCGTTCCCAGGCTGCTGCGTCATCTGCTCATACTCAGTGCTTTTGAAATTACTGCCATGAATAGTTATTTACAGCGGACACTTCATGACAGCTGACACTGGTGGGGTTAATCTGGTGGTGCTGAGAGGACACATGAAGAATATTGCAAACAATCCTTCACCAAAGAAAGAAACTTTATATACAGGTTGAGTTGAAAGGAGTGTAGAGTGATTTTGTAAATATATTCCTTCTTTGTCCAAGATATATATTTATATCTATCTATCTATCTATATATTATTTTTTTGCCAAATAAATATGAAATATATTATTATTATTAGGTAATTGTCAATGAATCTAGCCATCAGATGAATCTCTAGGCTAATTTGCATTTGCCCCATTTTATCTCTCTCAGCTTTGTAGCGAGACAAAATATTATTTAAAGAAAACATGCGCACATCCAAAAAATTAGCAAGAAAATTTGACGAAAGTTATAGCCCATACACACGATCCGAAAATCGTACGAAAACGGTCGTCTGAGGAAGGATCGTACGATTTTCGGATTGTGTGTACACTACTTTCGACAGCCGATCACGACCGTTCATCCAATTTTATTTGATCGGACATGCATGGAAATTTTCCTTGTCTGATTTTCGTTTAGTCAGTATAGTTGTCGTCCGAAAATACAATACAAATACATTACAACACATGACATCACTTCCGATTTTTTTTCCTATCGTAAGAGAATTTTTTAGCTATTCAATTTCTACGATTAATAACCGAAAACGGTCTAACGATATTTGGATCGTGTGTATGGGGCATTAGATGGCCTCACATTTCAATAGTTTTTAAGCATATTTCCGACCCCTCCACCTGCAATCCTGGGCAGCCAATTGAGACAAATTTGCACAGATCTGCGACCAAATTAACACTGGAGGTGGGACACAATTTAGAAGTGGCCAAGTGCAGATTTCATTCTGTGGCAGAGCATTCATTATTTATACATTTCTTTACTATTGCAAGTATAGCAACCTGTGTAGTAAAAATTCCAGTGACAGGGATTGGGGAAAAAATATAACACTTAGAGGGGACATATTTTATACAAATAATTTAAAGGAGCACTTTCATAAAATAAATAAATAAAAATGTATTCTGATAACTGTATGTGGTTAAAATATTAACAGTATTGAGTATAAAAAATTATGTAATTTTTTTTCCCGATATTAAACACACATATTAAGCTGGTTAGCAAAGGTAGTAGGAACAATCTCTATTATTGACAGGTAGCTGCTGCATATAAAATGAAGCCAGGACAAGACTTGCAGCCCACAATTTGACCAGTTTGGGTCCTTGTGTGTGCAAGGTTAAGCCTGGAAAACTGGAAAAACTTCTCGGACTGTCTACTGGTCTTTGTTGCAGAAGCACTGACAATGGATACAGTGTGAATGAAAAGTTTAACAAAATTTCTACATTGTATTTTGGTTATAGCTAGAGCAAGGGCTCGTCCTTTGACCTACTCAAAATGTTTGCTCTAGCAAACCCCATAAGAAAAAAAAATGTAAATAAAGTTTTTAAAGTTATAAATAAAGTCCCCCCCCCCCCCCCACTCTAACCCCTTAATAACTAGTAGTTATTAATACGTAGCCCTAAATTATTCCTTCTTTTTTTTTTTTCACTGATTCATACACAATTTCTTTGTTTCATATATTTATTTGTTCATTTATTTTTGTAGCAGTGGATTACAAATATATACAACATAAAAGGGTAAATAAACTGTACCAAAGCACATAAAAATTGATAATAAAAGAAATTAAAGTTATGTTAACTTTAACAAGTACTTGTTACTGTTGTATAGTCTAGTAATGCTATTATTTTTGCTGGGGAAACTATCTTCATATTATTTTTTTTTAAACTTTGCTTATTCCAAAAAAAAAAAAAAAAATGTTCTATATACACACACACATATATACATACACACACACACATACATATATATATATATATATATATTTCTGTGCTTGATGCATAATAAATAATTAGCACTCTATAAACACAGCTTTTAACCGCTTTTCACTGAGTAGTTGGTCATTTTTTATTTGTAATACATTTTATACCGTTTTACGCTATGGGAGTTTCTCTAAGGCTGGATTCACACCTATGCATTTTTTGTGCTTTTTGCATTTTCAGATTTGCACTACAGATCGTGTTCCACAGGAAACCATTTTAAATAGACTCTAGTGCAAATCTGCAAAATGCAAAAAGCACTAAAACTGCCTAGGTGTGAATCCAGCCTGATACATCCTGCATGTATGATCTGCCAGTGAAACACCCACTATTCCCATGTGAGTGTTTCTATTGGACACTTAGGCTGGATTCACACCTATGCATTTTTAGTGCTTTTTGCATTTTGCAGATTTGCACTGCAGTCCATTTAACATGGTTTCCTATGGGGCACATTCTGTAGAGCAAGTCTGCAAAATGCAAAAAGCACTAAAAATGCATAGGTGTGAATCCAGCCTTAAGGAAGGATGTTGAGGTCTCCTGCTATACTATAAATGAGAAAGAGTTGATGACTTCTGCCTTAGGCCTGATTCACACCTATGCATTTTTTTGTGCTTTTTACTTTTTGCAGATTTGCACTACAGAACATGTTCCATAGGAAACCATGTTAAATGGGCTGTAGTGCAAATCTGCAAAATGCAAAAAGCACTAAAAATGCATAGGTGTGAATCAGGCCTTAAATGAGATTCTACCATACTGAGTTTATGACTCTTATAACCTAGAGTCTACTCATTCTGATAAGTGGCCATCTCTCATTATATGGTGAAGGCGAACCTGGGTGATCCACCTTTCTTTATGATTCTCACTATGAAGATGTGCATGTGATTTATGTTGAATATTGAATTTTTCACATTTGTTTGGAGTGATTTACAAGGCTTGGACTGTGTCACTCTTCACAGGACTGTATCACTTATGGGACTAAGCTAATATCACATATCTATTAACTTTTTTTTTTTTTTTTCCTGATGTTAGCGCAGCAATTTTTTGTTTGTTTACTCTATAAACACGCAATGGTATGCACAAATTCGACTCCCTGTGGTTGATTTACTAAAACTAAGGGCTCTTTCACACAGATGTGTCCGTGTACGGAGCCCGCTCTGCACAGTGGGGGATCGCTCCGTTGATCCCCGCTGAGCAGGAAGATGACGGGTCTGTCTCTGCACTCTGTGCAGGGACGGACCTGTCAGAGCGCCGCTCTCCCTTATGGGGATCGGAGGACGACGGACCATAGAGTCCGTCGTCACCCGATCCGATCTGTAGACGGATGGAAAAATTGGGTTTTCCACCTTCTGCAGAATCGGACCATAGCGGAGACGGACGATATCTGGTGTCAGCGGATGCTCATCTGCTGACACCCGCTATCCCATAGGCATGCAGACATACGGTCCGCATGTGTGAAAGAGCCCTATAACGTGGAAGCTGATTGGTTTCTATACACAGCTGCCCCAGATTTTGCACACTCCAGTTTTAGTAAATCAACCCCCATATGTTCATGCGGGACAGATTTCATCTGCCCTACTATTGGCTAAAATCTCATAACTGTTTTTTCCTTTGGTGGTCTTTGTAGCGCCCACTGCTACCTATTTGTTGTGGTGTACCCCATCCCTGTTGGGAGAAAATATCTTTGGATTGAGCTATACTCTTGTTTTTCTTGATTTGTCTTTCTGCCCTGTGTGGCAGCTTGTTCTATGTAGGCTTTACGAACATGTTTTTTTTTTTTTTTAAATCGGATTAAAAAAAATCCTATAAACAGTAATTTCTTTTCATTTCAATGAGGAATTTATCAGAAGGATTTCACACTTTCTGCCTTAAATTACTAAATTACAGTAATGGTAGCAACAGAAATGAAGACTGTAAACTATATAAGGCAGTTTTGAGAGTTGGAACCAGTGAAGTGGCTGTAGCAATATTGTCTTTTTTTTTTATAGCACATCAAATCGTACACCAAACTGAATTTTTACAAGATTCCAAGCAAGCATATGTGATTTCAAATGGTATAGCAGTTAAAAAGAAATCACATAGCAAATAAAGACTGGGTCTCAGTACATTTGATGAGTGAACAGTGACATCTAGTGGAAATGCAGATTTTTGCATTGTTGTATTTTATATGACTAGCTATAACTTAGATAAGGGCTCATTTACACTATTTGCAGTGATCTGTGTTTTTCCACACTGGATAAATGCAGATCACTACAAGGGCACAAAGAAAACAACTGTTTTCTATGTGCCCTGTTCAAAATGCAACTCTGGTGTGATGTGTGGTGCACTGGACATCACTGCATGTCACTACACATCAGCACAATGCACTTTCCTGCTGTGTAGTGACATGAATGAAGTGTCACTACATGACACCTCAAATACAGTTGAAATTAAGAAAGAAACAACAGTGCATTGCACTGTGAAACGTGTATTGCAATGCCTACTGCCGGAGCTGGCACCGCACTATTCTGCATGGTAAAAAGCTGCATTTTACTGTGCAGACTAATGTGAACACAGACAGAAAACTCTATGATTAGGACAGGAAGTGAGGAGAAATATCCTTCAAAGGAGGTACAGACAACAATTAAAACCAGACAGAGGTTCTAACCCTTTATACTAACAGAAACTTGGCCTTTAAAACTTAATTAACAAAGTTCTTCTGATAGCCATTGATGACAAGAGATAACGACAAAGGTGCAGATTTTAAAGCTACCATATATTAATCTCTTAGTGTTTAACCACTTAAGCCCCGGACCAATTGTCAGCCTAAGGAACAGAGGTCTTTTTACAATTTCTCACTGCACTGCTTTAACTGGTAATTGCGCGGTCATGCAATGTTGTACCCAAACGAAATTTGCGTCCTTTTCTTCCCACAAATAGAGCTTTCTTTTGATGGTATTTGATTGCCTCTGCGATTTTTATTTTTTGCGATATAAACATAAAAAGACTGAATATTTTGAAAAAAAAAAAGATATTTTCTAGAAAAATCTAATGAACTCAAATGTATTCAGCCACATGTCTTTAGTAAAAAAAAATGTATTGGTTTGCGCAAAAGTTATAGCGTCTATAAACTAGAGTACATTTTCTGGAATTTACACAGCTTTTAATTTATGACTGCCTATCTCATTCCTTGAGGTGCTAAAATAGCAGGGCAGTGTAAACCCACCCAAATGACCCCATTTTGGAAAGTAGACACCCCAAGCTATTTGCTGAGAGGCATGTTGAGCCCATTGAATTTTTTTTTTTTTTTTGTCCCAAGTGATTGAATAAAGACAAAAAAAAATTTTTTTTTTTTACAAAAAGTTGTCACTAAATGATATATTGCTCACACATGCCATGGTTATATGGGGAATTGCACCCCAAAATACATTCTGCTGCTTCTCCTGAGTATGGGGATACCACATGTGTGGGGACTTTTTGGGAGCCTAGCCGCGTACGGGGCCCCGAAAACCAATTACCGCCTTCAGGATTTCTAAGGGTGCAAATTTTTGATTTCACTCCTCACTACCTATCACAGTTTCGAAGGCCATAAAATGCCAAAAAAACACAAAACCCCCCCCAAATTACCCCATTTTGGAAAGTAGACACCCCAAGCTATTTGTTGAGAGGCATGTTGAGTCCATGGAACATTTTATATTTTGCCACAAGTTGCGGGAATATTACAAACTTTTTTTTTTTTGCCCAAAGTTGTCACTAAATAATATATTGCCCACACATGCCTTGGGCATATGTGGAATTACACCCCAATATATATTCTGCTGCTTCTCCTGAGTACGGGGAGACTTTTTGGGAGCACCGCCAAGCACCGCCTTCAAGATTTCTAAGGGCATACATTTTTGATTTCACTCCTCACTACCTATCACTACCTATCACAGTTTTGAAGGCCATAAAAAATGCCAAGATGGCACAAAACCCCCCCAAATGACCCCATTTTGGAAGGTAGATACCCCAAGCTATTTGCTGAGAGGCATGTTGAGCCCATTGAGCCCATTAATGATATATTGCTCACACATGTCCTGGTTATATGTGGAATTGCACCCCAAAATACATTTAGCTGCTTCTCCTGAGTACGGGATACCACATGTGTGGTACTTTTTGGGAGCCTAGCCACGTACGGGGCCCCGAAAACCAATCACCACCCTTTTGAATATTGGTACCACATTGGCTTTTCTCTAATCAGCTTGTACCAATCCTGTCAGTAAAGAAAACTGTCTAATAGCAACACACAGAAATAAAATATTTTTAAGTTAAGTAGGGGAGTGAGCTTTTTCTTTTGAAAAACAACTGACTTGGCTCGTTTCACATGGGTGTTTTACTGTCAGGCAACAGGGATGAATCATTGGTTGGTAAAGAGCTGGCAAGCTGTCAGCATTGTATAATGTCTATCGTAAGTTCTCATAAACTAGTGATTTAAATGATGGGTTTGCTTGGAAAAAAAGCATTTTTAAAATCTACAAAATAGTTTCACAGCTTCCTTTACTTTTAGAAAGATGTGGCAATGGCAGCCGAGGAGATGAAAGCTACAAAAGTCCGGATTTCTAAGGGCGCAAATTTTTGATCTTAATCTGCGGCTCATCGGACTGCCTGAGGGGTCAGAAGGCTCCGACACAACAGCCTACACGGAGCGGCTGCTCCGATTGCTTTTCCCTCAGGCGGCCTCTCGCCAAACTTTGTCATGTAGAGGGCCATTGGATGCCTCCTGCCCGGGGCCCTCCCGGGGGCCCCGCCCCGCACAATTATTTTTCGGCTACTGAATTTGGGACTTGGTGCTCCGCGAGGCCCGCAAGATGGCGGAGATCCGACATGAAGCAGCCCGCCTAATGTTCTTCCCGGACTTCTCGGTGGACACCCAGAGGCAGCACAAGTCCTTCGAGGCAGTGAAACAAGCCCTCAGACTTAAAGGAATTCAGTACAGCATGATGTTCCCAGCCAGGCTCCGGGTGCAAGACGATGAGAGCGTCAGATTTATTACATCCCCCAATGAGGCCTCACAGTGGCTGAATACACTGCCCCGCCATTGATGCAGGTAATACCTGAACGTATTCTTCTTGCCTACTGTGTGGTTCCCGCTGCCTGATGTGGCTTCTATCTCCGGAGGGGTTGCTTGAGACATTGACACTTTTTTGAGTTGGGCCCCCCTGGGGTCGTTTCCTGGGGCTAATGGGGCACAGATTCCTTTATGTCTTTGACTCTGGCCCTGGGTGGCGTACTGGTGCTCTTGCCTACAAATGCTGCGAACCCCCTGCACTCCACGCCCTGCTGATCTGCTGTTGGATGATTAGTCCGTGCTTCAAGCTATGGAACCCCACTTACCTTCTTGGCGGACTGTTACCTGAGAGCCCCGTTGGCCCCTTAGGGGTAATGCTGCGAGGGGGGGCCATACCTATATTCTGTTCACAGGGTAAATGTTTTTTAATTTATTCACAAAGGTGCTCTATAACAAAGGTACACGAAAATGTTTTTTTTTTGTTTTCTGACTGCTTTTTAATGTACAGAGGGGCTTGTGTTGGGCTCTTCTGCTGAGGGATCCGAGTGCACTCCAGCTGTCAATTGAACTAAATTATCAGGAATTACTATGGCCCCCGTAACAATAATCTCGTGGAACGTCCGGGGGATGAACTCCCGTATAAATCGTTCCCTAGTCTTCAATTTCCTTAAACTCCACAGACCAGACATTTGTATATTACAGGAGACCCACCTTGTTGGTGGCCGGGTCCTAGGCCTTAAAAAGCCATGGGTCGGCCATTACTATCACGCCACTTTCTCTTCCTATGCCAGGGGGTGAGCCTCCTAATTCATAAGAACCTGCCCTTTACATTGCTGGACTTGCACTTGGATCCTGAGGGTAGATTTGTGGCACTCCACGCAGTCATTACTAACATACCTATGGTGGTTGTGGGGATTTACATACCCCCACCAGCATCAATGTTAATATTAAACAATATTGCTAAATTTGTTGTAGGCTGTGGCACGGATAATGTGATCATAGCGGGGGATTTTAACATGCCTCCCTGCCCCAATATGGACAAGATGACTCCGGACCCGACCGTGGATTCCCCTCTGTCCATGTGGGCATCCACGTTCGATCTCACGGATGTCTGGCGCTGGAAGAATCCCCATGTGAGAGCATATACCTGCCAATCAGCCTCCTATAGGGCCATGTCCCGTTTTGACTTGGTACTAGTCGCCAGCACTATTCTTCCCAAGGTGCAGATCTCTCACCTGCCTAGAGGTATATCTGACCACTCTCCGGTATTGCTTAGACTCAACATGAGACCTGTTCCCACCGACTGTTTCTGGAGACTGTCCCGTTTTTGGATCTCTGATGACCGCATAGCCCCTGGTGCAGAACTGGCTATGCAAGAGTTCTGGAACACCAATCCACCTGCCACATCACCAGCTAAAAGTTGGGAATGCTTTAAGTTCCATGCTAAGTACATTATCAATTGGCTATCACTCGTACCCGGCACCAGACTGGAGAAGCGCTGCTACAGGCTGAGCGCAGGGCCACTGAGTTGGAGACACAATACTCTGCTAGCAGGGATGAGATTCACAGGGTTGCCTTAAAATGTGCGGTGCGAGAGGTGTCTCTTTTGCGGGTAACGGCCACAAAAAAACAATTAACCACTTCAGCCCCGGACCATTTGGCAGCCAAAGGACCAGAGGTCAAAAAAAATTTTTTATCAATTTCGCACTGCACTACTTTAACTGGTAATTGCGCGCGCGGTCATGCAATTTTGTAACCAAACGAAATTTGCGTCCTTTTCTTCCCACAAATAGAGCTTTCTTTTGATGGTATTTGATTGCCTCTGTGATTTTTATTTTTTGCGATATAAACGGAAAAAGAGCGAAAATTTTGAAAAAAAAAGAGATTTTCTACTTTTTGTTATAAAAAAAATCTAATAAACTCAATTTTAGTCAAACATTTGGGCCAAAATGTATTCAGCCACATGTCTTTAGTAAAAAAAATGCCAATAAGCGTATATTTATTGGTTTGCGCAAAAGTTATAGCGTCTACAAACTAGAGTACATTTTCTGGAATTTACACCGCTTTTAATTTATGACTGCCTATTTCATTTCTTGAGGTGCTAAAATGGCAGAGAAGTACAAAACCCCCCCAAATGACCCCATTTTGGAAAGTAGACACCCCAAGCTATTTGCTGAGAGGCATGTTGAGCCCATTGAATATTTTTTTTTTTAGTCCCAAGTGATTGAATAAAGACAAAAATAAAAAAGATTTTTTTTTTTTTTCAAAAAGTTGTCACTAAATGATATATTGCTCACACATGCCATAGTTATATGTGGAATTGCACCCCAAAATACATTTTGCTGCTTCTCCTGAGTATGGGGATACCACATGTGTGGGACTTTTTGGGAGCCTAGCCGCGTACGGGGCCCCGAAACCCAAGCACCGCCTTCAGGATTTCTAAGGGTGCAAATTTTTGATTTCACTCCTCACTACCTATCACCGTTTCGAAGGCCATAAAATGCCAAAATAGCACAAAACCCCCCCAAATGACCCCATTTTGGAAAGTAGACACCCCAAGCTATTTGTTGAGAGGCATGGTGAGTATTTTACAGCTCTCATTTGTTTTTGAAAATGAAGAAAGTAAAGAAAAAAAAAATTTTTTTTTCTTTTTTTCAATTTTCAAAACTTTGTGACAAAAAGCGAGATCTGCAAAATACTCACCATACCTCTCAGCAAATAGCTTGGGGTGTCTACTTTCCAAAATGGGGTCATTTTGGGGGTTTTATGCCATCTGGGCATTCCATGGCCTCCGAAACTGTGATTGGCAGTGAGAAGTGAAATAAAAAAATTACACCCTTAGAAAGCCTGAAGGCGGTGATTGGTTTTTGGGGTTCCGTACGCAGCTAGGCTCCCAAAAAGTCCCACACATGTGGTATCCCCGTACTCAGGAGAAGCAACAGAATGTATTTTGGGGTGTATTTCCACATATGCCCATGACATGTTTGAGCAATATATCATTTAGTGACAACTTTTTGTAAAAAAAATATATATATATTTTTTTTTTTTTTCATTATTCAATCTCTTGGGACAAAAAAAAAAAATATTTAATGGGCTCAACATTGCTCTCATCAAATAGCTTGGGGTGTCTACTTTCCAAAATGGGGTCATTTGGGGGGGGTTTGAACTGTCCTGGCATTTTATGCACAACATTTAGAAGCCTATGTCACACGTCACCCACTCTTCTAACCACTTGTAGACAAAGCCCTTTCTGACACTTTTTGTTTACATGAAAACATATTTTTTTTTTGCAAGAAAATTACCTTGAACCCCCAAACACTATATATAATGTTAAAGCAAAGGCCCTACAGATTAAAATGGTGGGTGTTGCATTTTTTTTTTTCCACACAGTATTTGCGCAGCGATTTTTCAAACGCATTTTTTGTGGAAAAAATACACTTTTTTTTATTTTAATGCACTAAAACACACTATATTGCTCAAATTTTTGATGAAATAAAAAATATGATCTTAGGCCGAGTACATGGATACCAAACACGACATGCTTTAAAATTGCGCACAAACACGCAGTGGCGACAAACTACATACATTTTTAAAAGCCTTTAAAAGCCTTTACATGATACCACATTAGATTCACGGAGGAGGTCTACTGCTAAAATTACTGCCCTCGATCTGACCTTCGCGGTGATACCTCACATGCATGGTGCAATTGCTGTTTACATATGACGCCAGACCAACGCTTGTGTACGCCTTTGCGCAAGAGAAGGGGGGGCAGGGGTGCTTTTTTTTTTTTTTTTTTGGTTTTTTTTTTATTTATTTAGCTTTTTTATTTTATTTTTTTAAACTGTTCCTTCCATTTTTTTTCTTTGTTATGATTTTTATTGTTATCTCAGGGAATGTAAATATCCCCTATGATAGCAATAGGCAGTGACAGGTACTCTTTTTTTGAAAAAATTGGGGTCTATTAGACCCTAGATCTTTCCTCTGCCCTCAAAGCATCTGACCACACCAAGATTGGTGTGATAAAATGCTTTCCCAATTTCCCAATGGCGCGGTTTATATCCGGGAGGGGGGACATTCCCTCCCACTGCTTGTAAAAGCAGTCTAGAGGCTAATTACCCGCTAGAATTGCTTTTACATGAAAGCCGATCACTGGCTGAAAAGAATGATACCAAGATGATACCTAAACCTGCAGGCATCATTCTGGTATAACCATTCAAAGTCCAGCAACATACTGGACATATATTGTAATCTTTTTTTTTTCATGCAGCCTCTTGGCTGAACGAAAAAAAGAGATTGATTGGTGGGTATGCCCACCATTAGAATACCTCCCTTCATCCACCCACTTCTAATGATGGGCATACATGCACCATTTATATATGCCGATGCATGGGGGCATCCTCCCGCAAAAGTTATGCCGTGTACACACGGTCGGAATTTCGACCGTATGTACGTGGCATTAGGAGCCAATCGCTCCCCCCCCCCCCCCTGCTGCCCCCATGCTTCGGCATATATGCTCTTTTTTTTAACTGTGGTGGTGAAATCACCTCCTACAGCGTTGGAGTCGCGGCTTTATGTATCGTGGGAGCAAACGCTGTTGCTGTCAAGATAAATAAATCCGCGTTGCAACTGAATGGCGCACCTGAAAACAAAAAAATGCTCAACACTAAAACACAGTAAACAAAATTACATACCTGAAAAGCAAGCATGATAAAACATGATAAAACATAATAAAACATTGCAGAATAGAATGGAGTAAAAAAAGAGCAACAATAGAGAGAGAATAGAGTGAGAGAGAGAACAATAAAACGACAACTATTTTATTTTTTTTTTTTTTTTTTTAGATTCACAGGTAAAAAAGCTCCTGACTGAAGCGACTGAATCAAAACGCTACCACAAAAAAAATGTTAGCGATCGCAGGGATCAGGCCTGACTCTGCGAACGCTGCAGTTATGTGTGCTTAGTGTTTTGTAAGTGACAGTGATCGATCGATACTGCACTTGGGTGGGCTGGGCTGGGCTGGGCGGAGGGGGAAAACGCAGGTGCTAGCAGGTATCTGGGCTGATCCCGCTAACAATGCGGTTTTTTTTGGAACCCTAAACTGCTGGGACGCTAGTATAGATCTGATCAGATCAGATATTGATCTGTTCAGATACTGTGCCACTAAGGGAGGTGTATGCTTTGCGCGTGGGTGTTTGCGGTACTGGCACTAACCTGGGGCGACGCAGACCTTATTTGACCCTAAAACCTAATTGATATCACCCGCCGGGCGATCAGGGGGTTAAACCGTTATTGGGTAATAAATGGCGGGTGCCCTGACAGTATAAAAAACAAGCTAACTAACCAGCGTCACCCGTAACAGTAATACAAAAAAAAACTGGTTACCTAGCGACACTAATGCAGCGATCAGAAAAACGATCGCTTAGTGACACTGGCAAAAGGGGGTGAAAGGGTTAACTAGGGGCAATCAGGGGGTTAAAACCTTTATTAGGTAATATATGGGGGTACCTGACGCTATATAAAAACCTGACGGGGAACCTAAATAACGAAATAACTAACTGGCTAACCAGCGTCACCAGTGACAGTTATACAGTGATCACTGGTGAAAGGGTTAACTCTAGGGGCAATCAGGGGGTTAAAACCTTTATTTAGGTTGTAATATGGGGGTACCTGACCTATAAACCTATTTATGAACCTATATAAACATGGCGGTTACCTAAAAAAAAAAAAATGGTTACCTAGCGACACTAATGCAGCGATCAGAAAAACGATCGCTTAGTGACACTGGCAAAAGGGGGTGAAAGGGTTAACTAGGGGCAATCGGGGTTAAAACCTTTATTAGGTAATATATGGGGGTACCTGACGCTATATAAAAACCTGACGGGGAACCTAAATAACGAAATAACTAACTGGCTAACCAGCGTCACCAGTGACAGTTATACAGTGATCACTGGTGAAAGGGTTAACTCTAGGGGCAATCAAGGGGTTAAAACCTTTATTTAGGTTGTAATATGGGGGTACCTGACCTATAAACCTATTTATGAACCTATATAAACATGGCGGTTACCTAAAAAAAAAAAAAAATGGTTACCTAGCGACAGCAGTGACACTAATACAGCGATCAGAAAAACGATCGCTTAGTGACACTGGCAAAAGGGGGTGAAAGGGTTACCTGGGGGGCAATCAAGGGGTTAAACCTTTATTAGGGGGGGGTAGGGGGCTACCTTGGACCTAAAACTAACTGCACTGACAGTTATTACAGTCACACTGACACTAAATGCAGTGATCAGTAAAAAAATGATCACTGCAATTAGTGACACTGTGACTGGGGGGGGAGGGGGTGATCTGGGGGGTGATCTGGGGGTGACAGGGGGGTGTTTTGTGTGCCTATGTGTACTGGTGTCAGTGTACTGTTGGTGCACTAACCTTTAGATGTTCACAGCTCGGCGTTCCGGTCACATAGACCGGCGCACCGAGCGTGACATCACTTCCTCTGCCTGTGTTTTGATTGACACAGACAGAGGAAGCATCTGATTCGCCAGGAGCGATCGCGAGGGGGTGGCCAGAAACCACTGGCCGTCCCCTCATCCCGGATCGCTCCTGAAGCGATCCCGACCGTCCCCGCCGGCCGGGGGGGTCCGATCGGACCCCCCACCCGCCGGAAGAATGGCACGTACAGGTACGTGATTCTGCCTGTACGTGCCATTCTGCCGACGTATATATACATGGGGCGGGGGGATGGTTATAAGTGGAATCTATTGGGTAACATGTAGTTAGATCTCATCATTACCTGTATTGATACTATTTGGAAAACCGAACATATTACTGACTCAGAAATGTTCATCAAAGATAGTTGTTAAAGCTGTACGTTTTTATGTGTCCTTTTGATCACTTGATGAATGGCAAAAAGATATAACGGATTCAGTCTAATTCACTTCCCAGAGTCACTTTTTCCAACAAATCCAACTTTTGATTTTAGTGAACCAACACAAAGTCCACTTTTGGTAAGCCTCAGCACAAGTTAACCAACCAATAAGCCGCGGCTCCTGTCAATATTGTGGTAATACTGTCATGTTGACAAGCAAGCGTTATAGGTTTGCAGTAATGGATACGTTACCGCTCCAAGCCGATCATATGCTCCTTGCGAGCGAGTTCCTCATACCGGTGACAAATACCGTATGTTGGCCCCGGGGCCGTTCGTACGAGTCGCCAATGAAGGGGAAGGTGATGGCAGGTCGGCTGGTGCACGTATCGCTGCTTGGCTGTAAGTAGATGGAGACCGCTTATGGTTATTGCTGGGGATGTCCTGGGTTGGATCAAGCGCTGCTCGTGGCTCATCCCATACTCCGTACGGGAGTTCCGCACTAGATGGTAAACGTCTGCTGTCTGTCACGTGGTGCTGTGACGTCGACGCGTTTCGCTAGATGCGTGATAGCGTAGCTTCTTCCCGGACGTTTGTTGCGCTACCGCTGGAAGTCCCTTTTTATTTGCGATTTGTTATCAGCAATTATCAGCAGATGCTGAATCAGACAGGGGAAAGTCTTGATTGATGCAGTTTGTCCTCTATGACTACCTTACTTGATTTTAGCAGGGCGAATTAAAGGGGTGGGACACCCTGAAAACAAAAACTTGAAAAAATGTTAGTAACAATTCAAAATGAAAAAAAATAAATAAAATTTTTTTTTACTTACCAGAAATGGCTGTTGCTAGGCAGATCATCCTAATCTGCCTCCTCCAGCGCCGCTGTGATCTTCTCTCCTTCTGTCTTCTAGTGAATGGGGCGCGGTGTGTTGTGGGAACTGTGTCCCACAACACACCGCGTTCCCCATTCACAAATAAGACTTGCGCATGCGCAGTAGACCGCGTGCCGACTCGCGCCTGCGCAGCAGTCCGCGCGCCAACTCGCGCATGCGCAGTAGGAAACGGGAAGCCGTTTCCCTTACTGAGGATGGTGGCGCTGGATCCAGATCGCCGAGGGACATCTCGGCCTCCACGAACGACATCGCGGGCGCCCTGGGAGGGTAAGTGTACTTATTAAAAGTCAGCAGCGACTTTTTTTTTTAGCTGCTGACTTTTACTTTTTTTTTTTCAGGTGAAACACCGCTTTAATCAAGCAAATACCGGCTCTAAAATAATTTTTTTGTATTAAAGAAGTAGGTAGTATTGTTCAATAGTATTTGAATGGTAGACCTGGGACTTGACAACATATAATATACAGAACAAAACAGGCCAAATTAATGGTAAACAAACTTTCTGTACACAAAAACATTTAAAAACAAGACAAAGGGGGAGAGCACATCACCTTGTGGATACATCATATGTGTGACATAAGTGTAGAACTGGTAGCCACTGGTGTTGAGTTAAAACATTAGATAGAAAGAAGGTAAGTATATATGTAGTAGCCGTTAGCATGGATGCAGCAAAAAGTTGCATCATGATATTGTATGAGTAATGGCAATGTAGTGAAGAGAAAATAATATTAGCCTGTGAGGCAGTATTTATTAACCCGTTTTTTGAAAGTTAGGTCCCTATTGTACAGAAAAGCAGATATGCTCATAGGGACTAAGTGTCCAGGAAGGCCTGGAGATTGAGTTCGGTATTTAATCCGACGGGAACGAGAGATTTTAACCGGTAGACCCACCACTTTTCCTTTTGTAGGAGTACTTTATCAAAGTCCCCTCGTCTTATTGGTAGCTTTAGTGCATAAATGCCCTTTACCAACAGTCCTTTGGGGTCACCGCCATGGCATAAGGCGAAATGTTTCGCTAGGGGTTTTTCGGGTATCTTTCCCTTCTCTCTAATTTCGCGTAGATGCTCACCTATCCTTATTTTTAGTGATCGTTTAGTCTTCCCTACATATATTTTGGGACAGGGGCAAGTTATTATGTAAATTACCCATGTAGTCGAGCAGTTGATAAGGTCACAGATCCTAAGAGTCTCTTTGCCTTGGGCATCCATAAAGGTAGATGTCCTATGCACGAATGGGCAAATCTGACATCTTGAACATGGGTACATCCCATTGGATCCTGGGTACTTGGAGAGCCATGTCTGGTCTGGCTCTTTGGTAAATTCGGATTGTATCAACATGTCTCCCAGGCTTTTTGCTCGTCTGGCGACAAGCTTAGGGGTGCTGCCGACTATTTCACCAATCACTGGCGAACTCGTCAAAATTCCCCAGTGCTTCTCGAGTATCGAGCGGACCTTATTCCACTGGGAGCCAAAGGTGGTAATAATTCTGACAGGTTCATCAGTTTTCGGGGTAAGTGCATCGGGGGTAGTTCCCTGGTCAAATTCGTAACAAACTATCACGATCCCTCAGAGCGGCCTTTTTCTTGGCTCGACTGATCTGACCATGGGAGTAACCACGTTCCCGGAATTGTGTGTAGAGTTTGGAACTCTCGCGTCTGTAGTCCTCAGGGTCTGTAAAGTTTCGTTTTATACGCAGAAACTTCCCCACCGGAATTCCACTTTTTAACCAATGTGGGTGGTGACTGGTGGCGTGCAGTAAAGTATTTGCTGAGTTTTTTTTTTTCGAAACGTACAGGTCCTGAGGATGCCATTTTCGATGAAGACCCTAAGGTCAAGAAATGATAATGACTTTTGGTCAAAATTGTATGTTAGTCTTATGTTTCTCTGGTTGATATTTAAGTCCTCCATAAATCGATGGAGGTCATCCAGGGAACCGCGCCAGATCATCAAGACATCGTCGATGTACCGCAGCCAAGTCTGTACGTGGCTGCGGTACATCGACGAGGGATAAACATCCTCCTCCTCCCAGAGACCTAAATGGAGGCAGGCGTACGTTACACCAGACCCATTGTATTTTTGAACAGGGTGAGCGGACAGGGGGACTCTTAGCTTGGCTGTCTAGGGAGCAGACAATGTCAACCTCGGTTGCCAAAATTAGAAACGACTCTGGTCGATTGCTGTCTGATCCTAGAGAGATAAACAGTTGTTTGGCCTCATACTTAGAGACCGTTGACTTACCCTCCCTTACAGAGGAGGCACGTGAGAGGCTCGACGCTCCGCTCACTCTTGAAGAACTACAGAACGCTATTAACTCACTGCAGTCGGGAAAAACACCAGGTGACGATGGGTTCCCTGTAGAATTCTACAAGGCACACGCGGAGGCCCTTGCTGCTAGGTTACTCGAGGTCCTCTCTGCATCCTTTGAATCTGCTTCCCTGCCCCTGTCTATGACTAGAGCCATCATTGTAGTGATCCCCAAGCCCCGGCAAGGACCCGGAACTTTGCTCCTTGTACAGGCCCATCTCGCTCCTTAACGTGGATGCAAAGATCCTTGCTAAGGCTCTTGCTACCCGACTGAATACGGTTATTTTGTCCCTGATCCACAGGGATCAGACTGGTTTTATGCCGGGCAAAGGAACCGGCATAAACCTACGGAGGCTGTTTACCATCCTTTCAAGCCCAAATGTTGTAGGGGAGGCCGCGGTGGTGGCCTCTCTGGATGCGGAAAAGGCCTTTGACTCGGTGGAGTGGGAATACCTGTGGCGTGTTCTGCAGAGGTTTGGTATAGGACCTAAATTCATAAAATGGCTGTGTTTGCTGTACTCCAATCCGACAGCCAGAATACGCACAAACGGTATCCTATCGACCTCGTTTCCACTCCACTGGGGTACCAGGCAGAGCTGTCCGTTGTCCCCGGCCTCTCTTTGCCCTGGCAATTGAGCCATTGGCGACACTACTCAGGACTGCAACGGAGGTAAAGGGCATTCCATTCCCCCCTATGACTGAAAAAGTTTCACTGTACGCGGACGACATGCGGACGACATGCTCTTATATTTGCAAGACGACAAGCACGCACTGAGGGCCGCTCTGTCCGTTATTAACCAGTTTGGGGTGTTCTCGGGGGGTTAGCATTAATTGGGGAAAATCACTCCTGTTTGCCCTGAATAATACCCCACCACAATCGGATCCCCTAATACCCCTCAAATGTGTCACCCAATTCAAATACTTAGGCATACAGGTACAGAACACCCTGAAGAGCTACCTAGCTGATAATGTGTATCCCATACTGCTTAAATTCACCCAACGATGCTCTGTATGGAAAACTCTCCCATTAACACCGGTGGGGAGGGTAAACCTAATCAAAATGACCTTTCTCCCCAAATTCTTGTATGTCTTCCGCCACACACCAGTTCCCATTCCAAACTCCTTCTTCATCAAGCTAGACCGAGCCATCACCTCCTTTGTTTGGGCAGAGGGGACACCTAGAGTAGCTAAGCAAACACTACAAATGTCACTTACGGAGGGAGGCCTATCCCTACCAAACTTTAAGAAGTACTACTGGGCGGCGGTACTGGTCTCCGCGCGCTGGTGGTTCACGCAGGACAATACTAACCCGGCAGTAAACCTGGAAGCTGCGATTCTGGGTTCGTACTCTGAGCTTACTAACTTGGTATATAGAGGCCCGAGGTATAGCTCCCAAGTTACCACACCCATGAAAACAACGGTCGGGGTCTGGCAACAGGTAACAAAGCACCTCAACGATCCAAATACAATTTCCCCGTGTACCCGCAGGTCTGGGCCAGGTGCGAAGTCCGGACATTGTGCCAAATCTACAGGGGCGGCTGTCTCCTTTCATTCGCCGAGTTGAAAGGCAAACATCAATTACCCCCTGGATGTTTTTCAGGTATATTCAACTCAGACATGCGGCACGAGCGCAATTCCCCAATGGGATAACCCTCGCCACACACTCGGTTGAATCCCTCTTGATGGCTTCCGAGATAGACCACACATTATCCTCCATATATCTCAGACTTACGTGTAAGGACGCATCTAAACTGGTTCCGCTATTCAACAAATGGCAATTAGATATCCCGGAGCTGACTGAGGAGGATTGGTCGGAGGGTCTGCAGCAATGTATTCCCTTCATGAGCGTGGGACAGGTTTGTGCAATTAAAGTTTCTCCATAGAGCATACTATACCTCCCACAGACTTTCCACAATTTACCCAGGAATTGAGGACAAGTGTCCTAAATGCAGACAGTCGGTGGGAACCTTCTTCCATGTAGTGTGGTCATGCCCAGTTCTCCAAACCTTTTGGCACGCAGTGGTGAGAGAGATAAATGGAGTGGCGGGACTGCGGCTGGAGGTAGACCCAATGATTTTGCTACTTGGCATAACTGACAATCTAGCCACTAGCAAACATATTAAATTGTTTATTTTCTACGCAGCCTACTATGCTAGAAAGGAAATCTTGTTTAGGTGGAAGCTCCCAGACCCCCCCCCCCCCCCCCCCCCCCCCCCCCCCGCGGTAAAGGCGTGGAAAGCCCTGGTGAATGCGATACTACCCCTATACAAACTCACCTACCTGGGTCAAAACTGCCCCCAAAAGTTCAACAAAATCTGGATGACCTGGGTGGAGGCCAAGCACCTGTGAGGTGCTTGGCCTCCACCCAGGTCATCCAGATTTTGTTGAACTTTTGGGTGCAGCAAAACTCATTGCTGATCTCTTATTGGGAGTTTAGCTAGTGGGGGCCAAGGGTCCAAATCCTGAACCACCTGGTGGGCCCCCTCTTTGTGGAGACGCCTACATGGACATTGCTCTGGCTGCTGTTTCTCATATATTCCCCACAGAGTGAAGTGTTGAATCCTAAACCTTTTCCCTTATTCCTTTTCTCCCCTGATTCACCCCCCCCCCCCACATCATCTCATGTACTGCTGATCTGTGGAACCCAGAACCAATAGCTCTGCTATATCTTAACACATAGCTTTGGGTGAAGCTGACTGCCCAATCCGGAAGACACCATGGTTTTTGTGTTGTGGAAAGCTAATACAGAATTCAATGTGATAACTCCTTTATTAAGATGCTCAAGTTTGCCCAAATGTATTGTATCACATACCTCTTCATGTGTATTCTCTGCTCTGATATATTGCATTATGCATACCATGTATTTTCACGTGTAACATATAATTCATCCAATAAACATTACCGGTGTTAAAAAAAAAACTTCTGTAGAAAAAAAGTTATCGTACAGAATACAGTGTGCTTGTGGCTTAACCACCTGATTACTTTGCACTTAAACCCCCCTCGTGACCAGACCAATTTTCAGCTTTTGGCGCTGACGCACTTGGAATGACAATTGCGCAGTCATACAACACTGTACCCAAATGACATTTTTATAATTTTTTTCCCACAAATAGAGCTTTCTTTCGGTGGTATTTAATCACAGCTGGGGTTTTTATTTTTTGCTAAACAAACAAAAAAAGATGGAAAATACAGTGTGCTTGTGGCTTAACCACCTGATTACTTTGCACTTAAACCCCCCTCGTGACCAGACCAATTTTCAGCTTTTGGCGCTGACGCACTTGGAATGACAATTGCGCGGTCATACAACACTGTACCCAAATGAAATTTTTATCATTTTTTTCCCACAAATAGAGCTTTCTTTCGGTGGTATTTAATCACAGCTGGGGTTTTTATTTTTTGCTAAACAAACAAAAAAAGATGGAAAAAAAAAATAAAAAATCATGTTTAATAGTTTGTTATAAAATTTTGCAAACAGGTAATTTTCCTGCTTCATTGATATGCGCTGATGAGGTGGCACAGGTGGGCACTGATAGGCTGCACTGGTGGGCACTGATAGGCTGCACTGGTGGGCACTGATAGGCTGCAATGGTGGGGACAGATAAGTCGGTACTGATGGGGACAGCAAAGATGGCACTGATGGGCACGGATGGGTGGCACGGATGGGTAGCACGGATGGGCACTGATGGATGACACTGATGGGTGGCACTGATGGGCACTGATAGGTGGCACTGATGGGCACTGGTAGGTGACACAGATGAGCACTGGTAGGTGACACAGATGAGCACTGGCAGGTGACACTGATGTGCAGCACTGGCACTGTGGGCACTGAGAGATGGCACTGTGGGCACTGGGAGATAGCACTGTGGGCACTGGGAGATAGCACTGTGGGCACTGGGAGATGGCACTGTGGGCACTGAGAGATGGCACTGTGGGCACTGGTAGGGGCACATTAATGGGGAAAAGGTGGGCACAATATATTGGGCACATCACTGGGCACATTGCAGTGAGAGGGACTGATGTCCCTCTCACTGCCGCCGGTGATCGGCTTTTTTTTTTTCTCCTCGCGCTATCAGCGCGAGGAGGAAAAAAAGCCGATTACCGGCTCTGTTAGTATCACATGATCAGCTGTCATTGGCTGACAGCTGATCACGTGGTAAGGGGTCGGGATCGACCCCTTACTCGGATCTGTGATCCAGCGAGTCTCACAGACTCGCTGATCACAGAGCGCGCCGCGCGCGCCCTTCAGGGGGCGCGCAGGCAGCTCGTGCCCGGAACGACGTCCCGGCCCATAGATCCGCGCTGTAGCCGTCATTTGGCTATAGCGCGGGTCTATAGTGGTTAACAAATATTTGAGTGGGGAATGTTTATTATATTGTACCAGTATTGCCAACCGTTAGTATTTTTACTGGCAGCCAGTAAAAAACAGGCAATTTTGTCCTGCCAGTAAATGCCAGTAAAAGGAAAAAGTTGCCAGTAAAAAATATGGCTGTGATGTTCGGCTCGGTCCAGAGCTGGCCAAGACCATCCGAGTGCCTGCTACAGCATGTTCGGGCAGCTCCGGTGGAAGCGGTGCCCGAGCGAGTTGTGTGATGTCATGGTGCAAGGGAGCCAAGCAGAGCGGGCAGAGCCTCGTGTGCAGGTCTGCAGGACAGGAGCAGGGCAGGCCGGGAGCGGGACTGTCAGTGCTGTTTAGACTGGAGTGGACTGAAGGGACCAAGAGTCAACTTCATGTGTGTGCCTTCCTATTCTAATTTCTTGCCCTCCCGAGTCCTGTCCCTGAGCTCCTTATTTACTTTATCGAAAATAAAATAAGAAATATGTTTTTTGCCCTAATATCTACCTTAAATCACATTGATAATTGCATATTGTACTTGTTTGTAGCCTAAATACTAACATTTTCACTTTTTAACTTTGTAACTTTGGGAAATGCCAGTAAAAACTTGGCTGCGCCAGGAAATTCTGGGTGTCTTGTCAGTAAATTTCAATCTGGTAAATTGGCAACACTGTATTGTACTCAATGGGGTAGATTTACTAAAATTGGAAAGTGCAAAATCTGGCGCAGCTGTGCACGGTAGCCAATCAGCTTCTAACTACCGCTTGACAATAAAACCTGGAAGCTGATTGGTTTCTATGCAGAGCTGTACCAGATTTTACACTCTCCAGTTTAAGTAAATCCACCCGATTGTGTTACACAAAAACCCCCACTTTTTTTAATACTCCTTTGGTTTAATACTACTTTAATAACAAATAAGCCCTTAGTGTGTCATTCATCTCTTCTCTTCTACATAATTGTTGTTTTTCAGCACAGATATACAGTACATGAATATCATTTCAGACAACACAATAGAGAAGGAAATTACTTTCTCAGCACCAGATACATAAAAGGAGGTGGTTTGGGTTCAGTTCTTTGAAGATGTATAATCTGTCATTTTCCTGTTAAAGTGTATTTAAACTAGGGTTGCCACCTTTTCTTCAAGCCAAACCCGAACATTTTAGTGGTGCACGGCAGCACGGCACTGTGCTTGCTAAACTCAACCCATTCACCTGAATGGGGCTGCGCTGCAACCGTGTGCAATGCACATGGCTACAGCACAGTGGCAAGGGTTTTTAGGGGTTAAAAACAGGTGGTGAGGAGCAGGGGTCCAGTCCTGGGGAAAAAAGTGTGGGAACTCCCACCCAGGATCCACTCACCCACCAAAAAAAAAATGATCCGCTCATATGCACGAACGCTTCAAAAGCTGAACTGTTAGTACAGAAAAAAATAAATATAAATACGGTAATTCTCTGAATAATCAGAATTCATTCAATTGAGCTTCCAGTGAACATCATGTTCTGATCTTTATTGGGGAATGTTATTTTGTATATAGAGTGTTTATGTGGTGAGTTTACACTTTTCATTGAACAGAGTTTGGATAACACAGGGTTAAACGGAAAGGTCATAAATGAGCTGCACATTATCTGGACAGAATGCTTGGGGAGATAGTGATGTGTTCCTGCTTAGGAGATGTATGTTAGCTTGGGGGGGGCTGCAAACTCTGCAGGGCTCCAACACACACTCGCTGCTATTCCAACCCTTCACATATTTCCACATAAACTTCCCTCCTGGCATTAAACTTTGCCAGGTATTGTGCTCAGCTTACCACCCCAAACAGATGTTCCTCCCTCAGCTCACCTCTCTCCCTGCATGTCCTGTGAGCAGATTAGCTGTGCTCCTCCTCTGGGTTCTCTCATCATATAGCACTGAAGATAGAGGAGGGGAGGATTCAGCGGGACACACAGAGCAAGTATGCAGGAGACAGAAAATCAGGAGGGGCCAGCAGGGAGGAGCGCATCACGAGAGGTCTGACTAAATACAAACTCTTAGCAGCAAGGACATGATCTACCTGTCAGCTAGCTGTGATTGACAGGTAGATCAAAGTGGAAGCTGTCATTGGGCCCCCTACTGGCAATGCCTGAATGGTCAGGTGTGCGGCACTTACTATTGCGAGCTGTGTTGGCAGCTGCTGGTGTAGCACCTGCCACACAGCTCACATACTTCAAAGTCTTGCAGGACATGGCTGCTGAAGGGAACTGAGTTCCTGTTGTGGAAAAAGTACAGGAACTCCGTTCCCATGCGTTCCTGCAGGACTTGAGCCCTGGTGAGGAGGCAACATAACGCTTCTTCACCACCTGTCAAATACCTTCAAAACATGATCCCCTATGGATCATTCTTCAGAGTGCCCTGCCACTCTGTTTACACTTGTGGATGGGGGGACAGTAAAAATTAAAGGTTGAGCTGTGTTTTAACTGCTACCCAACCATTCCCCTCAAGCTGAAAAGGCAGCAGAGGGGGGATGTATACCTGCCACAGCCAAAATGCTTTGCATCACAGTGTGGCAAAACATGTCTGCACTGTTGGGTTCAGCGAGCAGTATTGCCTGTCGAATGTGGCCCATTCAAGTGAATGGGAGCTCCCCACATCCATGTGCAATGCATTAACTTGCGGGGCGAAGCTGTGGGGTTTAAACAGGTGGTAAGAAGGCGATATAACACCTCCTCCCTGCCTGTCAAATGCCCTCTGAAGAGCAATACAAATGTGTATTACTCTTCAGAGGGCACCACATGTGTAAATGAGCCATAAGGCTGTTCAGCCATTCCAGTATATTCTGTGGAATCAGCTGGGGGCCAGGGAATGGAACAGGCCTATTTAACCCCTGTGCAGGCAGAGTGACAGGAGGGGGCAGAGTGACAGGAGGGGACAGGCAGAGCGACAGAGAGGGGGGCAGGATGACAAGAGGGGGCAGGCAGTGTGACAGGAGGGGGGCAGGCAGTGTGACAGGAGGGGGCAGGATTACAGGAGGGGGGCAGGCAGAGTGACAGGAGGGGGGCAGGCAGTGTGACAGGAGGGGGCAGGATGACAGGAGGGGGGCAGGCAGAGTGACTTCTTACCCAGCTAAGTATTGTGGGTGTAGCTGATTCTGCGGCTGGTCTCCTGTACGGTCTGTTCCCGGTCAGCTGTCTTTGTGATAAATGACATGCTGATCGGCCAATCATGGAGCTCCCATCCCCGATCCAGCACGCTGTCCTCCAATTCTCCACTGACACCCGAACACTGACAGGGAACTGCTGGCCGGACTCTTTCTTCTATAGTGGTCTCCTCCTCTGTAAAGTTTTCCAGGCCCTCACCCTCAGTGTCTGCCGGGTACCTCTTCTAGGATACTGTGCATTGCCTGAGAAAGTCGTCAGGATACTATAGAAGCAGTGTCGGGACTGATTAAATTGTCTGAACTGCTGTATTAGCATAAGAACCTCTGCCTGAAAACCTAGTAATGTTCCTGCCCCGGCCCCCAGCTGAACACATGGAGCCCTGAGACACAGTGCGGTCTAAATCAGTTGTCCGGTTCCAGGTGGCAGGAGACCCGGACACGTGATTAAAAATTACTCTAAACCCGTACTGTCCGGGTGAATCCCAGACAGGTGGCAACCCTAATTTAAACCCAAGAATAAAATGATGGCATTGCAGCTTCCAGCTCCTTCGATGTGGCGGCTGCCATCTCTATTCACACTTCTTTTATCCTGGTGATCCTGCCACTAATACTGTCTGATAATAATCTTACACTTCCTGTCCTGCGGTGACAAGGGGACTGAGCAGTGTTATTCCTAGAACAGGGAGTGTGCTAGGACTACATAACACCTCCCTCACAGTGCCTAAAATAACTTTGCATGGGCCTCCTGTCATCCCTTGTACAGTAGTGCTCATACAAAAAAAAAAAAAGGAAGAGCAGCACTAGAAGCCAATCAAATGTGGTTCATGCACGTCTTCTCCAGAACAGGAGGTGTTTTGTAGTCCATGGAGATAGCAGGGCCCTTCTATTCCTTTTGTATTGAACTGTGTTGTAATTGTACTAACCCCTTTTATATTGTAAAGCACTGCCGATAACAGGCTGGGAAGTTATCAGCTCATAAAGATTCCTGGTGAGATGACAAACACATTGTGTCCCTGATTTTGAGGGACTATCCCTGATTTGGAGAAACGTCCCTCTGTCCATCATTCCTCCTCATTTGTCCCTCATTTTGGTCTGATTTATATAGCTGTATATAAAATTCACTTTTTATCTATCAAAAAGTGTTTTCCAGCACTAAGACATTATTAATAATAAAAAAAAATTGTGTTTTAATAATTAATTAGTTATTTATTATTATTTTCTTTTTTTAAGGGGTAAGGGTTAAAGTTAAGGGTTAATTATTTATTTATTGTTACTTAGTATTAATTTATTTCATTTCATTTTATTTATTTGTGTATTTATTTTACATTTATTTATTAATATTTGTATAATAATAATAATAATAAAGAAATAAAATAATAATAAATAACCCTAACCCCAACTTCTAATCCTAACCCTAACCTAAACTGAACTCGAACCCCTTACCCTAACGAAAAAACATTATAATAAATATAAAAATGATAATAAAAGAAGAAATAAAAGCTAATGGAAAAGCTAAAAAAGCTGAAATACCTTGCAACAAATGATGCTCACAAACACCGGAAAAGCTCTCAAAGACGCTGCGCTCAGGTGTGAATGCAGCCTTAACTGCTTTCCGCCCGCCCACTGTCAAATGACGGTGGGGCGGTGCAGCTCTTGTTCTGGGCCGCCGTCATATGACGGCGGCACGGAACGGCTGCTCCTGCACGCCCGCGGGGGCGCACAGCGCGGTGATCGTGGCCGCACCGCGTTGCTAGGACACTGTGCGATCCCGATCTGTGTAAAGTGCCGTGTCAGCGGCTCTTCACCATGTGATCGGCTGTGTGAAGAAAATGATAAAAAATGTGTTTAAGTACAGTGTAGCATGACCGCGCAATTGTCATTCAAAGTGCGACAGCGCTGAAAGCTGAAAAATGGCTTGGGCAGGAAGGGGGTGTTCGTGCCTGGTAGGCAAGTGGTTAAAGCCCACCCGCCGAGAGGCTGCACATGTGGTTGGCAGGAAATGGTTAAACAGTATGTTGCATTCAGAGGGAGGCACTGACACTGAACACAGCCCATTCATGTGATTAGGGCCATGGCACAACATACAATGTATGTGCTTGCAGTAAGTTGACCTTTTTAGGGTTAAAAGCAGTGAGGGGAAGACATATCACCTCCTCATTGCCTATCAAACACAATCTGAAAAGTGCAGGGGCGGTAATAATAGCCACACACAACTGTCCCTGATTTGGAGGGACTGTCCCTCATTTGGAGGAATGTCCCTCTGTCCCTTTTCCTCCTCATTTGTCCCTCATTTTGGTCTGATCTGTATAGATGTATATAAAATGCACTTTCTATCTATCAAAAAGTGTTTCCCATCGCTAAACCTTTCATCTGATTTCTAAATTGCTGAATTTGTAAATTCCAAAAGCCAATATAAAGGAATAGTAGTGGTAAAAAATCACTTGTGGGTTTAACCAATCTTGTTTTTTTGTAAAATTATCCTTTAAGGGGTGTGGCAAGGGGTGTGTCCTATGCCTGAACACTTTTGCTAATAGGTGTCCTTCATTCCCACTGGAAAAGTTGGGAGGTATGGAGTAGGCTGTGGACTATTAAATGTGAACAGTACCAGGCGATATGAAGGGAATAAGATGACTGCACATCTGCCTGAGGGAAAACAACGCACTTCCGGCAGGCTCTAATGATGACAAAAGCACACAATGCTCTCTCAAATACTCTCAAACCAAGTTACTCTCAAACCAAGGTTTTACTGTACTTTAAAGTTTCCCTAGACTTCCACCAACTTTGCATGCCCTGAGTAGATGGTCAGTTTCCGAATGATATATCAGAGAGCCTTAGGGATTAAATACCTACCCGATTCATTCTAGTGAGGACTACCCATCCAACATATGGAAAAAAAGAAAACTGCGCCAGGTAAAAAAATAGACAGTAAGTATAAAGAAAACCAATGCACATGTGTGATCTGTGTATCTGATTTGTAGTACTTGAGGTACTAGTAACCTAAAGAATATAGTCTGCACACAGATTTAAAAAGGGCATAGGCAAACAGTATTAATATATTCACAGGTTATCACAACATAAATGACAAAATGTTCGTCAAGAAATGTCCAAATATAAAACTGTGGGCAATGGTAGAATGGTATTCTCAGAGTGCTTATGATAGATGAATTTCAAAACAATGGATGAATGCCCTCATATACAGTTGATTCCACTACACCAATGTGCTCCACTTCTATAAAAGTGCCATCACCAGTAACTAGGCTCCTTACCAGATGTACAGAAAACAAAAGCACTCAGGATTGAGCCTTAACCCAGGATTCCGAACATCAGGTATGGTTTCCCCTCAGACCATGTCCTCCAAGATCAGTAAGTTCAGACCAGAGATCCAAAGTGGGGGGGGGGGGGGACGTTCCAATATCAAGATGAATAGATAAAGCACTCAAGGGTGCATCCAAAAGGTTACCATGTAAATAATAAAGGCAGACCATAGCGTGATATTGTAAAAATGAAAATGACTTTAATAAAAATCAGATATTACTCACATTCTTAATGAACAAGATAGGCAGTAAAAATCCAACGATTGTTTAAAAAGAAGCGCCGGCCGGCATCCAATCAAACCCTTTCTCCTTGTAACACGAACGTGGTGACGTCACTGCGCGTCCTCCCAGGCGCGTTTCGTCATCAACAGACGTTTTCAATGGGGATAGGGCGCGCAGTGAGTCACCAGAATTTATACTACCAAGCCTCATTGCGAAAGGCAAGGAAGTGGCCATTCAACCATCTTAACTGTGGGAAAGGTTGCCCATACACAGGGAAAAACGGAAAAAAAAAAGGAAAGAAAAAAAGGCAAATTGCTTATAACCTAATTCTCGACTTAGAAACATGTGAATTAGGTATATTAACAAAAACATACCACAGTTGTGAATAGATTCTAGGTGCATATAGCGCCTATGTATAAGGAATTTTATATTCACATGTGAAAATGCAAACAGAATGGGATAAATGAATTAAATGAAATTAAGAATAGTGGGTATACATGGCCTGTTGAGGTTGAGTGTTCATGTATGTGAGCTGTGAAAAGAAACCCGGACCATTCAAAGGTGAGGAATGGGTCTCCTTGGTGTGGATTACAAAAAGTAAAAGGAATAAATGAATATATAGGGAATTACTTCAGTGAACCCACATATAACTTTGATATATTTTAGACCACGTACTTGCCCTCTATATTGTGTCCTCTTGCATGACCCGGGTCCCCTTGGAGTAGGGTGACCAGATGGTTTCCGGGGACAGTCCCCGGATTGAGGACACTGTCCCCGGACCAAGTCTGTCCCCGGTTTTGTCCCTGGATTGGATTTGAACAGGGGCCCAGGCAATTTTAAAGACAGTCAGTACAGAATAAAAAATAAATAAATCTGAATTGTATTTTTTTCATTATCTGTGCCCATAGGTGTGTGCAGCCTATTGCATTAGAGTGTGCACCCTAAAATGTATTTTTTTTAAAACGGTGTTAGTAGGGCAGAGGTTGGTGTCAGTAGGGCAGTGAACAGTGGCAGCCTGTCCATTACGGGTGCACGGGCGCCGCCCCCTGATCTACATGCAGGGCGGATTCATGGAGTCCAATGGTGGATTATTTTTTTTTTGAAACACGTGTTTAGAGCCAGAGGCTCTAATAGGCCTCAAAAAAGGGTGGGTTTGGGGCACAGAGCACTGCGCTCCGAGCCCACCCAGTTGTATGACGATAGCAAATGGATTGTCGCTATTGTGACACTGATTCTCCTACCAGCCAATCAGGAACGGGTCTAGAGACCAATTTTCCTGATTGGCCGAAAGGACAAGTGATCTTATTGGTCATGGAGGGAGGGAGAAGATGCATGGCTGGAGGAGACGCGTGGCCGGAGGAGAGGCAGGGGAAGCCCGACCGACCCACCAGCCGCCACTGTGACTCCAGGAGAGGCTCAGCCATCCAGCATCCAGCACTCCCCGGCTCGGACAGGGGAGGGAGGAGGAGGGGAGATCAAAGTCATCCCGGGTAGGACATCTGCCTCCTAAAGTAAGGAGGCCGTCCATCTCCCGACTCCCGCGGGGTTGTTGCTGGTGTTCATGTCCATCTCCTGGGGGGAATGGCCTCATCACCCGCCGGGGGAGTTGTGTCGTTGGTTTGTGGCCCCACCCCCAAATTATTGAGCACCAGTCACCACTGAGTGGCAGTAGTTTTTTATTACTTTATTTTTTTATTATTTTTTACAATATTTTTTAGGAGCCCCATTAAGGGGCTATTGTGAAATATCAGCAGGGAAATCTGCCCAGGCACACCAGGCACACCCCTTGCGCACGCCTATGTCTGTGCCCCTTTCTGATGATCATGTCCCAGCAGTGACTAAGTGCATCTCCCTCTTCCAGCAGTGACTACTCAGAGCCCCCTCCAAACAGTGAAATAGCAGCTCAGCTCCTTCTCCCAGCAGTGACCTCCAAGCCCCTCCCCCTCCCAACATTAACTCAATAGTTCAGCTCCTGCTCCCAATAGTGACTCAACAGCTCAGCTCTCCCACCCAGCGATGATTGAATAGATCTGCTCCACTAGGACAGCTCCCCCTCTCGGCAGTGACTTAACAGCTCAGCTCCCTCCCTCCCTGCATTGACTGAACAGATATTGACTGAACAGATCAGCTCCCCCTCCCAGCAGTGTCTGAACAGAACAGCTCCCCCTCCCAGCAGTGTCTGAACAGATCAGCTCCTCCTCCCAGCATTGACTGAATAGATCAGCTCCCCCTCCCAGCAGTGTCTGAACAGAACAGCTCCCCCTCCCAGCAGTGTCTGAACAGATCAGCTTCCCCTCCCAGCAGTGACTGAACAGCTTAGCTCCCCCCTCCCAGCATTGACTGAACAGATCAGCTCCCAGCAGTGATTGAACAGCTTAGCTTTCCCCTCCCAGCAGTGACTTAACAGCTTAGCGCCCCCCTCTTATATTGGGACTGCGACATCATGGCGGACACATTGGACATTTTTGGGACCATTGTCATTTATATAGCAATCGGTGCTATACAAATGCATTGATTCCTGTGTAAATTACACTGGCAGTGAAGGGGTTAAGTGTGTCCTAGGGAGTGATTCTAACTGTGGGGGGCGTGGCTATGTGTGACATGACATCGAGTCCGCGGGACCAGTGATCACACTCACGGAGGTCGTGGCAGGCTGAGCTGCTGTGCCGCTTCTGGGAAAGTGGAGCTGAGCTTCTGATTATTGCAGGGAGGCGGTGCAGGGTGAGCTGAGGTGTCACTGCTGGGAGGGGGAGCTGAGCTGCTAAATCATTGCAGAAAGGTGGAAACTGAGTTTCTATTATGGAAAGACAGAGCAGGGAAAACCCAGCAGCTATATCACTGCCGGGAGAGGGGAGCAGAGCTGCTGAATCACTGCTGGGAAAGGGGAACTAAGCTCCTGGGTCACTACAGGGAGCACCTGCAGTGTGAGCTTAGGAGTCACTACTGAGCTGATTGAGAGGGAGTAGTCACTGCTCGAATGTGAGAGCTGATCTTCTCAGTCACTGCTGGGAGGGGAAGGGTGGGAGTGTTAGAGAGACTGGCAGATTTAGATACACTAACAAATTGAAGCTGAATCCCAGATAATACTTAATAATCAGTTACAGAAAACAGATTTGTTCCTTTTGGGATAAAGGAATAAAATAAATAAATAAAAGCTTATCATTGTTAGCACTCCTGTCAGTGTTAAATGGTATGTCTCACCCCTCTAAGTGCTACATCTGCCAGACATAGAGACCTTTTGGGAAAACATCAGACTTACTGGCTGGATCACCAGAATAATGGAAAGAAAACCTGAAAGAGAAAACGAATGCAGTCATCACATCTAAGAATTGGAAAGCTGCAATATAATAAAGTCCCATTGAAAACGTCAACCTATGACGAAACGCGTCTGGGACGTACGTGCTGACGTCACCACGCCATTGAGGACGGGATTTTCTGTTTTGTGTTGCCGGCCGGCTTCCGTTTTATGCTTAAAACGATTTTGCTTTATGTAAGTGTAACTTTTAAACTTTTTTACAATAAATTTGCCAAACGTACTACCCCATGGTCTGCTGCTTTCTCTCCCTTTTGGATAAAATATTGAGCCGCTGAGCTAAGGAGAGTGAGCATCGATCTTTGAAGTGGACCAGGACCTCTCACTACCAACCACTGGCCTATCTTACCTGGGAGACTATATGCACTGTTATCGCTGGTCTCTGGTAAGGAGCCCCTCTGTGTGGTGACGGGACACATGTCAGTCTTTTGCTTTTTGGATCACTGGTGTATGCGTTTTGATACTCCTTCTTGCTGGGATAAATGTCAATCGTTTTTGTTGTGTTTTGGTAAGCGCAATATTCAAATGGTGGAGGAGTTTTTATTTGAACACATTTAATTTTTTTATATATATATATTTTTTGGTTTTCCAACACTGGGTGTTCCCCCCAATTTTCCTAATTTAATTTAGTAGAATTTTTACATAGAAAAGGGTTGTATATATTTATTTATATATAACTTTTTTCCAAAAAATTTTTGTCAATATTACGCTATGTCTGCTCCCCTTTTTCCTTTTTGGTAATAACCACTGGGGACACACGTCACTCTCGAGTACCTCAAGTTCCGGGTTCCTGATTCATCTAAAGGCCCAGGCTGGGTATAAGCCAACTGCGGATTTGTTGCTTATCTCTGGTAAGCATATCACTTGGAAGGCTGGGACATTGATTTGCTAAAAACACTTCTATCACCTGCGAATCCCTTTGGAAGGACTCATTCCTCTGTATACTAATATACCCTGCCCCTTTCTCTTTGAGGACTATTAATAGAGAACCTCCAGTTTGGGACTTCTTTAAATTCACTTAAAATAATTTATTAATATACTCACCATTGGGTTAATTATTTTATTCACTATATATTTTGTATCTTTCTAAATTTTCTCTGTAAGCAATGTTTGAAAAAATTGTGTATTAATTTTTTGTATTGATTCCACTCAACTGTGATACTATTGGTCAACACTCACTAATATTAGCGCAACTTCTCTTTTTATCCTGTAATTTTGTGTATATCCCACAATAAGTTTGCAGCTTTTTTATTATCATTTGTAATCATTCACACAGGGCGCCTATAGGGAACCCATACACCCCCCTCCCCCGCTCCAAGCGCAGTTTTCTTCCTTTTTATTTTTTGCAATATAATAAATGTTTGCTTTTGGGTTTATTACCGCTTTAAAGGGGAAGTCCATCCTAACACTAAAATTGCTACATCTACAGGCATCCACGATCTAAGACTAACCTATCTAACCATGTAAAGAAGAAATTGCTATACATACCTTTTTTGAAGCCAATCCGGTCTCCAGCGGCGGAAGCTCTGCAGAGGACACGCAGCTGATGACGGCTGTGAAATGAATGGGGAGTGATGTCACCCATAGACTTCCTATGGGGCTTCCGTTGTCGGCTGTGTCCATTGCACCCACCTCCACAGAGATTCCACTGCTGACAGCTCAGCATGGGACCGGACCAGATCGGCTTCAGAAAAGGGAAGTATAGCGATTTCCTTACAGGGTTAGATAGGTTAGTCTTAGATTGTGGATGCCAGTAGATTTAGAGATTTTAGTGTTAGGGTGGACTTTCCCTTTAAAGTGACAGATATATTGTATATTGGTAATGTCTTGATACCAATAGCGTTGTCCAGACATCAAAACGTTATAATGTAACCTAGAGTAGTAAAGCGGCTTTTGATTGGTCAGTTTTGAAATCAGTCAGGTAGCCTCAGCAGTACAGCCAACTGTCAGTTCAGGAGAGACAGAGACATGTCACGGATGAGCACAGTAGGACCTCCAGGGCTGGCCATGGACTGGGATTTCGGGGCTTTATTGGCCTGTTCCAATACTGACATCCTGGAACAGACAATTAGAAGAATGGCCTGGACCACATTCCATGAGATGCGGCTGGGGGACGAATTTTGTGATGTTACCCTAAAGGTGGATGATGTCGAGTTCAAAGCCCATAAGATCATTCTCTCTGCATGCAGCCTTTATTTTAGGTAAGTGTAGATAAATCACTACTGGCACAAAAATGTGACCCATTTAGCTCTAATCAAGCTGCTATAACATTGTCCAAGGACTGCAGCCAACATTATTACTCAATGGGAATTGACCTCCATGGTGTAATGGACTCCCATTGCCTTGCCCTGTCTAGTGACAGTTGGCCTCCACTGGTCACAGAGACAGTTTTAATTTAATGGCCTAGGACACAATGAGCGCGTATGTTCACTGTGTTAAGTTAGTAAAAAAAAATGGGGCCTGTAAATCAAATATTTACTAGCCCCTTCCCCTGCTGGGGGGGGGGGGGGAGAAGGGAAGCCAGCAGCACTGTGGGGCAACATTGGGGGAAGTCTGGGCAATCGTCACTGCATATAGTGATTAGGGTGTGCCCAGGCACACCTGGCACACCCCCTGCGCACGCCTATGCTCCTCAGGTTGGTGTTCCTAAGCCTTAGCCCAACTTTTGAATCAGCCTTTCATCCAAAAACATCCAAACACATTAATAAAACCTTCCACTGACAGTGTTTATAAATGCCATGCAATGTTATAACATTTTGGGGCTGTGCTTCGATCTGTTTGGCTGTTTTTAGGATTGCTGATTGCAATGGTGGTTACATTAGGCTAAAAAAGTCTCTTTACTCAATGTAATTCCTCAATCTTCTAGGCCGAGTGACAGTGGGGATTATTTAGCCCAGACGACTGACATCTTGTGGCTTACAAGAGGTACTGCAGAGGTTGACCAAATGATTGCACCATGTTCAAATGGTTCATGCAACATTGGCTCAGTCTTTCCCCCATTCAAACCTGAGTGTGATCTTATCCATGTGATTTATTATTAATATTATACAGGATTTACGCTCCCCTTTGTGGGTATCTTTCATTTGGAGACTGTAAACCTTTTACTTCTACAATAAAAACAGATTTATAAAAAAAGTATTATACGGGATTCATACAGCACAAACATTCAGAGGCTTCTCTTGCATGTACTCATTTTCAGAACTTGCTGTATAGAAGCAAAATCACACATTTTTGGCCCCATAGATTGTTAAGGGATAGCGCCTGATAAATAAAAACACGTGTTGTTTAAGCGTTCCCATTATAGCTTATAGAGTCGAAAACACACAATTCTGCTCCAAAGAGCCATGAAAATAGCTGCTTTATGCCCTATTGGCAAGCGGCACATCCAGAACAGCTGGTGTATGGTGCATCTGGCCAATGGGGTGCAAAGCAATGATCTGCATGGCTCTGTCTGCTTGTCCTGAAATTAGAAAGAATTATTTTATTTTTTGGATATGTGATAGAATGAAACACATGTATAGCTATTGTGCCATGCAATGATTCAGTTGGAGGGCTTGTTGATTGCTTTAGTCCCTTCTCAACACAAATTGTATGGCTACTGTATACAGCGGCCTTGATGGGTCCCAGGCCCTACTCCATAGACCATGGTTTCCATTTACTACCTTGATCGCCAAATAGTCTGCAAAATCTTCTTGGCTAGGATCTTGGGTTTGGGAACCCCATGGTATGAAACGGCACATGGCCACATCACTTGCTTTTTTTCTGCACAGCCCCTCTATAGGCTAGGCCTTTTGGCTAAACCAGGGCAATTTTTACTACCAGGCTGCAAGGCCTTGCCCGTGCATCTGCACTGGCACTATTTATTATATTTATTTTTCTCCACTGTTTTGTCACTTTGCACTTCTGTTTCTTTTACTTGGATGGTGGTGGTGGGTGTGAGACTTGGGCCTACCCTGAACTCTAGGGGAAGGATGTGTGGTTATTAGGTTATAGTAAGTATATAACTCCCGTGCTGTCAAAAACAAAACTAAGGATACACTGCAGCAGACACCTGATTAGCCCATCCTTAACAGATAGAGAGGTAAATGAATAAATAATGGTGTTGCACTGTGAACATATTAACCACTTGACAACTGGGCACCTAAACCCCCCCTCGTGACCAGACCAATTTTCAGCTTTCAGTGCTCTCACACTTCGAATGACAATTACTCAGTCATGTAACACTGTACCCAAATTATTTTTTTGTCCTTTTTTTCCCCACAAATAGAGCTTTCTTTTGGTGGTATTTGATCACCTCTGGGTTTTTTTTTTACTTTTTGCGCTATAAATGAAAAAAGACCGAAAATTTTGAAAAAAAACTAATTTTTCTTAGTTTCTGTAATAAAATTTTGCAAATTATTAATTTTTCTTCATAAATTGTGGCCACGATTTACACTGCTACATATCTTTGGTAAAAATTAGTGGATATTATTTGATCTTTGTGAAAGTTAGAGAGTCTACAAGCTGTGGTGCAAATCATACAAAATTGATCACATCTGATGTACTGGTGGCCTATCTCATTTCTTGCGACCCGAACAAGCCAGGAAAGTACAAATACCCCCCCAATGACCCCTTTTTTGAAAGTAGACATTCCAGGGTTTTTAGTAAGATGCATGGTGAGGTTTTTGATGTTGTAATTTTTTCCCACAATTCTTTGCAAAATCAAGATTTTTTTTTCCCCCCACAAAATTGTCATTGCAATAGGTTATTCCTCTCACATGGCATGTGTATACCACAAATGACACCCCAAAATACATTCTGCTACTCCTCCTGAGTATTACGATATCACGTGTGGAACTTTTTCACAGACTACCCACATAGAGAGGCCCAACATGCAGGGAGCACCATCACTTGTGCTCACATAACTTGTTGACTACCTATTACACTTTTGAAGGCCCTGGAGCACCAGGACAATGACACGTGACACTGACGTGGCACTGATGACAGATGGCACTGATATGTGGCACTGATGTGGCACTGATGACAAATGGCACTAATACGTGGCACTGATGACACGTAACACTGATGACAGATGGCACTAATATGTGGCACTGATGACATGTGGCACTGATAACAGATGGCACTGATACGTAGCACTGATGACATGTGACACATAACAGATGGCACATGACACTGACAGGTGGCACTGATGACAGATGGCACTGATGACAGATGGCACTAATATGTGGCAATGATGTAGCACTGATGACAGATTGCACTATGTGGCACTGATGACAGATGGCACTAATACGTGGCACTGACAGATGGCACTAATACGTGGCACTGATGACAGATGGCACTTATACGTGGCACTGGGGACAGATGGCGCTGACATCTTTATTTAACTTTTTTTTTTTTTTTTTTACACTGACGCTGCAGCCGTTCGCTCTCCCTCCTCACACGCTGTCTCTGTGTGAGGAGGAAGAGCCGGCAATGAGAGATGATCTCATATGTTTACGTAGGCGCGCGCATCGTGGAAGTAAACAGGAGGACGTCCAGGTACACCCTCCCGGTAATTGGAGTCCGCACTGTAGCCGTCTTTCGGCTATAGCGCGGACGCCTAGTGGTTAAATAAATCAAGTGCTAGTGCAATAATCAACAATAAAAACTTGCTAAATGCTAAAGTGCCAAGTGAAAAGTGAAACACATTTAGTTTCTAAAAGCAAAAAAACTAAATTTAGACCCATTTAGCTCTAATCAAGCTGCTATAACATTGTCCAAGGACTGCAGCCAACATTATTACTCAATGGGAATTGACCTCCATGGTGTACTGGCCTCCCATTGCCTTGCCCTGTCTGGTGACAGTTGGCCTCCACTGGTCACAGAGACAGTTTTAATTTAATGGCCTAGGACACAATGAGCGAGTATGTGCACTGTGTTAAGTTAGTAAAAAAAACGGGGCCTGTAAATCAAATATTTACTAGCCCCTTCCCCTGCTGGGGGGGGGGGGGGAGCCAGCAGCACTGTGGGGCAACATTGGGGGAAGTCTGGGCAATCGTCACTGCATATAGTGATTAGGGTGTGCCCAGGCATACCTGGCACACCCCCTGAGCACACCTATGCTCCTCAGGTTGGTGTTCCTAAGCCTTAGCCCAACTTTTGAATCAGCCTTTCATCCAAAAACATCCAAACACATTAATACAACCTTCCACTGACAGTGTTTATAAATGCCATGCAATGTTATAACATTTTGGAGCTGCGCTTCGATCTGTTTGGCTGTTTTTAGGATTGCTGATTGCAATAGTGGTTACATTAGGCTAAAAAAGTCTCTTTACTCAATGTATTTCCTCAATCTTCTAGGCCGAGTGACAATGGGGATTATTTAGCCCAGACGACTGACATCTTGTGGCTTACAAGAGGTACTGCAGAGGTTGACCAAATGATCGCACCATGTTCAAATGGTTCATGCAACATTGGCTCAGTCTTTCCCCCATTCAAACCTGAGTGTGATCATAGCCATATGATTTATTATTATTATTATTATTATTATTATTCCTTTCTCTGCCCTATTAATGTGAAAATATTAATAAAAAATGAATAAAAACAAATCAATAATTAATATACACACAAGTGCCATCCTCCAACCCTATCAGAAGGTCCACACCTCTGTATGGTCCGGGAGCTGGGAGTAAACAATGCAAGAGCCTGTTCTTTGCACTCATGATGCACTGATTGCGAATGAAACGCCCTGCAGGCTTAAATGCAAACATTTAATAAATGTACTTTTTTTTGCTACATTTTATTACTTCTTCCTGATGGCCGTATGCAAATATGCAGCCTCACGGAAGTGGGTCTTTATCCGTGGGGACACTTATAAGCGCCTCTGTGTTTGTGTTCACAGCGCACTCCCAGCACAGAGACCAGGCTGAGTGACACTGGGTGTTATTCAACCCAGAAGACTGACATCTTGTGGCATACAATAGGTACTACAGAGGCTATCCAAATGATTGCAAGAGTACCATGTTCAGATGGTTCATGCAACATTGGCTCAGTCCTGCCCCATTCAAACCTGAGTGTGATCATAGCCATGTGATTTATTATTAATATTATACAGGATTTACGCTCCCCTTTGTGGGTATCATTCATTTGGAGACTGTAAACCTTTTACTTCTACAATAAAAACAGATTTATAAAAAAAAATTATTATACAGGATTCATACAGCACAAACATTCAGAGGCTTCTCTTGCATGTACTCATTTTCAGAACTTGCTGTATAGAAGCAAAATCACACATTTTTGGCCCCATAGATTGTTAAGGGATAGCGCCTGATAAATAAAAACACGTGTTGTTTAAGCGTTCCCATTATAGCTTATAGAGTCGAAAACACACAATTCTGCTCCAAAGAGCCATGAAAATAGCTGCTTTATGCCCTATTGGCAAGCTGCACATCCAGAACAGCTGGTGTATGGTGCATCTGGCCAATGGGGTGCAAAGCAATGATCTGCATGGCTCTGTCTGCTTGTCCTGAGCTAGGACACTGTGCGACCCCGATCTGTGTAAAGAGCCGTGTCAGTGGCTCATTAACCATGTGATCGGCTGTGTCCAATCACAGCCGGTCACATGTAAATACGGAGATGCCGGTAATCGGCGCTCCTCGCCTCACACTGACAGAGTGTGAGGAGAGGAGAGCCGATCAGCGGCGACCTTCACAGGGGGACAGCTAGGGAAGTAATCAGGGCACTGATCATCAGTGCCCTGATTACAATATATAAATAAAGTGACCCACCATAGCCAGCATACAGTGCCCACCAATGCCAGCATACAGTGCCCACAAGTGCCACAAATCAGTGCCCATTAGCCATCCCAGTCAGTGTTGGCAATTAGTGCCGCCTATCAGTGCTGAACATCAATGCCCATCACTGCTGTCCACCAATGCCCATCAGTGTCGCCCATGGGAACCACCCATCAATGCCCATCTGTACCGCCTATCCATGCCACCTATCCGTGCCCACCACTGCCGCCTAACAGTGCCCACCACTGCCGCCTAACAGTGCCCATCAGTGGCACCTAACAGTGCCCATCAGTGCCGCCTATCAGTGCTCATCAGTGCCACATATCAGTGCCACCTATCAGTGCCCATAAGTGCGGCATATTAGTGCCTTCTCATTAGTGCCACCTCATCAGTGCCCATAAGTTCCGCCTCATCAGTGCCCATAAGTGCCACCTCATCAATGCCCACTAGTTCAGCCTATCAGTGCCCATCGGTGCCGCCTCATCAGCGCACGTCAGTGAAGGTGAAAAATTACTTAGTTACAAAATTTACTGACAGAAAAAAAGTAAAAAAACTTTTTTTTTTCCAAAATGTTTGGCCTTTTTTTTTTTGTTGTAAAAAATAAAAAAATACAGCAGTGATTAAATACCACCAAAAGAAAGCTCTATTTGTGTGAAGAAAATGATAAAAAAAAATTTTTGAGTACAGTGTAGCATGACCGCGCAATTGTCATTCAAAGTGCGACAGCGCTGAAAGCTGAAAAATGGCTTGGGCAGGAAGGGGGTGTTCGTGCCTGGTAGGCAAGTGGTTAAAGCCCACCCGCCGAGAGGCTGCACATGTGGTTGGCAGGAAATGGTTAAACAGTATGTTGCATTCAGAGGGAGGCACTGACACTGAACACAGCCCATTCATGTGATTAGGGCCATGGCACAACATACAATGTATGTGCTTGCAGTAAGTTGACCTTTTTAGGGTTAAAAGCAGTGAGGGGAAGACATATCACCTCCTCATTGCCTATCAAACACAATCTGAAAAGTGCAGGGGCGGTAATAATAGCCACACACAACTGTCCCTGATTTCAAGGGACTGTCCCTGATTTGGAGCAATGTCCCTCTGTCCCTCTTTCCTCCTCATTTGTCCCTCATTTTGGTCTGATCTGTATAGATGTATATAAAATACACTTTTTATCTATCAAAAAGTGTTTCCCATCGCTAAACCTTTCATCTGATTTCTAAATTGCTGAATTTGTAAATTCCAAAAGCCAATATAAAGGAATAGTAGTGGTAAAAAATCACTTGTGGGTTTAACCAATCTTGTTTTTTTGTAAAATTATCCTTTAAGGGGTGTGGCAAGGGGTGTGTCCTATGCCTGAACACTTTTGCTAATAGGTGTCCTTCATTCCCACTGGAAAAGTTGGGAGGTATGGAGTAGGCTGTGGACTATTAAATGCGAACAGTACCAGGCGATATGAAGGGAATAAGATGACTGCACATCTGCCTGAGGGAAAACAACGCACTTCCGGCAGGCTCTAATGATGACAAAAGCACACAATGCTCTCTCAAATACTCTCAAACCAAGTTACTCTCAAACCAAGGTTTTACTGTACTTTAAAGTTTCCCTAGACTTCCACCAACTTTGCATGCCCTGAGTAGATGGTCAGTTTCCGAATGATATATCAGAGAGCCTTAGGGATTAAATACCTACCCGATTCATTCTAGTGAGGACTACCCATCCCACATATAACTTTGATATATTTTAGACCACGTACTTGCCCTCTATATTGTGTCCTCTTGCATGACCCGGGTCCCCTTGGAGTAGGGTGACCAGATGGTTTCCGGGGACAGTCCCCAGATTGAGGACACTGTCCCCGGACCAAGTCTGTCCCCGGTTTTGTCCCTGGATTGGATTTGAACAGGGGCCCAGGCAATTTTAAAGACAGTCAGTACAGAATAAAAAATAAATAAATCTGAATTGTATTTTTTCCATTATCTGTGCCCATAGGTGTGTGCAGCCTATTTCATTAGAGTGTGCACCCTAAAATGTATTTTTTTTAAAACGGTGTTAGTAGGGCAGAGGTTGGTGTCAGTAGGGCAGTGAACAGTGGCAGCCTGTCCATTACGGGTGCACGGGCGCCGCCCCCTGATCTACATGCAGGGCGCCGGATTCATGGAGTCCAATGGCGGATTATTTTTTTTTTGAAACACGTGTTTAGAGCCAGAGGCTCTAATAGGCCTCAAAAAAGGGTGGGTTTGGGGCACAGAGCACTGCGCTCCGAGCCCACCCAGTTGTATGACGATAGCAAATGGATTGTCGCTATTGTGACACTGATTCTCCTACCAGCCAATCAGGAACGGGTCTAGAGACCAATTTTCCTGATTGGCCGAAAGGACAAGTGATCTTATTGGTCATGGAGGGAGGGAGAAGATGCATGGCTGGAGGAGACGTGTGGCCGGAGGAGAGGCAGGGGAAGCCCGACCGACCAACCAGCCGCCACTGTGACTCCAGGAGTGGCTCAGCCATCCAGCATCCAGCACTCCCCGGCTCGGACAGGGGAGGGAGGAGGAGGGGAGATCAAAGTCATCCCGGGTAGGACATCTGCCTCCTAAAGTAAGGAGGCCGTCCATCTCCCGACTCCCGCGGGGGTGTTGCTGGTGTTCATGTCCATCTCCCGGGGGGAATGGCCTCATCACCCGCCGGGGGAGTTGTGTCGTTGGTTTGTGGCCCCACCCCCAAATTATTGAGCACCATTCACCACTGAGTGGCAGTCGTTTTTTATTACTTTATTTTTTTATTATTTTTTACAATATTTTTTAGGAGCCCCATTAAGGGGCTATTGTGAAATATCAGCAGGGAAATCTGCCCAGGCACACCAGGCACACCCCTTGCGCACGCCTATGTCTGTGCCCCTTTCTGATGATCATGTCCCAGCAGTGACTAAGTGCATCAGCTCCCTCTTCCAGCAGTGACTACTCAGAGCCCCCTCCAAACAGTGAAATAGCAGCTCAGCTCCTTCTCCCAGCAGGGACCTCCAAGCCCCTCCCCCTCCCAACATTAACTCAATAGTTCAGCTCCTGCTCCCAATAGTGACTCAACAGCTCAGCTCTCCCACCCAGCGATGATTGAATAGATCTGCTCCACTAGGACAGCTCCCCCTCTCGGCAGTGACTTAACAGCTCAGCTCCCTACCTCCCTGCATTGACTGAACAGATCAGCTCCCCCTCCCAGCAGTGTCTGAACAGAACAGCTCCCCCTCCCAGCAGTGTCTGAACAGATCAGCTTCCCCTCCCAGCAGTGACTGAACAGCTTAGCTCCCCCCTCCCAGCATTGACTGAACAGATCAGCTCCCAGCAGTGATTGAACAGCTTAGCTTTCCCCTCCCAGCAGTGACTTAACAGCTTAGCGCCCCCCTCTTATATTGGGACTGCGACATTATGGCGGACACATTGGACATTTTTGGGACCATTGTCATTTATACAGCAATCGGTGCTATACAGATGCATTGATTCCTGTGTAAATTACACTGGCAGTGAAGGGGTTAACCACTAAGGGGCAGTGAAGGGGTTAAGTGTGTCCTAGGGAGTGATTCTAACTGTGGGGGGCATGGCTATGTGTGACATGACATCGAGTCCGCGGGACCAGTGATCACACTCACGGAGGTCGTGGCGGGCTGAGCTGCTGTGCCGCTTCTGGGAAAGTGGAGCTGAGCTTCTGATTATTGCAGGGAGGCGGTGCAGGGTGAGCTGAGGTGTCACTGCTGGGAGGGGGAGCTGAGCTGCTAAATCATTGCAGAAAGGTGGAAACTGAGTTTCTATGATGGAAAGACAGAGCAGGGAAAACCCAGCAGCTATATCACTGCCGGGAGAGGGGAGCAGAGCTGCTGAATCACTGCTGGGAAAGGGGAACTACGCTCCTGGGTCACTACAGGGAGCACCTGCAGTGTGAGCTTAGGAGTCACTACTGAGCTGATTGAGAGGGAGTAGTCACTGCTCGAATGTGAGAGCTGATCTTCTCAGTCACTGCTGGGAGGGGAAGCAGAAGGTTCTGAGCTGCTGTATGACTTCTAGGAAACTGAGCTGCTAAATCACTGCAGGGAGGAGATGCAGTGCAGGGTGGTCTCCTGTGAGATCAGCAGGCTCGCTGCTACTTTTAAAATTTTAAAGTTAGAGAGACTGGCAGATTTAGATACACTAACAAATTGAAGCTGAATCCCAGATAATACTTAATAATCAGTTACAGAAAACAGATTTGTTCCTTTTGGGATAAAGGAATAAAATAAATAAATAAAAGCTGATCATTGTAAGCACTCCTGTCAGTGTTAAATGGTATGTCTCACCCCTCTAAGTGCTACATCTGCCAGACATAGAGACCTTTTGGGAAAACAGCAGACTTACTGGCTGGATCACCAGAATAATGGAAAGAAAACCTGAAAGAGAAAACGAATGCAGTCATCACATCTAAGAATTGGAAAGCTGCAATATAATGAATGCTTTTGGGTTTATTACCGCTTTAAAGGGGAAGTCCATCCTAACACTAAAATTGCTACATCTACAGGCATCCACGATCTAAGACTAACCTAACTAACCATGTAAAGAAGAAATTGCTATACATACCTTTTTTGAAGCCAATCCGGTCTCCAGCGGCGGAAGCTCTGCAGAGGACACGCAGCTGATGACGGCTGTGAAATGAATGGGGAGTGATGTCACCCATAGACTTCCTATGGGGCTTCCGTTGTCGGCTGTGTCCATTGCACCCACCTCCACAGAGATTCCACTGCTGACAGCTCAGCATGGGACCGGACCAGATCGGCTTCAGAAAAGGGAAGTATAGCGATTTCCTTACAGGATTAGATAGGTTAGTCTTAGATTGTGGATGCCAGTAGATTTAGAGATTTTAGTGTTAGGGTGGACTTTCCCTTTAAAGTGACAGATATATTGTATATTGGTAATGACTCGATAGCAATGCAAAGGACAACCAATAGCGTTGTCCAGACATCAAAACGTTATAATGTAACCTAGAGTAGTAAAGCGGCTTTTGATTGGTCAGTTTTGAAATCAGTCAGGTAGCCTCAGCAGTACAGCCAACTGTCAGTTCAGGAGAGACAGAGACATGTCACGGATGAGCACAGTAGGACCTCCAGGGCTGGCCATGGACTGGGATTTCGGGGCTTTATTGGCCTGTTCCAATACTGACATCCTGGAACAGACAATTAGAAGAATGGCCTGGACCACATTCCATGAGATGCGGCTGGGGGACGAATTTTGTGATGTTACCCTAAAGGTGGATGATGTCGAGTTCAAAGCCCATAAGATCATTCTCTCTGCATGCAGCCTTTATTTTAGGTAAGTGTAGATAAATCACTACTGGCACAAAAATGTGACCCATTTAGCTCTAATCAAGCTGCTATAACATTGTCCAAGGACTGCAGCCAACATTATTACTCAATGGGAATTGACCTCCATGGTGTAATGGCCTCCCATTGCCTTGCCCTGTCTGATGACAGTTGGCCTCCACTGGTCACAGAGACAGTTTTAATTTAATGGCCTTGGACACAATGAGCGCGTATGTTCACTGTGTTAAGTTAGTAAAAAAAAATGGGGCCTGTAAATCAAATATTTACTAGCCCCTTCCCCTGCGGGGGGGGGGGGGGGAGAAGGGAAGCCAGCAGCACTGTGGGGCAACATTGGGGGAAGTCTGGGCAATCGTCACTGCATATAGTGATTAGGGTGTGCCCAGGCACACCTGGCACACCCCCTGAGCACACCTATGCTCCTCAGGTTGGTGTCCCTAAGCCTTAGCCCAACTTTTGAATCAGCCTTTCATCCAAAAACATCCAAACACATTAATACAACCTTCCACTGACAGTGTTTATAAATGCCATGCAATGTTATAACATTTTGGGGCTGTGCTTCGATCTGTTTGGCTGTTATTAGGATTGCTGATTGCAATAGTGGTTACATTAGGCTAAAAAAGTCTCTTTACTCAATGTAATTCCTCAATCTTCTAGGCCGAGTGACAGTGGGGATTATTTAGCCCAGACGACTGACATCTTGTGGCTTACAAGAGGTACTGCAGAGGTTGACCAAATGATTGCACCATGTTCAAATGGTTCATGCAACATTGGCTCGGTCTTTCCCCATTCAAACCTGAGTGTGATCATAGCCATATGTTTTATTATTATTATTATTATTCCTTTCTCTGCCCTATTAATGTGAAAATATTAATAAAAAATGAATAAAAACAAATCAATAATTAATATACACACAAGTGCCATCCTCCAACCCTATCAGAAGGTCCACACCTCTGTATGGTCCGGGAGCTGGGAGTAAACAATGCAAGAGCCTGTTCTTTGCACTCATGATGCACTGATTGCGAATGAAACGCCCTGCAGGCTTAAATGCAAACATTTAATAAATGTACTTTTTTTTGCTACATTTTATTACTTCTTCCTGATGGCCGTATGCAAATATGCAGCCTCACAGAAGTGGGTCTTTATCCGTGGGGACACTTATAAGCGCCTCTGTGTTTGTGTTCACAGCGCACTCCCAGCACAGAGACCGGGCTGAGTGACACTGGGTGTTATTCAACCCAGAAGACTGACATCTTGTGGCATACAATAGGTACTACAGAGGCTATCCAAATGATTGCAAGAGTACCATGTTCAGATGGTTCATGCAACATTGGCTCAGTCCTGCCCCATTCAAACCTGAGTGTGATCATAGCCATGTGATTTATTATTAATATTATACAGGATTTACGCTCCCCTTTGTGGGTATCTTTCATTTGGAGACTGTAAACCTTTTACTTCTACAATAAAAACAGATTTATAAAAAAAAATATTATACAGGATTCATACAGCACAAACCTTCAGAGGCTTCTCTTGCATGTACTCATTTTCAGAACTTGCTGTATAGAAGCAAAATCACACATTTTTGGCCCCATAGATTGTTAAGGGATAGCGCCTGATAAATAAAAACACGTGTTGTTTAAGCGTTCCCATTATAGCTTATAGAGTCGAAAACACACAATTCTGCTCCAAAGAGCCATGAAAATAGCTGCTTTATGCCCTATTGGCAAGCTGCACATCCAGAACAGCTGGTGTATGGTGCATCTGGCCAATGGGGTGCAAAGCAATGATCTGCATGGCTCTGTCTGCTTGTCCTGAGCTAGGACACTGTGCGACCCCGATCTGTGTAAAGAGCCGTGTCAGTGGCTCATTAACCATGTGATCGGCTGTGTCCAATCACAGCCGGTCACATGTAAATACGGAGATGCCGGTAATCGGCGCTCCTCGCCTCACACTGACAGAGTGTGAGGAGAGGAGAGCCGATCAGCGGCGACCTTCACAGGGGGACAGCTAGGGAAGTAATCAGGGCACTGATCATCAGTGCCCTGATTACAATATATAAATAAAGTGACCCACCATAGCCAGCATACAGTGCCCACCAATGCCAGCATACAGTGCCCACAAGTGCCACAAATCAGTGCCCATTAGCCATCCCAGTCAGTGTTGGCAATTAGTGCCGCCTATCAGTGCTGAACATCAATGCCCATCACTGCTGTCCACCAATGCCCATCAGTGTCGCCCATGGGAACCACCCATCAATGCCCATCTGTACCGCCTATCCATGCCACCTATCCGTGCCCACCACTGCCGCCTAACAGTGCCCACCACTGCCGCCTAACAGTGCCCATCAGTGGCACCTAACAGTGCCCATCAGTGCCGCCTATCAGTGCTCATCAGTGCCACATATCAGTGCCACCTATCAGTGCCCATAAGTGCGGCATATTAGTGCCTTCTCATTAGTGCCACCTCATCAGTGCCCATAAGTTCCGCCTCATCAGTGCCCATAAGTGCCACCTCATCAATGCCCACTAGTTCAGCCTATCAGTGCCCATCGGTGCCGCCTCATCAGCGCACGTCAGTGAAGGTGAAAAATTACTTAGTTACAAAATTTACTGACAGAAAAAAAGTAAAAAAACTTTTTTTTTTCCAAAATGTTTGGCCTTTTTTTTTTTGTTGTAAAAAATAAAAAAATACAGCAGTGATTAAATACCACCAAAAGAAAGCTCTATTTGTGTGAAGAAAATGATAAAAAAAAAATTTTTGAGTACAGTGTAGCATGACCGCGCAATTGTCATTCAAAGTGCGACAGCGCTGAAAGCTGAAAAATGGCTTGGGCAGGAAGGGGGTGTTCGTGCCTGGTAGGCAAGTGGTTAAAGCCCACCCGCCGAGAGGCTGCACATGTGGTTGGCAGGAAATGGTTAAACAGTATGTTGCATTCAGAGGGAGGCACTGACACTGAACACAGCCCATTCATGTGATTAGGGCCATGGCACAACATACAATGTATGTGCTTGCAGTAAGTTGACCTTTTTAGGGTTAAAAGCAGTGAGGGGAAGACATATCACCTCCTCATTGCCTATCAAACACAATCTGAAAAGTGCAGGGGCGGTAATAATAGCCACACACAACTGTCCCTGATTTCAAGGGACTGTCCCTGATTTGGAGCAATGTCCCTCTGTCCCTCTTTCCTCCTCATTTGTCCCTCATTTTGGTCTGATCTGTATAGATGTATATAAAATACACTTTTTATCTATCAAAAAGTGTTTCCCATCGCTAAACCTTTCATCTGATTTCTAAATTGCTGAATTTGTAAATTCCAAAAGCCAATATAAAGGAATAGTAGTGGTAAAAAATCACTTGTGGGTTTAACCAATCTTGTTTTTTTGTAAAATTATCCTTTAAGGGGTGTGGCAAGGGGTGTGTCCTATGCCTGAACACTTTTGCTAATAGGTGTCCTTCATTCCCACTGGAAAAGTTGGGAGGTATGGAGTAGGCTGTGGACTATTAAATGCGAACAGTACCAGGCGATATGAAGGGAATAAGATGACTGCACATCTGCCTGAGGGAAAACAACGCACTTCCGGCAGGCTCTAATGATGACAAAAGCACACAATGCTCTCTCAAATACTCTCAAACCAAGTTACTCTCAAACCAAGGTTTTACTGTACTTTAAAGTTTCCCTAGACTTCCACCAACTTTGCATGCCCTGAGTAGATGGTCAGTTTCCGAATGATATATCAGAGAGCCTTAGGGATTAAATACCTACCCGATTCATTCTAGTGAGGACTACCCATCCCACATATAACTTTGATATATTTTAGACCACGTACTTGCCCTCTATATTGTGTCCTCTTGCATGACCCGGGTCCCCTTGGAGTAGGGTGACCAGATGGTTTCCGGGGACAGTCCCCAGATTGAGGACACTGTCCCCGGACCAAGTCTGTCCCCGGTTTTGTCCCTGGATTGGATTTGAACAGGGGCCCAGGCAATTTTAAAGACAGTCAGTACAGAATAAAAAATAAATAAACAGTCAGTACAGAATAAAAAATAAATAAATCTGAATTGTATTTTTTCCATTATCTGTGCCCATAGGTGTGTGCAGCCTATTTCATTAGAGTGTGCACCCTAAAATGTATTTTTTTTAAAACGGTGTTAGTAGGGCAGAGGTTGGTGTCAGTAGGGCAGTGAACAGTGGCAGCCTGTCCATTACGGGTGCACGGGCGCCGCCCCCTGATCTACATGCAGGGCGCCGGATTCATGGAGTCCAATGGCGGATTATTTTTTTTTTGAAACACGTGTTTAGAGCCAGAGGCTCTAATAGGCCTCAAAAAAGGGTGGGTTTGGGGCACAGAGCACTGCGCTCCGAGCCCACCCAGTTGTATGACGATAGCAAATGGATTGTCGCTATTGTGACACTGATTCTCCTACCAGCCAATCAGGAACGGGTCTAGAGACCAATTTTCCTGATTGGCCGAAAGGACAAGTGATCTTATTGGTCATGGAGGGAGGGAGAAGATGCATGGCTGGAGGAGACGTGTGGCCGGAGGAGAGGCAGGGGAAGCCCGACCGACCAACCAGCCGCCACTGTGACTCCAGGAGTGGCTCAGCCATCCAGCATCCAGCACTCCCCGGCTCGGACAGGGGAGGGAGGAGGAGGGGAGATCAAAGTCATCCCGGGTAGGACATCTGCCTCCTAAAGTAAGGAGGCCGTCCATCTCCCGACTCCCGCGGGGGTGTTGCTGGTGTTCATGTCCATCTCCCGGGGGGAATGGCCTCATCACCCGCCGGGGGAGTTGTGTCGTTGGTTTGTGGCCCCACCCCCAAATTATTGAGCACCATTCACCACTGAGTGGCAGTCGTTTTTTATTACTTTATTTTTTTATTATTTTTTACAATATTTTTTAGGAGCCCCATTAAGGGGCTATTGTGAAATATCAGCAGGGAAATCTGCCCAGGCACACCAGGCACACCCCTTGCGCACGCCTATGTCTGTGCCCCTTTCTGATGATCATGTCCCAGCAGTGACTAAGTGCATCAGCTCCCTCTTCCAGCAGTGACTACTCAGAGCCCCCTCCAAACAGTGAAATAGCAGCTCAGCTCCTTCTCCCAGCAGTGACCTCCAAGCCCCTCCCCCTCCCAACATTAACTCAATAGTTCAGCTCCTGCTCCCAATAGTGACTCAACAGCTCAGCTCTCCCACCCAGCGATGATTGAATAGATCTGCTCCACTAGGACAGCTCCCCCTCTCGGCAGTGACTTAACAGCTCAGCTCCCTACCTCCCTGCATTGACTGAACAGATCAGCTCCCCCTCCCAGCAGTGTCTGAACAGAACAGCTCCCCCTCCCAGCAGTGTCTGAACAGATCAGCTTCCCCTCCCAGCAGTGACTGAACAGCTTAGCTCCCCCCTCCCAGCATTGACTGAACAGATCAGCTCCCAGCAGTGATTGAACAGCTTAGCTTTCCCCTCCCAGCAGTGACTTAACAGCTTAGCGCCCCCCTCTTATATTGGGACTGCGACATTATGGCGGACACATTGGACATTTTTGGGACCATTGTCATTTATACAGCAATCGGTGCTATACAGATGCATTGATTCCTGTGTAAATTACACTGGCAGTGAAGGGGTTAACCACTAAGGGGCAGTGAAGGGGTTAAGTGTGTCCTAGGGAGTGATTCTAACTGTGGGGGGCATGGCTATGTGTGACATGACATCGAGTCCGCGGGACCAGTGATCACACTCACGGAGGTCGTGGCGGGCTGAGCTGCTGTGCCGCTTCTGGGAAAGTGGAGCTGAGCTTCTGATTATTGCATGGAGGCGGTGCAGGGTGAGCTGAGGTGTCACTGCTGGGAGGGGGAGCTGAGCTGCTAAATCATTGCAGAAAGATGGAAACTGAGTTTCTGTGATGGAAAGACAGAACAGGGAAAACCCAGCAGCTATATCACTGCCGGGAGAGGGGAGCAGAGCTGCTGAATCACTGCTGGGAAAGGGGAACTACGCTCCTGGGTCACTACAGGGAGCACCTGCAGTGTGAGCTTAGGAGTCACTACTGAGCTGATTGAGAGGGAGTAGTCACTGCTCGAATGTGAGAGCTGATCTTCTCAGTCACTGCTGGGAGGGGAAGCAGAAGGTTCTGAGCTGCTGTATGACTTCTAGGAAACTGAGCTGCTAAATCACTGCAGGGAGGAGATGCAGTGCAGGGTGGTCTCCTGTGAGATCAGCAGGCTCGCTGCTACTTTTAAAATTTTAAAGTTAGAGAGACTGGCAGATTTAGATACACTAACAAATTGAAGCTGAATCCCAGATAATACTTAATAATCAGTTACAGAAAACAGATTTGTTCCTTTTGGGATAAAGGAATAAAATAAATAAATAAAAGCTGATCATTGTAAGCACTCCTGTCAGTGTTAAATGGTATGTCTCACCCCTCTAAGTGCTACATCTGCCAGACATAGAGACCTTTTGGGAAAACAGCAGACTTACTGGCTGGATCACCAGAATAATGGAAAGAAAACCTAAAAGAGAAAACGAATGCAGTCATCACATCTAAGAATTGGAAAGCTGCAATATAATGAATGCTTTTGGGTTTATTACCGCTTTAAAGGGGAAGTCCATCCTAACACTAAAATTGCTACATCTACAGGCATCCACGATCTAAGACTAACCTAACTAACCATGTAAAGAAGAAATTGCTATACATACCTTTTTTGAAGCCAATCCGGTCTCCAGCGGCGGAAGCTCTGCAGAGGACACGCAGCTGATGACGGCTGTGAAATGAATGGGGAGTGATGTCACCCATAGACTTCCTATGGGGCTTCCGTTGTCGGCTGTGTCCATTGCACCCACCCCCACATAGACTCCACTGCTGACAGCTCAGCATGGGACCGGACCAGATCGGCGTCAGAAAAGGGAAGTATAGCGATTTCCTTACAGGATTAGATAGGTTAGTCTTAGATTGTGGATGCCAGTAGATTTAGAGATTTTAGTGTTAGGGTGGACTTTCCCTTTAAAGTGACAGATGTATTGTATATTGATAATGACTTGATAGCAATGCAAAGGACAACCAATAGCGTTGTCCAGACATCAAAACGTTATAATGTAACCTAGAGTAGTAAAGCGGCTTTTGATTGGTCAGTTTTGAAATCAGTCAGGTAGCCTCAGCAGTACAGCCAACTGTCAGTTCAGGAGAGACAGAGACATGTCACGGATGAGCACAGTAGGACCTCCAGGGCTGGCCATGGACTGGGATTTCGGGGCTTTATTGGCCTGTTCCAATACTGACATCCTGGAACAGACAATTAGAAGAATGGCCTGGACCACATTCCATGAGATGCGGCTGGGGGACGAATTTTGTGATGTTACCCTAAAGGTGGATGATGTCGAGTTCAAAGCCCATAAGATCATTCTCTCTGCATGCAGCCTTTATTTTAGGTAAGTGTAGATAAATCACTACTGGCACAAAAATGTGACCCATTTAGCTCTAATCAAGCTGCTATAACATTGTCCAAGGACTGCAGCCAACATTATTACTCAATGGGAATTGACCTCCATGGTGTAATGGCCTCCCATTGCCTTGTCCTGTCTAGTGACAGTTGGCCTCCACTGGTCACAGAGACAGTTTTAATTTAATGGCCTTGGACACAATGAGCGCGTATGTTCACTGTGTTAAGTTAGTAAAAAAAATGGGGCCTGTAAATCAAATATTTACTAGCCCCTTCCCCTGCTGGGGGGGGGGGGGAGAAGGGAAGCCAGCAGCACTGTGGGGCAACATTGGGGGAAGTCTGGGCAATCGTCACTGCATATAGTGATTAGGGTGTGCCCAGGCACACCTGGCACACCCCCTGAGCACGCCTATGCTCCTCAGGTTGGTGTCCCTAAGCCTTAGCCCAACTTTTGAATCAGCCTTTCATCCAAAAAAAAACAAATACATTAATACAACCTTCCACTGACAGCGTTTATAAATGTCATGCAATGGTATAACATTTTGGAGCTGTGCTTCGATCTGTTTGGCTGTTTTTAGGATTGCTGATTGCAATAGTGGTTACATTAGGCTAAAAAAGTCTCTTTACTCAATGTAATTCCTCAATCTTCTAGGCCGAGTGACAATGGGGATTATTTAGCCCAGACGACTGACATCTTGTGGCTTACAAGAGGTACTGCAGAGGTTGACCAAATGATTGCACCATGTTCAAATGGTTCATGCAACATTGGCTCAGTCTTTCCCCCATTCAAACCTGAGTGTGATCATAGCCATATGTTTTATTATTATTATTATTATTATTATTATTATTATTATTCCTTTCTCTGCCCTATTAATGTGAAAATATTAATAAAAAATGAATAAAAACAAATCAATAATTAATATACACACAAGTGCCATCCTCCAACCCTATCAGAAGGTCCACACCTCTGTACGGTCCGGGAGCTGGGAGTAAACAATGCAAGAGCCTGTTCTTTGCACTCATGATGCACTGATTGCGAATGAAACGCCCTGCAGGCTTAAATGCAAACATTTAATAAATGTACTTTTTTTTTGCTACATTTTATTACTTCTTCCTGATGGCCGTATGCAAATATGCAGCCTCACAGAAGTGGGTCTTTATCCGTGGGGACACTTATAAGCGCCTCTGTGTTTGTGTTCACAGCGCACTCCCAGCACAGAGACCAGGCTGAGTGACACTGGGTGTTATTCAACCCAGAAGACTGACATCTTGTGGCATACAATAGGTACTACAGAGGCTATCCAAATGATTGCAAGAGTACCATGTTCAGATGGTTCATGCAACATTGGCTCAGTCCTGCCCCATTCAAACCTGAGTGTGATCATAGCCATGTGATTTATTATTAATATTATACAGGATTTATGCTCCCCTTTGTGGGTATCTTTCATTTGGAGACTGTAAACCTTTTACTTCTACAATAAAAACAGATTTATAAAAAAAAGTATTATACAGGATTCATACAGCACAAACATCTAGAGGCTTCTCTTGCATGTACTCATTTTCAGAACTTGCTGTATAGAAGCAAAATCATACATTTTTGGCCCCATAGATTGTTAAGGGATAGCGCCTGATAAATAAAAACACGTGTTGTTTAAGCGTTCCCATTATAGCTTATAGAGTCGAAAACACACAATTCTGCTCCAAAGAGCCATGAAAATAGCTGCTTTATGCCCTATTGGCAAGCTGCACATCCAGAACAGCTGGTGTATGGTGCATCTGGCCAATGGGGTGCAAAGCAATGATCTGCATGGCTCTGTCTGCTTATCCTGAAATTAGAAAGAATTATTTTATTTTTTGGATATGTGATAGAATGAAACACATGTATAGCTATTGTGCCATGCAATGATTCAGTTGGAGGGCTTGTTGATTGCTTTAGTCCCTTCTCAACACAAATTGTATGGCTACTGTATACAGCGGCCTTGATGGGTCCCAGGCCCTACTCCATAGACCATGGTTTCCATTTACTACCCTGATCGCCAAATAGTCTGCAAAATCTTCTTGGCTAGGATCTTGGGTTTGGGAACCCCATGGTATGAAACGGCACATGGCCACATCACTTGCTTTTTTTCTGCACAGCCCCTGTATAGGCTAGGCCTTTTGGCTACAACAGGGCAATTTTTACTACCAGGCTGCAAGGCCTTGCCCATGCATCTGCACTGGCACTATTTATTATATTTATTTTTCTCCACTGTTTTGTCACTTTGCACTTCTGTTTCTTTTACTTGGATGGTGGTGGTGGGTGTGAGACTTGGGCCTACCCTGAACTCTAGGGGAAGGATGTGTGGTTATTAGGTTATAGTAAGTATATAACTCTGCGCTGTCAAAAACAAAACTAAGGATACACTGCAGCAGACACCTGATTAGCTGATCCTTAACAGATAGAGAGGTAAATGAATAAATAATGGTGTTGCACTGTGAACATATTAACCACTTGACAACTGGGCACCTAAACCCCCCTCATGACCAGACCAATTTTCAGCTTTCAGTGCTCTCACACTTCGAATGACAATTACTCAGTCATGTAACACAGTACCCAAATTATTTTTTTGTCCTTTTTTTTCCCCACAAATAGAGATTTCTTTTGGTGGTATTTGATCACCTCTGGGTTTTTTTTACTTTTTGCGCTATAAATGAAAAAAGACCGAAAATTTTGAAAAAAAACAAATTTTTCTTAGTTTCTGTGATAAAATTTTGCAAATTATGAATTTTTCTTCATAAATTGTGGCCACAATTTATACTGCTACATATCTTTGGTAAAAATAACCCAAATTAGTGGATATTATTTGATCTTTGTGAAAGTTAGAGAGTCTACAAGCTGTGGTGCAAATCATACAAAATTGATCACATCTGATGTACTGGTGGTCTCATTTCTTGCGACCCGACCAAGCCAGGAAAGTACAAATACCCCCGCCCCCAATAACCCCTTTTTTGAAAGTAGACATTCCAAGGTATTTAGTAAGAGGCATGGTGAGGTTTTTGATGTTGTCATTTTTTTCCACAATTCTTTGCAAAATCAAGATTTTTTTTCCCCCACAAAATTGTCATTGTAATAGGGTATTTCTCTCACATGGCATGTGTATACCACAAATGATGCCCCAAAATACATTCTGCTACTCATCCTGAATATTACGATACCACATGTGTGGGACTTTTTCACAGACTGGCCACATAGAGAGGCCCAACATGCAGGGAGCACCATCACGTGTTCTAGGAGCATAAATTACACATCTAACTTGTTGACTACCTATTACACTTTTGAAGGCCCTGGAGCACCAGGACAATGACATGTGACACTGATACGTGGCACTGATGACACGTGACACTGATGTGGCACTGATGACAAATGGCACTAATACGTGGCACTGATGACACATGACACTGATGAAAGATGGCACTAATATGTGGCACTGATGACATGTGGCACTGATGACAGGTGGCACTAATACGGGGCACTGATAAAAGATGACACTAATACATGGCACTGATGACAGATGACACTAATACGTGGCATTGATGACACGTGACACTGATGACAGATGGCACTGATACGTAGCACTGATGACATGTGACACTGATAACAGATGGCACATGACACTGATACGTGGCACTGATGACACGTGACACTGATGACAGATGGCACTAATATGTGGCACTGATGACAGATGGCACTAATATGTGGCACTGATAACAGATGGCACTAATACGTGGCACTGACAGATGGCACTAATACGTGGCACTGATGACACATGGCACTTATACGTGGCACTGATGACACATGGCACTTATACGTGGCACTGATGACACAAGGCACTTATACGTGGCACTGACAGGTACTGTGGGCACTTTATTTTACCTTTTTTTTTTTTTTTACACTGACGCTGCAGCCGTTCGCTCTCCCTCCTCACACGCTGTCTCTGTGTGAGGAGGGAGAGCCGGCAATGAGAGATGATCTCATATGTTTACATATGAGATCATCTCTCATTGGACACATAGATCAAGTGCTAAATGGCCGCTGTGATTGGCCATTTAGCACGATCTGTGATTGGCTGTGTCCAAGGGACACAGCCAACACAGAATTTCCCCGATGCACGCACATAGGCACGCGCATCGCGGAGGTAAACAGGAGGACGTCCAGGGACGCCCTCCCGACAATCGGAGTCCGCACTGTAGCCGTCTTTTGGCTATAGTGGGACGCCTAGTGGTTAAATAAATGAAGTGCTAGTGCAATAATCAACAATAAAAACTTGCTAAATGCTAAAGTGCCAAGTGAAAAGTGAAACACATTTAGTTTCTAAAAGCAATAAAACATCAATAATCAATAATAGCAGCTTGGAACTAATCATATACGGTAAATAAATATAATAAATAAGCTGAAGTGGTATAAGGTGTATATACACAAAATAGAAAGAGTAAAACGTCCAATGTACACTCTGGATGAGAGTGTCTTGAGTATGTGAATACAGTCAAAGCAATACTGTGACAGTCTAAAGCCCCATACACACGGTCGGATTTTTGCATGGATTCTGTCCGATCGGACAATGTTGTTGAAAAATCAGACCGTGTGTATGCACCATCGGACAGTGTACGTGGGATTGTCTGACGGACAAAGTCCTATCTCCTGCTGGATAGATTTGCCGACAACACGGTCCGATCACACCAAATCCGATCGTGTGTACGGTTGTCCGACCGGACAAAGTGCTACGCATGCTCAGATCACATTACAAGACCAAAGCTATTGGCTACTAGCCTCTACGTAGTCCCGTCGTAGGCAACAAACGTCACCACGTTCAGAATGATCGGATTTTCCAACAACTTTGTCTGACCGTGTGTACGCAAAACCAACATCAGACAAAGTATGACGGACATGGTCCGACGGACCTGGTCCTCGGATAATCCGCGCGTGTGTATGGGGCTTAACTGTATAAAAGATGGGTAGTAAATCCCTCCACCGTGAATGAACAAAAAAGCCAGTGCCTGGCCAATCCTCTGCAGTAACACCTTTATGTGTACAAGCCACTCACCTTACTGCTGTAAGGTTACACAGCATATATATATCACAAACAACGTGACACGTGATGTGACGATACGTTTTAGGATTGGAGCAATAGGCGGAACCAGTAGTGACGGAAGCAGATGAGCGTGGCGCTCGTGGAGTATTGCGTTTTTTAAAAAAACAAAAAGTGAGTGTATCTATTTGTTTGTTGCAATTAATTTTCAAATGGGATTATGCTATTGGCACCTTTCTTCATTTTTCTCATATCCCCACACCAAGCATTCTAGTAAATGCCATCTCTGTAAACATCAAAGAGGGATCCCCTGAGGACCGTTGCTTGTGATCTATACATGCTGTTACCTAAGCAGTAAGGTGAGTGGCTTGTACACATAAAGATGTTACTGCAGAGGATTGGCTAGGCACCAGCTTTTTTGTTCATTCACGATGGAGGGATTTACTACCCATCTTTAATACAGTTATGCCCCGTACACACGGTCGCATATTCCGATAGAAAAAGTCCGATCGGATTATGTTGTCGGAAAATCCGATCGTGTGTGGGCTCCAGCGGACTTTTTAAGTCGGAAAAAATTTGAGAGCAGGGTCTCAAATTTTCCGACAACAAAATCCGATCTGACTTTTTCCGATCGTGTGTAGAGAATTCGACGGACAAAGTGCCACGCATGCTCAGATAAAATTACGAGATCAAAGCTATTGGCTACTAGCCTCTACGTAGTTCCATCGTACGCCTCGAACGTCACCACGTTCAGAACGATCGGATTTTCCGACAACTTTGTCCGACCGTGTGTATGCACTACCAGTTTCGGACAAAATCTGTCTGAAAAAAACTGACGGATTTTGTGGTCGGAATTTCCGACTGTGTGTACAGGGGCTTAGACTGTCACAGCATTGCTTGGACTGTATTCACATACTCAAGACACTCTCATCCAGAGTGTACATTGGACGTTTTTATTGTATAGCTTTATTTTTGTTGATTAGTGCACTAGCACTTTATTTATTTAGTATGGTTATTAGGTTACTTCCTCCCCTGAAACTGAAGGGACCTCTCTTTGGGAGAGCCCTTCACATAGTACTCGGTGGTCGGCTTCGGCTGGCCATGAGGAGAGGGGTCTTCCAGGCCATTTTGACCATGTTCAAGCCTTGCCCCTGTCAGGAGCCTTGCTCCTCTGCGGAAAGGGGGGGGGGGGGGGGGGGGTTGGGAAGGTCCTTCTCCTTTGGGGGGTGGACAAGAGACACACCCTTAAGTGCACTTCTGTGTATACTTAGGTGTTTTTGATATTTTTTTTTTTTAAATCTGTTCTTATCTTATGTCCAGAAGGGGTGTCCTGCCATCAAGCAGATTGGCTGGCTATATATTATCCCTGCTGGTATGATGAGGGCCCTAAAGGGATCTTCTCCGTGTGAAAAAAGACAAATCAACTGCCCACTGGGTAATGTGGGGGTTGGGAATGTTTCCCTATTGGCCTTTAGGTTCATTCCTCCCTAGCCTTGGGGGTTCTCTCTTCAGGAGAGCCCCCACCCACAACTCATTGGTTAGCTTTGGCTGATCATGGGGAGAGGGTTCTGCCCGGATGTTTTGGCTAGGGGACCTGAGTGTGCCGTACCTTTTTCAGGAGTCTTGCACTCCTGGGGGCTGGGGAGGGGGTCTTTCTCGTCGGGTGGGGACCATTTGACCCACCCCAGTGCACTTTTTGTGTGTGTGCGCGCTCACATGCAGTTTTTTGGTACACTTTGGCGTTTTGTTTTTGTGCACTGCGGACTCAGAAAAAAAGAAAGCTGTATGCAATTTGGAATGAATGGCTCTATAATATTGTCCCATATTTGCACACTGGTTTTGCATGTGCATCTGGCCAGTTTGCTGAAAGGCAATTATTTGCATGGTTCCACTTTCTGTCCGGAAATGAGGAATAATCTTCTTATTTTTGGGAGATGTGATCGGATAAGACGTGTGAATAACTTCTGTTCCAAGAAGGCTTTACTGTGCTGATAATAAATGATGCTGTTGCTTGACATTATTACTATTATTATGCAGGATTTATATAGCACCAGCAGTTTGCGCATACAACATTCACTTCATTTGGGACACCATCAACTAAAGACCTATATGTAGCATTTGTGTTACTGTAAATCCCCCCAAAAAAACAACATATTAAATGATGAAAAACTTTATTTAAAAAAACAGCAGTGTAACGAGAATTCTTCTCCTCCTCCCAGGTGTCAGTTTAATGGTAGATGGACTGAAAATCATGTGTATCATGTACACGGGATTTCCCCAGACGTGATGAGCTCCCTTCTGCAGTATATTTACACCAATACAATATTCATAAATTCTGAGAACGTAGAAGCATTGTTTATGGCCGCAGACAAATATATCATCTTGGGTCTACAATGGCGATGCGCGGATTTCCTCATTGGCCAGCTATGTCCTGAGAACTGCATTGGCATTGGCAGATTCTCCAGCCACTTTCATTGCCCCAAGCTGCTTGAAAACACCAATGCGTACATTCTTCACCACTTTCAAGAAATAGCATCGACCTCCGAGGAGCTTCTGGATCTAACCCTAAGGGAGTTTGAGGATCTCATCAACAGAGATGATCTTTTTGTTACCAGGGAGGAAGTCATATTTGAAAGTATCCTCAAATGGATTGAGCACCACCCAACCCATCGTAGGCAATACATCACCACCCTACTGCCTAAGGTAAGACGGAGAACTCCATTTACCCATTGGGGTTGATTTACTAAAACTGGAGAGAGCAAAATCTGGTACATCTGTGCATGGTGTTCAATCAGCTTCTAACTTCAGCTTGTTCAATTAAGCTTTGACAAAAAAAAAAAACTGGAAGCTGATTGGTTTCTATGCAGGGATGCACCAGAGTTTGCACTCTCCAGTTTTAGCAAATCAACCCCAATGTAAGAAAAAAAATATTCCATATTTTTTGCATGGCTTTGTATGTGCATTCTCGCACAGTGCAATCAGCACCCCTGTCAAACTTTTTTGAGAAACATAGTGAAGGTTTTAAACTTTTGTAGTTTGTACAAATGTATGCAAAATTTTATAGGTAACCTTAAAGTGGAACTCCACTCTAAGGGAACGTTCTTCTTTAAGTCCTCCTCCCCTGTCACATTTGGCACTTTTTTTTTTTTTTTTGGCACTTCATTTTTTTGTGTGACCTGAGCAGCAGTTCTCCTCTCCCTCCCCACAGTCTTTTGGGACATGTCACAGGTCCCAGAAGACTGCGGGACCACTCACAAAGTGCTGTGCGCCCTGCGAATGTGAAATGGGCAGCCGGCTGTGAGGCCAAAAGCAGCATGGCCGGCTGCCCACATTTAGGATGCCATCGCTGGATCTCTGGACAGGTAAGTGTACTTTTATTAAAAGTCAGCAGCTACAGGACTTGTAGTTGCTGACTTAATTTTTTTTTTCCAGAGTGAACCTCCTTTTTTAAACTGAACAGTTTTAAGATACTTTTCGATATCTGAGAGTGTTTGCTATCCCAACCCATTCATGGCTAGATCATGTTTTCTTTTCTATAGGCTCCCTGACCATAGCCAACATTCCCTGGATTTCTGCCAACTCCAACCAGTATGTAGGCAGGGGCAGGCTGCAGTACATCCTCCAACCTGAAGGTGGAACTGTGGTAGATCTTCAGGTTGGCTGGAGGTACTGAAGTCACGCAAGATTGGGGTGGCCATCTTGACAAAGGTCCCTATAAGTTTAGGGGCCAACCATTTACCCCACCCACACCGAGGCACTAAGGTAGGGAAAGAGCTCCACTGCTTATGAAAAGCGCAAATGCAGATGTAAGGAGAGGTTCCGGAGGAGCAGGGATGTGTAGGTTCCTTTTCAGGGTGTTTCCATTGCACCAGTCTTGGACAGACTGCTTCTGACCATCATGTACCACAGAGGCCTAGTAGAACCCAGTGTCATTGAGCCACCACCCCTCCAATGAAGCACTCCTCTATGACTGTGAAAAAAAAAAAAAATATATAATAATTTGTAACACCACTGAGTAAAGTCTACTTCCTTACCAGTATTCTTTAAGTAAGGAAACTGTATACTTCACAGCTTATGTGGTGTCAAAATTGTATTTGACTGTTGTACCTCAATGATTGTCTATTGAGTTTTGTTGACCTCTACAATATAAAACCCCTTTTTCTCTTCTTCTTCTCCAGGTTCGAATGGCATTCATAGACACCAGGTATTTGATAAACAGCGTGATGAATAACATCCGCATACAGTATAATAAAGAATGTATGGATATTTGCACCAATGTGCTAAAAATAAAGAAGGACTTAAAGGCAAATGGATCCTCCAGGCTGGATTTCAAAAACCCATTGACAAGGCCACGCCTGCCAAGTGCAATTCTACTCACCGTTGGCGGCTGGACCTCTAGTAATCCCACCAATACCATGGAGGCCTACGACTGCAGAGTTGACCGCTGGGTTGACATCAACTGTGATATGGAAAGACCCAGGGCCTACCATGGAACCGTATACCTAAATGGTTATGTATACCTGGTTGGAGGGACTAACGGCATGGATTTTAATTACAATAGCATAAGACGGTTTGACCCAGTCAAGAAGATCTGGCAACAAGTGGCTCCGATGAATGATAATCGCTGCTTTGTTAGCACGGCAGTCCTGCAAAACCGGATTTACGCCATGGGTGGGTTTGATGGTCACATTTGCCTGAAATCTGCCGAATGTTACGACCCAGAAACCAATCAATGGGATCGTATAGCTCCCATGAACAATATTAGAAGCAAAGCAAAAGCCACCACCCTTAATGGCAAGGTAAGATATAGACACCAACCTAAAAACTAAATGGTCTTACACACCCCTACATTCTAGAGCTGCAGCCTCCATCGCTTTCTTCAACATTCAACACTTCTGTGAGCACCAAATGCCTTTGTCCGCTGCAGCATGAAGGGTTTACATTCCCTGACCACTGGGGCTACTACAAAACTCAGCAATGGCATGGGGGTCAGAGAACGTTCCTTCTTCCAGGTCAGGGACCTGCTAAGTAGTAAAGAAAGGATGGGATTCTTTTTTTTTTGTAATTCCTTTTTTTTATACAATTCTTATACACAAAACAGACAAGCAAATTACCAGTATAAGCAGAGTACTTAACTTTAATATCACTTTTATTATGTTTTTACAGATCTATATTTGTGGCGGATTCAGTGGACAAGAATACCTCTTTACAGCAGAAGTCTACAACCCAGATACAGATGAATGGAGCATGATCGCCCCGATGTGTCACCGACGCAGTGGTGTCGGTGTCATTGCATATGGAGATCTGGTCTATGCAGTATGTGTAATGATTTCTTTCTACCCAAATGAGATTGCATGAGAAATATAATTTGCAGCTGGAGTCTGGTGAAATCGTTGTCAAAAGGACTGGAAATGAGGATATCTCTCTAACAGAGCCCCTGATAAGAGTACTAATCCTTCCCCACTCCATCCAAAACTAGGAAAAATGGCTCTGACTTGACATTCATTTTAAAGCAGGAGTTCACTTTTTGGTAAAAAAATTATAAATACACATTTTTGCAGGAGAGACATGTGCATTTATTATTTTTTAACTAAGGAGCCTGGAAAGCATTGCACCCATCATCAGTGGATCTGGGTGCAATGGCAGACTCTAGCAGATAAGCCCTGCCGATTTTCAGGGGTTATAAATGAACTATAAGGCCCGCTCATTGGCAACCCCACAGTCCATTCAGAACTACAGACCATCAGCCACAAAGCTTGATAGTACATGTAGTTTACTTATCGTTATAGTTAAAGCCAAAGGGGTAGAGCATTACCTACCTGACTCTTCACTCCACCACAGCTATTTTCTCCTTGAAGCTCCAATATGTGCATCATCACATACAATGCAGGGCTATTAACTATGCATTGTACATGGTGGAGTTAGGAGTGTGACCACAGATGGGAATAGCTTACCAAGGATGCTATAATAGACCAAGGTAGTTTGCTGGAGCAACGAATAGTATGCCTAACCTCTAGACTTAGTCTCCCCATCAATACAATCAGTGTAGATGGGAGAATCTCTTCCGTGGAACCATTGTTTTCTACATGCAGGGAGCCGTCCCTGCTGGGAGAACACAATGGGGTGGATTTACTAAAACTGCAAAGTGCAAAATCTGGTGGGGCTCTGCTAGAGAGATCAGCTTCTGTCTTCCGCGTACTCAGTTAAGCTTTGCCAAAAAAAAAAAAAAAAACTGGAAGCTGATTGGTTTCTATGCAGAGCTGCACCAGATTTTGCACTCTCCAGTTTTAGTAAATCAACCCAAATTACTATTGCTTGCAGCTATAGCTGCAGGCAAAAACCGCATGTTAGAAATCCAACTTTAAAGAATATGTAACCCTTGCAGTGTGAGGGGGGGGGGGGGGGAACCACTGCATTTTTGTTTTACCCGGAGTGGGGTTTTAAGAGCAGACTCTTCTAGCTACATTTTTATTTTAGCCTTATTGGCCTGTTGGCGTTTCCTTGACTTTATAGCTAAGCTCCAACAATTCCCATGTCCAAGTCCATTGAGAATGCCCTTACTGCCCACGGAGGCTACGTCACTAGAAAATGGAATGGACAATCTGCAAGGCTTAGCCAGGACATTGTCCAGTCCATCTATCAGTGAGATAGCCTTAGCAATCAGTAAGGGTATTTTTATTGGACATGGGCATTACAGTTGGTGGAGCTTGGCAATAAAGTCAAGAAAATCAAGTCAATAAGGCCAAAAAAGTAATAGCAAGAATCTAGAAGAGTATGCTCTTAAAGCCCAACTCTGGGAACAATAATAACAAAAAAAATACAGTGGGCCCTTCCACACTGAAATGGTTACATGCTATATTCAGACAAGGTCTTTCATGTTAAAGGCGTTGTAAAGGTAAACGTTTTTTCACCTTAATGTATTCTATGCATTAAGGTGAAAAAAAATCTGACAATACCGCCCCCCAGCCCCCCGTTTTACTTACCTCAAAAATCCTGCGCTTGCCCCCCGACATCTTCTTTGCCGCTCACCCTGGCCATTGATTGGCTAGAGTGGATGGATTGAAAGCAGCGCAGCCATTGGCTCGCGCTGCTGTCAATCACATCCAATGACGTGGTGTGACGGGGGGCGGGGGGGCCGAGTGATACAGCGAGCGGCTATAGCCGCCGGCTGTATCACGGGAGCGTGCCCGCAAGTACTCCACACCATGCGAGGCAGCTTGCATTAAGGTGAGCAGTACTTGCAGGGAGAACCAGAGACAGTCGCCGAGGGACCCCAGAAGACCAGGTTCGGGGCCACTCTGTGCAAAACGAGCTGCACAGTGGAGGTAAGTATAACATGTTTGTTATTTTAAAAAAAATATATAAATCTCCTTTACAACCCCTTTAAGGTGACCTTTAAGACCATACCCATCATCCTTGTGAATCCTGTTTGCCACATGAAATACAATGTGTTGTCTCTTACAGGTCGGAGGATATAATGGAGTCAACACACTGTGCAGTGCCGAGGCCTATAATCCAGCCAACAACAGCTGGACCGAGATTGCCTCAATGTTCAGCCCACGCAGGATCTTCGGGATTGAAGTACTGGAGGATCGCCTTTATGTGACTGGAGGTTTCAACGGTTTTGAAACAACCTTCAAAGTAGAGTACTATGACAGAAAGACCGATGAGTGGTACTGCGTTCACAACATGAACATGAAGCTCGGCGCTCTGAGCTGCTGCATTTTACCCGGCCTCCCCAACATCCGGGATTATGTCGCTAGTCGAGACCCATTCTACAGAGAGGAAGTGAGGCTGGCATTATCCAATAACTCTTTATAAGTGTAATGGAATTAAGTGATTCTGTAAATAACATTAATATACAGGGGGTCCCCGGGTTACAAACAAGATAGGGACTGCAGGTTTGTTCTTAAGTTGAATCTGTTTGTAAGTTGGAACAGGTAAATTTTTTAAGTGTAGCTCCAGCCAAAAAATCTATTTTTACGTTTTTTAGATAACATAGAGCAGGGTTGTTAGGGAAACATGGACTGGTGATAAAGCATCAGTGGAGACACCTTTTTTCCCATATTAACTCTTACAGGAGTGAATTTCCCTTCCTAGGGGTGGATTTCCTATCACTTCCTGTTGTCTCCCTCTGTTTGTAAGTAGGAGTCGTTTGTAAGTCAGATGTTTGTAAGTAGGGGAAACTGTAAACTGTAACTGGCAATAAACTATAAAACCAAACACAAATATTACTGTTATTCTTTGCAGGCAGAATACCACACAATCATTTCAGTTTAGAAATCATCATCTAGAAATGTGGGTAAATGTTGGATCCTGTTCAGGTGACCTAAGCAGACTTCCTGACACCAAGGATGGGATGATGTAATTAGAACAGGGTGTCTTCACCACTTTCACACCTCCCATACAATTTTTGGACAATCAACATTTACCTTCACACATTCCATGGGGATTCGATTTATGTGTTGGTGCTACCTGTGTGGATAGAAATGTTGGGGTACAGTATCTTCCTGAAACTCTTTAGAACGGAAGAAGTGGCTTGGAGAAGCATTTTAATATCAGGCTCCTGCAGGCACTAAATATAACTTGACTAGGGCAGCCAGATAACTTACTACCCCACTAAAAACATACAACAAACATACCTGGAATAACGAGGACACCTGGTGGGTAAATTTGGCCTTGCAGCCTTTTATTAACAAAATATAATAAACATATTCATAAATATTTTCAACATAAAATATTCAACAATAAAATCTTCAAAAAATATACAACTGTAAAACCATAAACGGGTACTAGTCCCTGACGACCCCATCTTAATTTTGTTGAGCCTGCAGTCCCTGTTATAAGCGTTACGCTAACTTGACCGCAGACCCCCAACTTCTTAACAGTTACTGACTGCCATTAGAGCCAAAAGGACTCCATCTCAGGGATGGGTCCCAACTTTAAGCCATTTTCTATATATCATTAGATATATAGCCATAGGACCCACGCCACAGCGGCACAAATGTGAAGCCTCACATCTGTCCCCGCCGCCACGCCAAAAAAGCACGTTGGATGCCATCCTCCAACCCCAAAGCCCACAAGTCAATGCCCACAGGGTTGAGATGAACCCCATCTGCCCTGAGATACCTCCAGGTGTCCACCTCGAGCTCCCAGTGACGCACCACCACCCCTCCATTACGAGAGATAAATCTCCATACCTCCTTGTTGACCTTTATCCGCGTCTTGTTCAAGCTCTCCCAAGATCATGCGGCACGCAATGTCCAACCAGACTACTGTCATGCCCGGGAAAGATGACCTAAGCCTGAAGAAATCCCACTGGATATCCTTGATGATTTTTCGCATGGGCCTGACACGTAAATCATTGCCCCCTACATGTAAGACCAGGATATCCGGGGCCCTATCCAAACGTGCAAATTGGTGCACTTCGGGGACCACCCTACGCCACCTCATACAGGGAAGGCCTATCCATCTCACTAGTCCATCCTCCCTGGCCAACCTCAACTGTCTACCATTGGGCCTAACGTCAGCCCTCCTAGCCCCCCAAAAAACACAAGAATGTCCCATGATCCACACGAGACATCTGGGGGGATCTGAAAAAGAAAATAAAACAATACCCAGCACGAATACAACCAACATACACTCAATACATGAATAACAGTTTACAATAAGTGAGGCCTGACATAAAGACGGTACCTGGCGGATTCCCACCTGCCTATCCTTCTTATTACATCCCCAGGAAGACCCCACTGGCCGCCTCTGTAGCCGCCCAAATCCTAAACGAATGGGCTGTGTATTCCAATGGGGCAAAACCACTCACCTCCAAGCATTTTCGAAACACCGCCGTGAATTGAAACCTGGAGAGACACGACCCGTTCTGATGGATTAAGAAAGCCCCCCCCATTTTGGCCGGACTTCCCAAAACTGTTTTAGGGCCACTACCGGGCAGGTATCGGTATCCTTGCCGGTAAATCATTTTACCCGGACACCCTTGCCTTCCTGATCAGTTTTTGATCTGCTGATCCACAACTCCACAGCCCCGTCCCGCAGGGCCACATCCCCCCACCTTAAACCCCCCGCTACCCTCTTCGATGGGGAGACCAACTCACCTATCCTGAAGGCCCCGAAGAATGCCACCACGAAGACTGCCTTAAACAAAATTATCTCAAAAGCTGACATACATACCTCACCCAGAACCGACACAATTTTTTCCAGCACCGCAAATGACACCGGGCGCCTGGAGTCCGGCTTGCGTGACCCTCTCCTATATCCCCTCAAAGCCCTACGTACCACAAAAGCCTTTGTGGTATCCTGCATACCCTTCAACTGAAACAGAAAGGCCAGTGCGGTCATCTTTTTACTAATGGCGGACGCAGAGACACCCCCTGTGTAGTTCTGACAAATGAAACACAACACCCTATTCTGTATATCCCTCGGGTCCCCGACCCGCCGACCTCCTCCTCCAACGCCCCCCATTCCTGCCATACTTTCCTATAGGCTTGCCACGTGCTATCGCTGAGGGACTGTCGTATCAACCTGTCTGCGACTCCAGTGCAATCTTCCACAATTCCTGGGGGCACACTTCCCCCACCTGCTTCGCTTCCGGTGCCAGCTTGCGAAATTCTGTCCACTGGAAACGAGACAAAGCATCTCCCATTTACCTGGCTGTCAGACGAAATCCCGCCTCCTGGGCCGGTTCCTATGATAGGCAGCACACTGGTGATGTTTATCATAAGAGGCAGGACTTTGTCTGAGGACAGTGGCTGCGCCGAGTAAACAGGAGATCCCAGCTCTGTATAATCTGTCTGCTCTCCTCTAATTGCTATGCACTGGTCAGACTGCATTGATGACCACAGGTAAGGTTGAGATGATGGGCACTGAACAGGTTACATTTATGGGCATTAAACAGGCTGCATTGATGGGCACTGGTGAGGCTGCATTGATGGGCACTGATGAGGCTGAGCTGATGGGCACTGGTGAGGCTGCACTGATGGACACTGATGAGGCTGCATTGATGGGCACTAGTAAGGCTGCATTGATAGGCACTGGTGAGGCTACATCGATGGCCACTGGTGAGGCTGCATTGGATGGGCACTGGTGAGGCTGCATTGGATGAGCACTGGTGAGGCTGCATTGATAGGCACTAAACAGACTGCATTTATGGGCACTGAACAGGCTGCATTGATGGACACTGGTGAGGCTGCATTGATGGGCATTGAACAGGCTGCATTGATGAGCACTGAATAGGCTACATTGATGGGCACTGAACAGGCTGTATTGATGGACACTGGTGAGGCTGCAGTGATGGTCACTGGTGAGACTGCATTGATGGACACTGGTGAGGCTGCACTGATGGGTACTGATTAGACTGAGCTGATGGGCACTGTTGAGGCTGCATTGATGGGCACTGATAAGGCTGAGCAGATGGGCACTGGTGAGGCTGCATTGATGGGCACTAATAATGGTGAGCTGATAAGCAATGGTGAGGCTGCATTGATGGGCACTGGTGAGGCTGCATTGATGGGCACTGGTGAAGCTGAGCTGATGGGCACTGTGAGACTGCATTGGATGGGCACTGGTGAGGCTGCGTTGATGGGCACTGGAGAGGCTGCATTGATGGGCACCGGTGCGGCTGCACTGATGAGGCTGAGCTGATTAGCACTGGTGAGTATAATACACTCTTCAAATGTGCTTTAAAATGCATCCCTTTTATGAAGAAGAAAATAGTGACATTGCGGTTGGGCTGGTATAATAATGCTATGGGGCTGGTATGAAATGATTTCCAGGGCTGGTTTTTATACCCAGTCCAGCCCTGACCGTTTCCCTCTGAAGCCGCGTCAATGCTGCTAAGTAAATGTACAGCTATACAATATGAATACAGCGCTGCAATGTGACTACAGCACCGACCTGAAGTCTCCTCCCTCCACCTCTCTCAGCACTCCCCAGCGCTCCCGCACAGTGTCTCCCAGTGCCGCTTGCAGAAAGACCATGGAGGTGGAGCTTCCGGTTGCTAATGACTGCAGGAGTTCATTCTGTGGGATGTGTGGAGGGAGGTGAGTTGGCAGATTTTGCAAGATGTTGAGACTTGTGTGCAGAGGCTTGAGATGGGGGTGGGACAGTGACAGCAGTGTCTGCAGCAGGGTGGGAGGCCAGTACTAGTGCTGTACAAATAACTTCAATTGCTCTATGCATGCCACTGGCCTCTGCAGTGCTGGAGCAATGATTTATGACTTATTCACACCATATAATTTTATATCATCCACCTGCACCCCTCTTTTGCACATACTACCCACCGCTATACCCTCCGCACCCCTCTAATATTTTATAAAGTTTTTTCTCTATCTTATCTTCTTAACATTTGATAGTTTTATCCCCCAAAAAAAACATTTTTTTTAATCTCATGGACAAAATGTGACAAATAACTTATATATCATACAATCGTTCCATAAAGACATACCACATACAATGCATGGGCACTGATGAGGCTGAGCAGATGGGCACTGGTGAGGCTGCATTGATGGACACTGATCATTTGAGGAAAATATGCTTATAAAATAGTTGACTATTTGCCAATTAAAAAAAAATATGTCCCCGGATTTCATTTTAAAAACCTGGTCAGCTTAGCTTAAGGGAAATGACGAAATAGCCACAAATACCCGCCCATATCCGAAGACTAGACGAACAGGAAGCAGATAAGAACAGCTGTAAAACAGAGGTACCTTAGAAAAAAAAAAAAAAAAGGTCTGTTTTTATTTTATTACATTAATGCAATCTGATAGAGATAATTTCATAAAATAGGGTGGAGCTCCGCTTTAAAGCGGTGGTTCAGAAAAAATTTTTTTTTTCAAAAGTCAGTAGCTAAAAAAAAGGTAGCTGCTGACTTTTAATAAGTACACTTACCCTCCCAGGGCGCCCGCGATGTTGGTCGTGGAGGCCGAGATGTCCCTCGGCGCTCCGGTCCCAGCGCCGCCATCCTCAGTAAGGGAAACGGGCAGCGATCGCTGCCCGTTTCCTACTGCGCATGCGCAGGTCAGCGCACGGCTTACTGCGCATGCGCGAGTTGGCGCGCGGCGCTTTGTGAATGGGGAACGCGATGTGTTGTGGGACACAGTTCCCATAACACACCGCGCCCCATTCACTAGAAGACGGCGTTCTGAGCAGAGGAGAGAACAGCGCCACGGAGTAGGAAGAGGCAGATTAGGACGATCTGCCTAGCAACAGCCATTTCTGGTAAGTAAAAAAAAAAAAATGTTTTTAAGTTTTTTTTTTCAGGGTGGCCCACCACTTTAATATAAAGAAGCAACACTTTATGCACTCAAAGACACCATAGAATCATCATACATTTACATATTCTCAACATGCAAATACTGGATTTCCCAGGAAAATGCAGATACAAGGATTAGAGTTCGAGGATAGCTGGTGGGGTTTTTATACACAAGGAATCATACAAATGGGAGGTTGATGTTGGATAAAATAGCTTAGAACTAAATCTGTTAAAAAGGACAATTCCAATAAGTTGCTTAGACTGGACAGTGCAATAAGAGACTTGTGTGTACATGTACCTCTATGGAGTCATTGCAAGAACTGGAATTGTAAACATGATGAGTTAATCCCATCCAGGACACTGTCTGCATGGAGTATGCATGTTAGCCCTGTGCTTGCAAGGGTTTCCTTTAGGTACATTTGTTCCCTCTCACGCTGTAAAGACAATCTTTTAGTTCAATTGGCTACTATCTAAACTGGTCCTTATAGGTACAGTGGATATAAGTCTACACACCCCTGTTAAAATGTTAGGTTTCCCTCTCTCCCCGATTCACTTCCTGCTACACATTCCTCCCATGCCAATGAGCCGGTACAAGAAAAGTGTGCTGCCTCATTTGCTAAATGCAGCTAAGCGACTGCTCCCCACTTTCTGGAAGCGTCCACAAATCCCAAGTAGGGAGGAATGGCGTCGTAGGGTGAGTGACATCGGGGAGGCAGAGGATTGGATTGCCACCGGCAGGGGGACCCGTGACCGCTTCACCGCAACCTGGCAGCCCTGGACAGTGTATGTCTCGGACCCTGGTCACATAACTTCCAGCTTGGATGTAGCTCTCCTGGAACTGGCAGAGCCATCCCTGAAGGGGCGCTCCCGAGGCTCACAGACGGGAATCAAGAGCTGAGGGGACTCCAACACACCAATTCATCATTTAATTAACCATGGGTAGGGGGATGAGACCCTTTTTTCCCCCTTTTTTTTTCTTCTCCTCTCACCCTCTTGATTATCCAACATGTGTGGAGAGGTCGACGGGACTCGGAGTGGAGGCGGAGTCGGACGAGAGGCTTCAGGTATGCTCTAAACCACTTTTCTTTTTCTTTTTCCCTTCTTTTTCTCCCTTAACTACTTTCTAACACTTTATGTCTTAACTGGTTATGGCTGCCTATTTGCAGATGGCCAATATGTTGAATGCCAGGTGACGGGCGAGGAATAGAGGAACTGGTTGGCCTAATAAGAACTGGCGGTCTGACGCCATGGGTCACCCTGACTTGAAAAGGGAAATGGCACCTCAGTGCCACCATGGCGCGGATGCCGGGATCGGGGGGGCCGGGTGGGGGCAACCTGGGGAGAGGTTAGCTGGAGGCACAGATCCGCCCCCCTCCCCCTACGCGCGCTCGCCTGGGCCACCACCCGGTCCTACGAGAAGTGCCATACACATAAAAAGCCGACCAAGCGTACTACGCGCAAGAACCCCTCTTAGAAGGATAGATATGTCCTATACCCAACAAAAAGGTCTGCGGGCTACTCAGCCCGATGAACAGGTTGAAACTATCCTATCGACCCGTCACCTGACAAATACTAAGCTGCACCAAGTTAATCTATGACTGTTTACTATTCATGTTCTTGTTTCCCCTACAAGTGAAAAAAAAAACAGGAATGATTGGAGTATTACGTATCGCCATTACCTATGGCAAATGTTTACCTTTTTTTTTTATTCTTTTTCAAACATTGCAATGTAATACCCTGTCTTCCATAAATAAAGATTATTTAAAAAAAGGTTAGGTTTCTGTGATGTAAAAAAAATGAGAAGGATAAATCATTTCAGAACTTTTTCCACCTTTAATATGACCTATAAACTGTACAACTCAGTTGAACAACAAACTGAAATCTTTTAGTTGGAGGGAAGTAAAAATAAAAAAAATAAAATAATATGGTTGCATAAGTGTGCACACCCTTAACCACTTACAGACCGCAGTATTTTCCCCCATAACGACCAGGCCATTTTTTGCGATACAGCACTGTGTCGCTTTAACTGACAATTGCGCAGTCGTGCAATGCTGTACCCAAACAAAATTGTCCTTTTTCTCACCACAAACAAACAGACCTTTCTTTTGGTGGTATTTAATAGCCTCTGCGGTTTTCATTTTTTGCGCTATAAAACAAAAAAATAAAAAGGTGACTATTTTGAAAACAAAAAACAAAAAAAAACAATATATCTTTTACTTTTTGCTATAATAGCCTGCTATGGCTCTTAAAAGGAAGCCAAAGTTAAGCTACGGGACTTGCAGGAACGAGCCGACCTGCCGCAGTATGATGATGGCGGCTGGTCGGCAAGTGGTTAAACTAATACTTTGTTGAAGCACCTTTTGCTTTCAGCACTCAGTCTTTTTGGGTATGAGTCTATCAGCAGGGCACATCTTGACTTGGCAATATTTGCCCACTCTTCTTTGCAAAAACACTCCAAATCTGTCAGATTGCGAGGGCATCTCCTGTGCACAGCCCTCTTCAGATCACCCCACAGATTTTTCAATAGGATTCAGGTCTGGGCTCTGGCTGGGCCAATGCAAAAAACTTTAATCTTCTTCTGGTGAAGCCATTAACTGGTGGTTTGGATGTATGCTTTGGGGCGTTGTCAGGCTGAAAGATGAAGTTCCTCTTCGTGTTCAGCTTTCTAGCAGAAGCCGGAAGGTTTTGTGCCAATATTGACTGGTATTTGGAATGGCAGCTCCGGAGATGGTAAAGTACGCCCCCCCCCCCTGGAAAAAGACCCCCGGAGAGCGGCTAGCACAATTTGCATGGGGCTCACAAGATGGCGCCGGCTCCCACCCCCGGAGAGCGGCTAGCACAATTTGCATGGGGCTCACAAGATGGCGCCGGCTCCCACGAGGAGGAGGCATGGCCGCTGCTACAGCGTCCAGAGGAGCTTCCACAGCAGGCATCCCCCCTCCGAGACAGGGTGAGTCCACAATCCCAGAGGGTGAGAGGGACAAGGAGGGGGAGATCGCTGGACAGGGCTGTAGACACCAGCCCCAGGAGTGAGAGGGCAGATGAGGGGGAGGAAGAACCGTCCCTAAACCAAATAATGGCTGCTATACAGGGGTGTCAGAGTAAGCTGATTACACATTTTGATGAGCTGAAAATGGAGTTCTCCTTCTTAAAACATGATGTACAGAAGCTGAGGGAGAAAACCCAGGGCACGGAGTGCAGAGTGAATGTGCTTGAGGACATTGTCAGACCCTTAGACACTGCGGCACAAGTGACGAAGAAAACTTTGTCAGACCACACTTTAAAAATGTCGGACATGGAGGACCGCATGAGAAGAAACAATATTAGGCTAGTGGGGTTCCCTGAAGGTGTGGAGGGTCGGCGCCCTGAAGAATTCCTTGAAAAATGGTTGCTGGATAATATGGCCCCTGAGACTTTCACAAATTTGTTTGCCATAGAGAGGGCTCACCGTGTACCCGGCAGAGCTCCTCCTAAGGGAGCCATTCCAAGGTCCATGATTGCCAAAGTGCTGCACTTCCGAGACCGGGAGAATATTCTGAGGGAGGCCCGGACAGGATCTGAGCTAAGGGTAGATGGAAACCGTATATCCATATACCCGGATTTCTCGGCTGTAACGCAGAAACAGAGAGCCTCCTTTCAACCCATAAAGAGGAGACTGAGAGAGCTAAACCTGATATATAGCATGCTCTACCCTGCCAGACTGAGGGTGGTAGATAATGGAAAGACTGTCTTCTTCACAAATCCGACTGAAGCATCAGACTGGCTGGATATGAGGGGACGTCGAAGACAGGGATCACCAGCTCGCCCATCCTAGAAGCGGGGAGAAAGTTTGGCAAGATCTGTCCCAGCAGTCTCTCTAGACCAAGTTATTGCTCTTGGATGAGAAAAAGTTCTCAATATTTTTGGCCTGTGGTTCTCCTTTTTTTATTAACCGCAGCAGTTTTGCATTTTTCGTAAATTTCTATATATTTTTTCCCTTTTTTTACCTCCCTTTTACTCCCCCCCCCCTTGTACATTGGAATGCCTGCCTGCAGTGGAGGGGTGGTTGGTAATTTGTCTCCTGTTGTACTGCTGAAAGGGGGTGGATGGGAGAGGGGAAGGGGGAAAATTTTCTATCTCTCCTCCTGGATGCACCTTAAATGGGAAAAAAGAAAGAGAAACATTTTTTTATTTTTTTCTTCTCTCCTGGTGAAATCCACTGGAAAGTTCTCCCACAAAGGTTTTTTTTCTTTTCCTTTCTCAGGGAAATATTGCACAAATATACAGAGCGTGGGAGAAGGTCTCTGGACATAGCACTTTACTTGATGCTTCAGATTTGAGGGGTAATGGCTGAGAGTGGGGGGGGGGAGGGGAAGGGGGGGGTGGTTGTCCTAATCCTTCTTTACCGAGCTCTTTGTGGGAGGTTTTTTCTTTCAATGAGTGTTGCACTCCCTGGAAACTGATGAAGAGCAATGGAGGGTCTGGAAAAGGAGAGATAACAGGGGTTCTTTTTTCTCCTGCATACCCCTCTTCTCCCTTTTTTTTTTTGCGGGGTCCAGTCCTATAGATGTACCAAAAAAACAACACACAGCCGGCGGACGGCTCTGCACTGACTCTACGGAAGTAAAATAAAACAAAAGTTTTTGTCTTTATATTTTTTCTCACAGGTGAACTATTCCTGGGACTTTAGAGGTGGACTAGCTGCGCTAGGGTTTTTTATACCCTATGTGACAGACTAGGCAGCATCTCCGTTACCTGATTGCACTAAAGGTTTGGGGAACAAAGTGCCTGGCATGTTGGGGCTGGGTGCGGGGTGGGGGAATTTGGAAATGTTGGTTTCTGGGGAATGTTCTGTCTGCTCATACTGGACACTGACTTTGTATCCTGCTGCTGCACTGGTTTGCTACTAATTCTGATGTTACTGTATTTTGCTAATGGGGGGGAGAACTGTGGAGCCCTCTTGTTGGAGTGTGGTCTTTCCGGGGGATGGAGGCATCACCCTTTAGATCCTTTAACATATACATTAAGTCTCTATGGAGGTTAGCTTGAAAGTGGTGGCCTGGAATGTTCGAGGCCTCAACTCAAAATTTAAACGCTCATTGATATTTGACTACATTAAGAAATACAAGCCACACATCATACTGTTGCAGGAGACGCATCTCCAGGGCTACAGGGTTCTCTCCCTAAAACGTGCACATATTGCTGGGGCATATCATGCCACCTACTCAACTTATGCAAGAGGGGTCTCCACTCTGATTACTAAAACTATGCCTATATTGCTACATGCCGTGCGTACGGATCACATGGGGAGGTTTGTGGTGATAGTGGTACAGGTGATGGGTAGATTTCTTACATTTGTCAATCTGGCTCATGTTGATGATATGCTGCGGGTGACATATGAGATTGCGGAGGGTAAGATTTATGTACTGGGGGATTTCAACTCAGTGTCTAACCCTGAACTGGATAGACTGGGAACAAAAACGAGTGGGCCGACCTCCCTCGCAAGATGGATGTCTGCACATGGGTTTCAGGACGTCTGGCACTTCTATCATCCTCATGATAAGGTGTACTCCTGCTATTCGGAAACGCATAAGACGCTCTCCAGGATAGACACTATCCTGACTGAGGGAGGGGGAATGGAAATGGTGAAGGGGGTCTCTTATTTGCCGAGAGCACTATCTGACCACTCGCCCATGTTGCTGGAACTAAATTTAGGACCGAAACCGAGACTGAGGCATTGGAGAATGGAGGCCAGTTGGCTACAGGAGGAATAATAACAATTAAATGTACTGAAGAAATTGAACACTATTGGGCCGAAAACCGTGACTCGGGATCCTCACTTCTCCAATGGGAGGCTTTTAAGGCCACGCTGCGAGGAGTGTTTATCACTGAGGTACGGGGTTTCAAGAAGCAGTTGGCTTCCATAGTACTAGGTAAAGAGACTGAAGTGACGGTGGCGGAAGCAGAATATGTTAGGGACCCCACTCGAGAGCGACTGCTGACTTTGAATACCAGAACCAGGGAATACAAGACGGTCCTTACTGATCGTACTACCAAGCTCAACCTTGCACAACGCAGGATGATTTTTGAATTTGGCGACAAGAATGGCAGGTTACTGGCATACTTGGCGCGGCCGGAATATGAGCCGATTTACATTAAGTCGGTGTATAATAACAGTAATGTTGAAGTGGAGGATTCGACTGGAATACTCCAAACCTTTGCTCAATTTTACCAGGAGCTGTACAAGTCCAGTGGGGATGGATGGTTTGGCGGAATATGTTAAAGAAATAGACCTCCCTAGCCTGACGACAGAGGACAGAGCGACTCTAGAGGAGGGGTTCACTGTAGAGGAGGTGGAGGAAGCCATAGCATCCTTTCCCCCTAGGAAGTCTCCTGGGTTGGACGGTCTGCCCTCTGAGTGGTATAATACATTCAGGGGAGGAATGGCAAAACTACTGCTTAGGGTGTTCAATGCGGCAAGATTGGAGGGTAGGCTACCACCTTCTATGAGGGAGGCACTGGTGGTTCTGATCCCTAAGGGGGGAAAGGATCCAAAACAGTGTGATTCCTACCGTCCAATCTCGTTGATGAACGTTGATACAAAAATATTAGCCAAAATGCTTGCAAGTAGGCTTCAGATGGTCATAACAAAGCTGGTAGATGCAGATCAGACAGGGTTCATTCATGGGAGGTGTGCACAGATGAATATTAGAAGACTGTTTGTTAACCTACAAACGGTACATGATAACTGTGGAACTAGGGTGGTGGCCTCCCTAGATACAAAGAAGGCCTTTGACTCCGTGGAGTGGGAGTATCTTTTCCTTCTCCTGGAGGCATATGGTTTTGGGCCTGTCTTTGTGTCCTGGGTCAAACTACTATATACTGACCCGTTGGTCAGACTGAGGATTAATGGGATCATCTCAGACTCCTTTCCCATCTTTAGAGAGACCAGGCAGGGGTGCCCTTTGTCTCCCCTCCTGTTCGCTCTGGCCATTGAACCCCTGGCAGTTTGAATTCACAGCTCTCAGGGGCTGTTGGGGTTTAGGATAGGGGAGTTTGAAGAACGCGCGTCGCTCTATGCGGATGATATGTTGCTCTACTTGCAAGATCCGGGACCCTCACTTGCTGAGGCCTTCCGTTTGATCCAGGAATTTGGAGACTATTCAGGCTTTAGGATTAATTGGACCAAGTCCTCTCTTTTCCCTGTGGATGGAGATGTGGCAGTCCCATCGGACAGCCCCATCCCCCTGTCTAGCTCATTCCGTTATCTGGGGATTGAGGTTAAGTTACCCATCTCCAGTTTTCTGGAAACAAATCTTACACCGGTAGTGACGAATTTTCGGGAAAAGGTACAGAGGTGGCGTAATTTACCCCTGACGCTTCTCGTAAGGATTAATCTTTTTAAAATGATTTTTTTGCCCAAGTTCCTTTATGTCCTCTCAAACTCTCCTGTTTTCGTGACTTTGAGAGTATTTAAGAACATTGACTCTATTATCATAAGTTTCCTGTGGGGATCGAAAGCCCCCAGAGTGTCTCTGGCGGTACTTAAACTCCCAATCACTTTGGGAGTAATGGCACTCCCTGATCTGCGAGCATACTTTATGGCCTCCCAGCTCTCCTTTCTGCATTGGAGGCTCTTCCCACAGACGCCTAATGCCACGGCTCTCCTGGAGGTGGCGGTTGTCACCTCACAGGAGACTCTACAGAATCTCCTCTACAGAAAGGAGGCACCGGGGAGAAAGGTAGGATCGGTGATGGCACTCCCGGGGAAGATCTTCCATATCTGTTCAAAATGGAGGAAGGATGGACCACTTTGGTATAATAAGACGTTGGGGGAATTTCAGAAGCTACAGAACGGACATAGAACCTGGGCTAAGTGTGGTGTGAAATATCTACACCAGATTTGCCAGGACGATCGGTTGTGTACTTTTGAGCAGTTGAGGGAAAGGTTTGAGATACCCAGGACTTGGAATTTTAGATACGCTCAATTCGCCCATGCTGCGCAGGTCCTGTTTGGGGGAGTAGAGATTGTGGTTGAAAATACGGGGCTGGAAGAGGTTCTGATAGACCCAGAGCCTGCAAAGAGAATTTCTAGATACTATGGTGCAGTTGGCCCTGGGATTAGGTACCCGCTTGACACTGCCTGCACAGAGAGAGAGAGAGGCCACTTGGCACTGCCTGCACAAAGAGAGAGGGCCACTTGGCACTGCCTGCACAAAGAGAGAGAGGCCACTTGGCACTGCCTGCACAGAGAGAGACCACTGATCACGGAGCTGTCTGATGAGATGTGGACGGAGGTGCTTGACACGTACTTAGTGTCGGTTATCTCCTGCACAGAGAGAAAGGCCACTTGGCACAGCCTGCACAGAGAGAAAGGCCACTTGGCACAGACTGCACAGAGAGAGAGAGGCCACTTGGCACTGCCTGCACAGAGAGAGGGAGAGGCCACTTGGCACTGCCTGCACAGAGAGAGGGGCCACTTGGCACTGCCTGCACAGAGAGAGAGATGCCACTTGGCACTGCCTGCACAGAGAGAGAGGCCATTTGGCACTGCCTGCAGAGAGAGAGAGAGAGGCCATTTGGCACTGCCTGCAGAGAGAGAGAGGGGCCACTTGGCACTGCCTGCAGAGAAAGAGAGAGGCCACTTGGCGCTGCCTGCAGAGAGAGAAAGGCCACTTGGCACAGCCTGCACAGAGAGAGAGGCCACTTGGCTCTGCCTGCACAGAGAGAGAGACTGCTTAACACTGCCTGCACAGAGAGAGAGAGGGGCCACTTGGCACTGCCTGCAGAGAAAGAGAGAGGCCACTTGGCGCTGCCTGCAAAGAGAGAAAGGCCACTTGGCACAGCCTGCACAGAGAGAGAGGCCACTTGGCACTGCCTGCACAGAGAGAGAGACTGCTTAACACTGCCTGCACAGAGAGAGAGAGACCGCTGGACACTGGCATTTAGGGGGTTAAAACAGGCAGGGAGGAAATGTAATATCACCTTCTCTGTCTGTCACTTTTCAGTGGAGTGGCAGTGCCTGCTGTAAGTGAATACAAGCCTTCCATAGCCACAGTCCCTCAGTCTTCTTTTAGGTTGCACATTTTTGCTGCATTTTCTGGAAGTGCACCAAAGATCCAGCATGCAGGACGTTTTGTGCACTTTCAGAACATGCAGCAAATGTGCAACCTCTATGGGACCAAGGGTAAAACATGCAGGAAGACTGCCAGTACACCAGCACTACAGACAAATCGCAGCATGCCAGTGTGAGCCCACATCAACACCTAGGAGGGCAAGCAAGGCAGTGTCACAGGCTGCTAGGAAAAAAAAACTCTTTAGCTGCAGAGGGGGGGGGCCGGGGGGGGAGGAGGGAGAAGTTCACTTACTTGGTGTTTCCCAGCCTCCCAGGAGCCTCACTGTATTCAAGCCGACTGCTCAGATTTAACTTTCCCTCCCCACACATCCTCTTCACAGACAGCACACAGGCTGCCTGGAGTGTGGGCGTGAAATGAGAGAGCAGGTCCAGCCTCTGCCAGCCATTTGTGTGGAGGAGGGAGGGGCTGGGCGGGGCCGTGCTGTGCTCTGTAACACAGACTGTCGGCCCTGAGACATCCCTAGCTCACAGTACTGGATGGAGATGCAGCACTCGGTGTCATGAAGATCCTGCCAGAAATCTAAACCCGGGCCGTCCTGGCCCTCAGATTCCATTGCGCATGCGCATGCGCGCCCGGGCGCGGGCACGTGCACAACCGCGCACAGGGAGACGGGCGCGCGCCCTAGTTAGCACCAGCCGGCCTATTTAAGCCTGACTTGAGCAGACGGTCTTTGCTGTCTGCTCTACAGCGTTGTGGTGTAGTAAAGTGAAACCTGATCCTGTTATACCTGTTCCTTTGACCCGGCTTGCCATTAAAGACTATCCTGCTTTCTGCCTGCACCCGACCCCGGCTTCCAGTGACCATCCTCCTGCCTGATCCATTGTACCCTGCCTTGGTTCAGATCTGTTACCTGACTTTTGATGAACTTTGGTTCCTTGTTCAGCCTCGTCCAGTCTGCAGTCTGACCCTCTGTAACGAGCCTGTTCACCTGTTGGTTCCAGTCCAGTCTGTGGTTCCGTTTCCTGTGTCCAGTTCCTGTCAGCTCTGCTATCCAAGCTTACCTGTGAACCTGTTTGCCAAGCCGTTGTCCGGTTCCTGTCAGCTCTGCTATCCAAGCTTACCTGTGAACCTGTTTGCCAAGCCGTTGTCCGGTTCCTGTCAGCTCTGCTATCCAAGCTTACCTGTGAACCTGTTTGCCAAGCCGTTGTCCGGTTCCTGCCAGCTCTGCTATCCAGTTTACCTGTGAGCCTGCTTCCTGTGATCCTGCCAGCTCTGCTATCCAGTTTACCTGTGAGCCTGCTTCCTGTGATCCTGCCAGCTCTGCTATCCAGTTTACCTGTGAGCCTGCTTCCTGTGATCCTGCCAGCTCTGCTATCCAGTTTACCTGTGAGCCTGCTTCCTGTGATCCTGCCAGCTCTGCTATCCAGTTTACCTGTGAGCCTGCTTCCTGTGATCCTGCCAGCTCTGCTATCCAGTTTACCTGTGAGCCTGCTTCCTGTGATCCTGCCAGCTCTGCTATCCAGTTTACCTGTGAGCCTGCTTCCTGTGATCCTGCCAGCTCTGCTATCCAGTTTACCTGTGAGCCTACTTCTCAGAGATCCGGCCTGCTCAGCTAACCTGTTTCCTTCCCACCGGTCTGTTGATCCTGCCAGGCACCCGTGCTCCTCCTCACTCCTGTCCCTCCTGTTCCCACACCAGGGGACCAGGAGTGGGAGACGCAAGGGAGGCCTCTTCCTGCAATCTCGGGCTCGCACCACCAGGTACGTGACAGTAGCAGACAGCCATGTCTGAGCCCGAGCAGGAGGGGCTATGCCAACACCTGGCAGGTCTGACCGAAGCGGTGAAGAACCTCCAGCAGGGTTACACCCGGCTGGAGGAACGGGTACTGGCCCTATCTGGTCCATCCAGTACCCAAGGAACTCCTTACCCAGCAATACCCCCAACGGGGCCTGCACCTACCCAGACTATAGTGATGCTACCACCTGAGCCCAAGGTACCTACCCCAGAGAAATTTACGGGTGCCCGTGGTAGCTTCAGAACTTTCCGTAACTCTTGTGAACTCCATTTTGCCCTGCAACCCAGGACTTTCTCTTTAGAGACCACCAAGGTGGGTTTTGTGATAGCCCTATTGACTGGGGATCCCCAAATCTGGGCCCACCGTCTCGTGGAACAAAAGGATGCAGCATTGACCAGCCTCTCCACCTTTTTTGATGCCATGGCGCAGCTTTATGAGGACCCCCAACTCTCAACCACTGCGGAGGCCGCCTTACGTTCTCTCCAACAGGGTCGAAGACCAGCAGAGGACTATGTGGCTGAGTTCAGGCGTTGGGGTGCCGACACCGACTGGAACGATGCTGCCCTCCGTCACCAATTCCGCATGGGCCTCTCAGACGCACTCAAAGACGAGCTCGCCAGAGTGGGGGTACCCCAGACCCTGAATTCCCTTATAGACCTAAGCATTCAAATTGACCGGCGCCTACGGGAGCGTAGGGCCGAACGAACTTTGGGGTCCCCAAAACCTACCTGGATGCTCCCCAGGGGTCCAAATCATTTCCGCACTGTTCCCCCTGTTAAACCTACTCATCCCTCTTCAGCATCAGAACCCATGCAACTTGGACTCCTGCGGCCTTCTCTTACCCCAGCAGAACGCCAGAGACGCCGCAGCAACAATCTGTGCCTGTATTGCGGAGAGCCTGGTCATTATGTCCGGAACTGCCCGGCTAAACTCCGTAAGTTCCCTACTATTCTCTCCAGTTATGTGGATCCTGTGACCGGGGTTTCATCTCATCTTGCCCTTTCTGTCTCCTTCCAGTTCTCAGGAAGGACCCTACAAACCACAGCTATCATTGACTCTGGTGCCTGTAGTTGCTTTATGGACTCTGCTTTTGCTGCCCGGCATCGAATTCCTCTCCGTCTGAGAAAACAAGGCCTGTCTGTCCACCTGGCAGATGGATCTACCATCAAATCTGGCCCAGTGACTCAGGAGACTGCCCCGCTGCACACAGTGATCTCAGAGTCACATCAAGAACTGTTATGTTTGGACATAATTTCTTCCCCCTTGTTTCCAGTCATTCTAGGGATCCCCTGGCTGCAAGCACACAACCCGGTCATCAACTGGTCCACAGGAGAGGTGGCCTTTTCTTCTCCCTACTGCCAAAGGTCCTGCGGCTTCTCGGTCCCCGCAGGACCCTCTGCTCTGCTCTGCCTCGAAAACGAGGCAGGTCTACGCCAGTCCATCCCTGAAGTCTACCATGCTTACCTGGATGTGTTTAGCAAACAAAGGGCAGATGTGCTGCCACCCCATAGGCCCTATGACTGTCCCATTGAACTTCTTCCCGGGGCCAAGATTCCTTTCGGTAGGGTCTTTCCATTAACAGAGGTGGAGCAGGGAAAATTAAAAGACTATATAGATGATAACCTGAAAAAAGGGTTTATCCGCCCGTCTACGTCTCCTGCAGGTGCAGGAATATTTTTTGTAGAGAAGAAGGACCATTCTCTCAGACCCTGTGTGGACTACCGTGCCCTAAACGAGGTCACAGTTAAAAATCGCTACCCGCTTCCCCTGGTACCTGAACTGTTTCAGAGGCTTGGCACGGCCTCCATCTTTTCTAAACTGGACCTCAGAGGGGCATACAATTTAATACGTATAAAGGATGGGGACGAATGGAAGACGGCATTTCGGTCTCGTTTTGGGCACTTCGAGTACCTGGTGATGCCGTTTGGACTCTGTAACGCCCCCGCTACCTTTCAGTCCTTCATAAATGATGTGCTTCGGGACTTCCTTGATGTTTTTGCTGTTGTTTATCTTGATGACATACTAATTTTCTCTTCCTCCCTAGAGCTGCATCGTGGACATGTTAAAAGTGTGTTGGGCCGTCTTCGGCAACATGGCCTTTATGCCAAGGCAGAAAAGTGTCTCTTTGAGGTAGAAAGCATACCCTTCCTAGGTCTGATCATCTCCAGTAGAGGCATCCGGATGGATCCCCAGAAAATCTCAGCCATCCTGGACTGGCCAGTTCCTGCAGATAAAAAGGGGATCCAGCGATTCATTGGCTTCGCCAATTTTTATCGCAAATTCATCAAGGGATTCTCGGCCATAGTGACGCCCATTACTCAACTCACCAAGCAAGGTACCCGTTTTCATTGGTCCCCTGAGGCCCAAGGGGCCTTCGAGGCCCTCAAGGGGCTCTTTACCTCAGCTCCTATCTTGAAGCATCCAGATCCTTCTCTGCCCTTTGTCCTCGAGGTGGATGCTTCAGAGATAGCTGTAGGGGCCATCCTGTCCCAGAGACAGGGCATCAAAGCCCTGCTACACCCCGTGGCATTCTTCTCACGGAAATTGTCCCCAGCCGAGAAGAACTACGATGTGGGGGATCGGGAATTACTGGCCATAAAGACCGCCCTCGAGGAGTGGCGTTACCTGCTAGAAGGGGCTAGTCACCCAATCCTGATCTTCACAGATCACAAGAATCTAGAGTACTTAAAAACTGCCAAGAGGTTAAAACCTAGACAGGCCCGTTGGGCCTTATTTTTCTCTCGTTTTACTTTTCACGTGACATATCGTCCGGGTTCCAAAAATGCGAAGCCGGACGCTCTGTCTCGTATGTATCACAAATCCCAGGATGGTTCCCCTCCAGACACTATCCTTGCCCCTGGAAACTTTCTCCTGCTACAGGAAGACCTACGGTCCCAGCTCAGGCGGGCTTCCAGTGGCCTCTTACCCACTCCCGGTCCTGGGTTGCAGGCCAAGGATGGGCTATTGTGGCATGGGGATAAGATTTTCGTTCCCGAGGGTCTGCGGGTAACCGTCCTGGAATTGTGCCATGATCACAAGCTTGCTGGACACTTTGGTGTCACCAAGACCACTGAATTGGTACAACGTACCTTCTGGTGGCCTCAGCTAAGGGAAGACTGCAGGAAATTTGTGGAAACATGTACTGTGTGTATTCGGAGCAAAAGCCACAGAACCAAAGCCTGGGGCTTACTCAAGCCATTACCAGTCCCAGATCGTCCCTGGAAAATGCTGTCCATAGATTTCATTGTGGAACTGCCCCCAGCAGAGGACCACACTACGATCTTCGTGATAGTTGATCGTCTGTCAAAAATGGCACACTTTGTTCCCATGAAGGGTACCCCTTCTGCCTCAGAAACCGCACAAGTGTTCATCCGAGAAATCATCAGACTTCATGGGGTACCAGCCAACATAGTGTCCGACCGAGGGGTACAATTCACCTCTCGGTTTTGGAAATCACTCTGCAAGGCCCTCAACATTGAGCTATCGTTTTCTTCCGCTTATCACCCTCAAACCAATGGGCAGACCGAAAGAACCAATCAGACTCTGGAACAATATCTTCGATGCTTTTCTTCCTTCTCCCAAGACGATTGGATCTCTCTGTTGCCGGTTGCCGAGTTTGCATATAACAATGCTATCCACTCGGCCACCCAACAGACACCTTTCTTCGCCAACTATGGCTTTCACCCCTCATTCCTGCCCAATTCTCTTCCTGAATGTACTGTGCCCGCAGTCCAGGAGAAGATTGACTTCTTTGCTTCCAATAACCAACTCCTGCAGGATACCATGGCTCGGACCCAGGAACATAACAAAACAGTCTTTGACCGAAAGAGGCGTGGAGAATTGATACTGGCACCAGGTGACACAGTGTGGCTCTCCACCTTGAACCTGAAGTTGGCTTGTCCCTCAAAGAAACTAGGCCCTAAGTTCTTGGGTCCCTTTCCAGTCAAACGAAAGATTAATGAAGTAGCCTATGAGTTGGAACTTCCTGATTCCCTCAAGGTCCATCCAGTCTTTCATGTTTCCCTGTTAAAACCTTCCACTTCCAACCCCTTTCCCAACAGAAGGACGGTACCCCCAGATCCAGTCTTGGTAGATGGCGAGGAAGAATATGAGGTAGAGGCCATACTAAATGTTAGAAAAAGGAGAAATCAGAACCAGTTCTTAATCAAATGGAAAGGATATGGTCCTGAAGAGAATTCCTGGGAGCCCGAGTGTAATATCCATGCTAAGAGTCTAGTTCAAGCCTTCAAAAGAGCTCATCCTGAGAGATTTGCCCAGAGGGGCACCCGGAGGTTGCCCCTAGGAGGGGGGCAATGTCATGAAGATCCTGCCAGAAATCTAAACCCGGGCCGTCCTGGCCCTCAGATTCCATTGCGCATGCGCATGCGCGCCCGGGCGCGGGCACGTGCACAACCGCGCACAGGGAGACGGGCGCGCGCCCTAGTTAGCACCAGCCGGCCTATTTAAGCCTGACTTGAGCAGACGGTCTTTGCTGTCTGCTCTACAGCGTTGTGGTGTAGTAAAGTGAAACCTGATCCTGTTATACCTGTTCCTTTGACCCGGCTTGCCATTAAAGACTATCCTGCTTTCTGCCTGCACCCGACCCCGGCTTCCAGTGACCATCCTCCTGCCTGATCCATTGTACCCTGCCTTGGTTCAGATCTGTTACCTGACTTTTGATGAACTTTGGTTCCTTGTTCAGCCTCGTCCAGTCTGCAGTCTGACCCTCTGTAACGAGCCTGTTCACCTGTTGGTTCCAGTCCAGTCTGTGGTTCCGTTTCCTGTGTCCAGTTCCTGTCAGCTCTGCTATCCAAGCTTACCTGTGAACCTGTTTGCCAAGCCGTTGTCCGGTTCCTGTCAGCTCTGCTATCCAAGCTTACCTGTGAACCTGTTTGCCAAGCCGTTGTCCGGTTCCTGTCAGCTCTGCTATCCAAGCTTACCTGTGAACCTGTTTGCCAAGCCGTTGTCCGGTTCCTGTCAGCTCTGCTATCCAAGCTTACCTGTGAACCTGTTTGCCAAGCCGTTGTCCGGTTCCTGTCAGCTCTGCTATCCAAGCTTACCTGTGAACCTGTTTGCCAAGCCGTTGTCCGGTTCCTGTCAGCTCTGCTATCCAAGCTTACCTGTGAACCTGTTTGCCAAGCCGTTGTCCGGTTCCTGCCAGCTCTGCTATCCAGTTTACCTGTGAGCCTGCTTCCTGTGATCCTGCCAGCTCTGCTATCCAGTTTACCTGTGAGCCTGCTTCCTGTGATCCTGCCAGCTCTGCTATCCAGTTTACCTGTGAGCCTGCTTCCTGTGATCCTGCCAGCTCTGCTATCCAGTTTACCTGTGAGCCTGCTTCCTGTGATCCTGCCAGCTCTGCTATCCAGTTTACCTGTGAGCCTGCTTCCTGTGATCCTGCCAGCTCTGCTATCCAGTTTACCTGTGAGCCTGCTTCCTGTGATCCTGCCAGCTCTGCTATCCAGTTTACCTGTGAGCCTGCTTCCTGTGATCCTGCCAGCTCTGCTATCCAGTTTACCTGTGAGCCTGCTTCCTGTGATCCTGCCAGCTCTGCTATCCAGTTTACCTGTGAGCCTGCTTCCTGTGATCCTGCCAGCTCTGCTATCCAGTTTACCTGTGAGCCTGCTTCCTGTGATCCTGCCAGCTCTGCTATCCAGTTTACCTGTGAGCCTGCTTCCTGTGATCCTGCCAGCTCTGCTATCCAGTTTACCTGTGAGCCTGCTTCCTGTGATCCTGCCAGCTCTGCTATCCAGTTTACCTGTGAGCCTACTTCTCAGAGATCCGGCCTGCTCAGCTAACCTGTTTCCTTCCCACCGGTCTGTTGATCCTGCCAGGCACCCGTGCTCCTCCTCACTCCTGTCCCTCCTGTTCCCACACCAGGGGACCAGGAGTGGGAGACGCAAGGGAGGCCTCTTCCTGCAATCTCGGGCTCGCACCACCAGGTACGTGACACTCGGCCTGCTCAAAAACTGCACATTCTGAGCTGGCGACACAGCAGCCTTTGTAGAGGATATGAGAGCAGCCCAGGGGGCAATTGTATCTCTGCCCCCCTGCCCAGCCCTCCCCTGCCTCCACAGATAAAATGATCCAGTTCCGATATCTACATCAGCAATACTATACCCCGGCTAGACTTCACAGAATGCAGAGGAGGGAAAATGCAACTTGTCACAAATGTAAGGGGGCAGAGGGCACGTTCATACATATGGTGTGGGAATGTGACCGAATAAGGCCGCTATGGTCTCAGGTGACAGCTTTTATCTCAGAAAAGTTCAATCTACCTAACATATGCTCACCCCTGAGATGTCTCCTGGGAGTGTTTGAACAGGAAGAAATTAATCAGTATACAAAGATATTTCTCAGGATCCTATTTTTTGGAGTAAGAAAGTTGATTGCTTGAAGGTGGATATATGAAGAACAACTGACGTTAGGGATGTGGAAGGCAATAATTAATGCAGATATGTTGCTCTATAGAATGACCTATGAAGCCAGGGGGGCTCCCAAGAAGTTCAGGAAGGTTTGGTTTAGGTGGATGGATTCCCAGAGTACGATGGAGGAGGAGACTGATGGAGAGGTGGTATAGTGGATTGATGTGGGAGTGCAACTATTGGAGATAGGGATGCAAGTAGTGCAGTAGGAATTACCCAGTATATTATGCAAGAAGTAATGAGCAGACGGGGTGGGGGGAGGGGGAGTTAACAGGTAGGGGAGGGAGGGGAGGGAATAAGGGGTTTTGTTTAATTAAAAAAAAAAAAAAAAAGCACTATCTTTGGATAACAGGGGAGATGTACATGGTCGGGACTGTGGATGTGTATCCTTTATTGTTATATGTTGTCTGAAATAATTTGCCACCTGATTGTTAACCTGTTGGCTATACTGTATGTTTGTTTGGAAATTGTGAAAAATAAAAACTTGTTTTAAAAAAAAAAGACGTCTTCCTTGGAGCTCTTCTCCTGAGTGGGAGCGCCATCCGGGCTATGCTCCTCTGAAGAACGTCCGCCTTGCCTTGGCCCAGCCATCTTGAGAGCGTGGGCGTGCGGGGCTGAAGCAAATCAAAGCCAATCCGCATGAGGGGGCACTCTTTTTCCTGAAAACTTACCAATATGGTGGTCCCACCCTAGTTGTTGAGGGTCTTTATATGACCGGTAACTGACTCTTTATCTGTGGAGAAATGGGACGGCCAGCTGAGGTGAGGATAGCTGAAAAGTATAGATATAGGAGAAAGGACTCCACTTTCCTTTTTTTTTTTTTTTTTTTTATTATTTATCTACATATACTTACATATGTACACATATACAAACATACCCACACACACACACATACATACCTACACACATACTGCAGAGGGTCAGTCTGGGGCGGGTTAGGAAAGGGTTAATTAAAGAGGGTAGGAACCTTCAGCCCTGCTTAGGCCCCTTTCACACCGGGGCGTTTTTCATGCGGTGCAGCGCTAAAAATAGCGCCTGTTCACCGCATGAAAAAATCCGGCCCCATTCACTCCAGTGTGAAAGCCGGCGGGCTTTCACACTGGAGCGGTGCGCTAGCAGGATGACAAAAAAAGTCCTGCTAGCAGCATCTTTGGAGCGGGATAGGAGCGGTGTGTTCACCGCTCCTATACCGCTCCTTCCCATTGATTACAATGGGAGACCGCGGTAAAACCGCGGCAATACCGCGGTTACCGCGGTAATACCGCGGCTACGGCGGCGCTCTGCGGGGGGTGTTTAACCCTTTTTCGGCCGCTCGCGGGGGGTAAAACCGCACCGCGAGCGGCCGAAAACCGCGGTGAAAACGACGGTAAAGCAGCGCTAAATATAGCGCTGCTTTACCGTCACCGCGGCTCACCGCCCCAGTGTGAAAGGGGCCTTACTGTCAGCTGAGCTGAAGATGTCAGAGGAGTTGTGTGTTTGGAGAGAGAGAGAGAGACACACAGCAGCATTCAGTGTAATGATCCATTTGCTGGGGTAAGTAAAAACATATAAAAAAACTGTATCTCAGACTAGACCCATGTACTTTGTCTATATATCAGCCTGTTGGTTAAAGAGACTGAACCTTTCTTATCTCTGCACCTGTGTGACAAGACAATCCTGTCTTTCTTCTGTTTGTTTTGCTGAATAAAGCCATTTTTATTTTACTGAACTGTCTGAACTGGCCTTTCACCCCTCTGATCCCCTACAATACATACATGTATTTACATACACCCCCACACATATGCATACCCACACATCCACATACATTTTTTTTTTTTTTTTAACGTGTATATACATATACACACACCCATATCACATATACATACATACATACATACCTATACACACACATGCAACACCTGCAGAGGACAGCAGGGAATGGGAAAGGTAATGAAGGACACGAGGAGCCACAAGGGGCTAAGAGAGAGATAAAGCATAGCTGCCCCCCCCATATTCCACAAGTGCTGCAGTTATCAATTTTAAAAGCAGATTTCGTTCCTAAAGAGGAAACACTGCAGGGGCCCCAATAAGACCCACAGAAGGGATTCCCAGGCTTTTTAGCGCATGTTAGCAGCCTGAGCGCTGGGACTTCGTACTGGGAGAGGCTTAAACCCAGCCGGATTCTGCACAGAGGCAGAGGGGGGGACATAGTACTGCTTACTCTTCACTGATGCGTTGAGGTATGAGGAAAAAAAGAAGAATGGGGTGGGGCCTAACTAGGCCTTATATGTATGCTATTCACTGGTCCTGAGGGAGTGGTCAAGAGGCGGAGCTCTATCACTAGTATGCTGCCATGTTGGCGTCAGGAAAAGAGAATTATCCGTTAGTGAGACTAGGTGGCAAACAGTGAGCTGATATACTAAAGGCAAAAAACACTGTTCACTTTACAAGAGAGTTTTTGCCGGAGCTTGGTGAATGAGACCAAACCCTGCTGACTTCCATCACCCAATCATGCGCAAGCAGGGGTCAAGTCCTGGGGAAAAAAGTGTGGGAACTCCCACCCAAGATCCACTCCCCCTCCAAAAAAAAAAAAAATGATACTCTCATATGCATATATATTTCACAGAAAATATAGTGATTGCAAATGCGACATGCTACAGGAGATGACCAGACTGCGAATGCGACATACTACATGAGGTGTGACCAGACTGCGAATGCGACATACTACAGGTGATGACCAGACAGCAAATGCGACATACTACATGAGGTGTGACCAGACTGCGAATGCGACATACTACAGGTGATGACCAGACTGCAAATGCGACTACAGGAGATGACCAGACTGCGAATGCGACATACTACAGGTGATGACCAGACAGCGAATGCGACATACTACAGGAGATGACCAGACTGTGAATGAGACATACTACAGGAGATGACCAGACTGCAAATGCGACTACAGGAGATGACCAGACTGCAAATGCGACTACAGGAGATGACCAGACTGCGAATGCAACATACTACAGGAGATGACCAGACTGCGAATGCGACATGCTACAGGAGATGACCAGACTGCGAATGCCACTACAGGAGATGACCAGACTGCGAATGCGACATGCTACAGAAGATGACCAGACTGTGAATGCGACATACTACAGGAGATGACCAGACTGCGAATGCGACATACTACAGTAGCCAGTTTTTAAATTTAAACTTTCAGCAATGCACAGCTATACAGGGGGGATAACAGCATTGTCAGGGATGGTTTAGTAACAGTGAGTCTATAGACAGAAAGACCTACCTGGCCAGCCGGGCTCACCTCCTGCTCTCAGAGGTCTGGAGGCGGAGCTTTCCACGCTAGGGCAGGGCTTATGGCGCTAGGGGCAGGACTTACATCGGTAGGGGCGGGAATTTTTGTAGTCCAATAGAGGAGATCTCAGTGCTCCGAGGCACATACAGAGTACATGGGGCAGGGCGGGGCAGGGCAGGGTCAGAGCGTCAGTGGAACTGACAGAGCCTCCCTCAGCCTAAGCCGAGCCCAACAGCCGGCTATCTGCTAGAGCCTCGGGCGGCTTTAGTCCTGCAAAGGGAACGGCGTTCCTGCTGTGAAAAAAGTGCAGGGACGCCGTTCCCACGCGTTCCCGCAGGACTCGAGCCCTGTGCGCAAGCATTAAATGCTAATTGTTTTATTTTCCTTGCAGGTGATTTTGGTGAAATTTCACTTTGCAGGGAACACCCAATCACTAAGCTCTGGGGAAAATTCACTTGTACTGTGCAACTTCCTTTGCAATGTGAACAGCCCATTTGCCTTCCAGTGTGTCAGTAAAAGACAAACAGTACAAAGTACAATGATTGTGCAATACAATTGTGCAATGATTATGTACATACCTGGGTACGTTTTCACAAAGTTCATTTTGTTGAAGTCATCAGAGATTACAAACTCCTACAATACAGAAAGAAAAAGATTAGAATAGGAAACTGGACATATAAAAAAGGTATCTTTACTTTAATGAATAGGCACATGATTTATTTTCCAGACCTTTACCACAGAAGTAAAGAATAAGTGACTGAGTAGTCATTTCATTAAGAACCCTTTCACACTGTCAGTTTTAGCGGCAAATTTACCATTGTTTTAGCAGCGCTTTTACGCAAATCGGCAGCGGTGCCCATTAATTTCAATGGGCAGGGCGGTGGGATACACTGCTCCTAAACCGTTCCAAAGATGCTGCTTGCAGGATTTTTTTATAAAGTCCTGCAAGTGCACCGCCCCAATGTGAAAGCACTTGGGATCTCACACTGGGGCTGTAGGGGAGGCGTTTTTCAGTCATTTTACATGCACTATTTTTAGCCCTTTAGCACCTGAAAAATGCCTCCAGTGTGAAAGGGGTCTAATGGCTATAAAGCTTAGTACACACTAGCAGTTTTCTCTGGCTGAACGAAAAAAAAAAAAAATGAAGAGCTTGGGAGAAGCTGCTGTACCAACTTTTTGATGTCAATACAGCAATCACCCCCCGCCGAGCTATTGTATTCTGATGAGCCCCCTGCCAGAACACACCAGTCACCGATCGGATGCCGATAGTCGGTCATGACCGATCGGGCAGCTTCTGTTGGACCCACTGCTGTGCACACGGGTCGAATGTCGGACGGTTTTTATTGAACCCTTTAGGATTATTTACCTATGGGTTTTAAACAGCACCACCATGTTTGAGCACAGAGTGTGCTGGTTTTGAGAGATTAGGGCAAAGCTATACCAGCAGCAACAGAGAGCAGTGCTGATGTCAGGGGAGGAACAGCTGTAGAATGACAAGATGAAGGGGTCTCTGACATAACCAAAAGCGTTGGAGGCTGCCCGAAATAGTGGATAGGAGGTACATGAATTAAAGTGTATCTATGATCAAAGTTTAAAATCACATTCATTTAAACATTACATTTAAATTATTTCTAGCCTACTCTTATTAATCTGAATGACCATGAAGTTTGTAAACTGACTTTTTAAAGAATCCTGCATATTCTGTGAATTCTGTGATACATAGTCACTATGCTCTGTGAGTAGGCCCTGCGTGTCACACATTGCACGGAGCCTGCCTTCTGACCTCCAGAAGTGCTGAGAGGAGGAGTTTCAGGAGGCAGAGTCAGTACAGGAACCACTGCTTGCACGCTCATCATCCCTACATGCCAAAGTATTATTTCAATTTTATAAGCATCAAAGCTTGGACACTGGGCACAGCAAGTCACTTCCTGACTGGTAAGACCTTTTTATCAGATCTGTACAGAGGGAGGAAAACAGTGCTTGCTGCCCAATCGCAACATAGCTTGGGGGAAATAATTATACTGTATATTATATGTATGTACAGAATGTAGGCAAAACTCCCGCATACAGAGAAGACATTGTTCCACATGTTGATGTTCCTCAAGGAGATTGGATACCAGAATTTGAGTCTCAGAGAGTTTTCTCTTTTTTCTCTTGACATATAAATAACTCCCAACAATGAATGGCACTGTAATTATTCTCATGCCTATCTGCAGCTTATAGCACTGTTGCCATTCCACATCATAGCATGTGTACAATTACATCGTCATCATGAGACAGACATTCATGGAGCTTTGCTAAAGCAGTGGTTAATTCTCTACAGTCTGTGGACCACTTTAAAAACAATGCAAATTGTAGCAGCCACCTATGCTTACGTCCGCTGCTTGGGGGTAAACAGAAAGACCTAAATCATCCCCTAAAGACAGATGTGGCTCTGTGTTGCAATCTGTTTCCTTTCCTGTCACTAGATTTACCTCAACCTACTGCATACAATTACAGCACAGTGCAGGAGATGCCCAGGGACCACCAGCAGTCTACAGACCATAGTTTGAGAACCTTGTTCTACAGCGGTTTCCTACTGGTCGCCAAATTCTCACCTCTGTATGGTCAAGGATTCCATGCTAAAATAACCTGCCCTATCATCCTGGACCACAAACCTTCCTCACTGTGTTATATGTATTCTGCTGCACCACTGGCATGGTTATATCTTCTTAGTCCTCTCCATAAAGTTATCAGAAATTTGTGCTTAAAGTAGAACTATAGGCAACACTTTTTTTTTTTTCGCATTTAGGATAGAATAAGGGAGGGTTATACCCCGTCAGTTTATTTTTTTACCATCCCTGTCCCATTGCAGAGATTTCCCTTCACTTCCTGCCCCATAGCCAAACAGGAAGCAAGAGGAAATTATGCAAATTATGGGAATCTATTGCCCCCCCCCCTCAGAACTAGTGCCCCCACTCAAAAATTTCATGGTGGGTCTTAAACAGCAAGGAGTGTGGCCTTGACAGGGAGGGGTGGGTCATATTTAAATTAGGGGGTACACGAGTATAGTCAGGCCTCGGGCAGCACAAAACCTAAATACACTATTGCCTGTAAGTACTGTAAATATCTCCTAAACTTGCACCGTTTAGGATGTATTTACTATATATGCTGCCGCCAACGGCATCGACGCATGCGCACTGAAGGAACGGCCTGCTTCTTCAGAACCCGTGCAATGCGATGCATAACGCTCATTATGCCTTTGTCTTGCAGGTTTTTATTTTTTGGAAAAAAATTTCAGAGGTTTACAACCTCTTTAAGCAGATCCAATATACCAGGGGTTTCCAAAGTCCAGCCCGATTGTACATTTTTAAGGCCCACAGCTTATTCAGACACATGCACTGCCAGTCTGCTTGCCTTTACAAACTCGGCAGCTGTTGGCAGATATGGAGGAGACTCTGACTGGGACACAGATGTGCGGAAAGACGGGGATTACAAAAAAGATCCATGTGAAATGTATTTAAATTTTGTTCATTAACCACTTGCCTACTGGGCACTTAAACCCCCCTCCTGCCCAGACCAATTATCAGCTTTCCATGCTCTCACACTTTGAATGACAATTAGTCATGCAACACTGTAGCCATATGATTTATCTATCCTTTTTTTTCCCCCATACAAATAGAGCTTTTTTTTGGTGGTATTTAATCACCACTGGGTTTTTCATTTTTATAAAACACAACATTTTTCTTGGTTTCCGTTATAAAATTTTGCAAATTAGTAATTTTTCTTCATTCATTGGCCAAAATGTATACTGCTACATTGCTTTGGTAAAAATAACCCAACTAAGTGTATATTATTTGAGTCAACAAGCTATAGTGCCAATCATTGAAAATTGATCACACCTGATGTACTGACAGCCTATCTCATTTCTTGAGACACTAACAAGCCAGCAAAAGCACAAATACCCCAAAATGACCCCTTTTTGGAAAGTAGACATTTCAAGAGGAATGGCATGAGGCATGGTGAGTTTTTTGAAGTTGTCTTTTTATTTTTTATTTTTTTTACACACAAAGTTGTCCATTTATAAGAAATTTTCAACGCAGCATGTACCTGGCAAAAATTGCACCCCAAAATAAATTTTGCCACTCTTCCCGAGTATGGCAATACCACACGTGTGATACTTTTACACAGCCTGGCCACATACAAAGGCCCAACATTGAAATAGCACCTTCAAGCGTTCTAAGAGCATAAATTACACATCTAATTTCGCAAACACCTATTACACTTTTGAAGGTCCTGGAGCACCAGGAAAATGGAAACACCCACAAAATGACCCCATTTTGGAAAGCTAACACCCCAACGTACAGTGGTGTGGAAAAGTGTTTGCCCCCTTCCTCATTTCCTGTTCCTTTGCATGTTTGTCACACTTAAGTGTTTCGGAACATCAAACCAATTTAAACAATAGTCAAGGACAACACAAGTAAACACAAAATGCAATTTGTAAATGAAGGTGTTTATTATTAAAGGTGAAAAAAAATCCAAACCATAATGGCCCTGTGTGAAAAAGTGATTGCCCCCTAAACCTAATAACTGGTTGGGCCACCCTTAGCAGCAACAACTGCAACCAAGCGTTTGCGATAACGTGCAATGAGGCTTTTACAGCGTCCTGGAGGAATTTTGGCCCACTCATCTTTGCAGAATTGTCCTAATTCAGTTACATTAGAGGGTTTTCGAGCATGAACGCCCTTTTTAAGGTCATACCACAACATCTCAATAGGATTCAGGTCAGGACTTTGGCTAGGCCACTCCAAAGTCTTCATTTTGTTTTTCTTCAGCCATTCGGTGGTGGACTTGCTGGTGTGTTTAGGATCATTGTCCTGCTGCAGAACCCAAGTTCGTTTCAGCTTGAGTACACGAACAGATGGTCGGACATTCTCCTTCAGGATCTCTTGGTAGACAGCAGAATTCATAGTTCCTTTTATCACGGCAAGTCTTCCAGGTCCTGAAGCAGCAAAACAGCCCCAGACCATCACACTACCACCACCATATTTTACTGTTGGTATAATGTTCTTTTTCTGAAATGCAGTGTTCCTTCTACGCCAGATATACTTGGACACACACCTTCCAAAGAGTTCCACTTTTGTCTCATCGGTCAACAGAATGTTGTCCCAAAAGTCTTGGGGATCATCAAGATGTGTTGTGGAGAAATTGAGACGAGCTTTGATGTTCTTTTTGCTCAGCAGTGGTTTTCTCCTTGGAACTCTGCCATGCAGGCCATTTTTGCCCAGTCTTTTCCTGATGGTGGAGGCATGAACGCTGACCTTAACTGAGGCAAGTGAGGCCTGCAGTTCCTTGGACGTTGTTGTGGGGTCTTTTGTGACCTCTTGGATGAGTCGTCGCTGCGCTCTTGGGGTAATTTTGGACGGCCGGCCACTCCTGGGAAGGTTCACCACTGTTCCATGTCTTCGCCATTTGTGGATAATGGCTCTCACTGTGGTTCGCTGGATTCCCAAAGCTTTGGAAATGGCTTTATAACCCTTTCCAGACTGATAGATCTCAATTACTTTCTTTCTCAATTGTTCCTGAATTTCTTTGGGTCTCGGCATGATGTGTAGCTTTTAAGGATCTTCTGGTGGACCTTACTGTGTCAAGCAGCTCCTATTTAAGTGATGCCTTGATTGTGAACAGGTGTGGCAATAATCAGGCCTGGGTGTGGCTAGAGAAATTGAACTCAGGTGTGGACAACCACAGTTATAGTATGTTTTAACAAGGGGGGCAATCACTTTTTCACACAGGGCCATGATGGTTTGGATTTTTTTTCACCTTTAATAATGAACACCTTCATTTACAAATTGCATTTTGTGTTTACTTGTGTTGTCCTTGACTATTGTTTAAATTGGTTTGATGTTCCGAAACACTTAAGTGTGACAAACATGCAAAGGAATAGGAAATGAGGAAGGGGGCAAACACTTTTTCACACCACTGTATAATCTATGAGGCATAATGAGTCTTTTGAAAATGTCATTTTTTCCCCACAAGTTTTTGAAAAATGTGGAAAACAAAAATAAAATAAAAATTAGGACACTGACGGCCACTAATAGGCACTGATGGCACTGACACTGATAGACACTGTTTTGGCTGGTAACAAGCTGTAAAATAAACTCACTCCGAGCACAGATCGCTCTCCCTCCTCACCCGTGGTCTCTGTGTGAGGACGGAGAGCTGTCAATGAGAGATGATCTCATATGTTTACTTTAACCACCTTGCGACCGCCGGCTGTCAAATGATGGCCAGGCGGCGCAGCTCTCAGCGTGGGAGGGCGTCATATGACGTCCTCCCCTTCTGTGCACTCCTGGGAGCGCGCGCGGCTCCGGGAGCTCGCGCGCGCTCTCGCCGTGTCACTGGGCACCCGATGCGCGTGCCCAGCGGCCGCGATATCCGCTGGGCACCTGCGATTGCCCGGTAACACAGCGGGACCGTGGATCTGTGTGTGTAAACACACAGATCAACGGTCCAGTCAGAGGAGAGGAGCCGATGGTGTGTTCTCTGTACAGAGAAACACTGATCGGTCTCCTCCCCTTGTGAGTCCCCTCCCCCCACAGTAAGAATCACTCAAGGGAACATAATTAACCCCTCCCCGCCCCCTAGTGGTTAACCCCTTCACTGCCAGTGTCATTTATACAGGAATCAATGCATTTAAATAGCATTGATTGCTGTATAAATGACAATGGTGCCAAAAATGTGTCAAAAATGTCTGATGTGTCCGCCATAATGTCGCAGTCACAATAAAAATCGCTGATCACCGCCATTACTAGTAAAAAAAAAAAAATTTAATAAAAATGCTATAAAACTATCCCCTATTTTGTAAACGCTATAACTTTTGCGCAAACTAATCAATAATCGCTAATTGCGATTTTTTTTTACCAAAAATATGTAGACGAAAACGTATCGGCCTAAACTGAGGAAAAATATGTTTTTTTATATATTTTTTGGGGATATTTAGTATAGCAAAAAGTAAAAAATATTGTTTTTTTTTTAAATTTGTCGCTCTTCTTTTGTTTATTGCGCAAAAAATAAAAAACGCAGAGGTGATCAAATACCACCAAAAGAAAGCTCTATTTGTGGGGAAAAAATTATAACAATTTAATTTGGGTACAGTGTTGTATGACCATGCAATTGTCATTCAAAGTGTGTCAGCGCTGAAAGCTGAAAAATGGCTTGGTCAGGAAGGGGGTGAAAATGCACTGTACTGAGGTGGTTAAAAACATCTCTCATTGGACGCACCGATCACGTGGTAAATGGCCACTGTGATTGGGGACACTGCCATCACAGATTTTCCCTGATGCGCACCCGCGGGGAGCATGTTTCCAAGAGGACGTACATGGACACCCTCCCAGCAATTAAGGCCCGCGCTGTAGCAGTCTTTCGGCTAAAGCATGGGCGCAAGGTTGTTTTTTTTTTTCGGCCCACAAAATGTATGATGTGGCCCCTGTACTGAAAAGTTTAGAGACCCTTGCAATATACTCTATGTATCCAATATACTCTAAGCAAGGTAAAATATTGTGCAAGTTTGCAAAAAAGATGATACCAACATGTGGGGTATTTTCTGTGTATGGTCCTACGTAGGAAATACACTGTGATTTGACACACATGCTTGTGATCAAATAGTAACATTTAAAAGGATTTTTGTAACATATTCAGGGTGTAACATGTTACAAATGCACCCCCCCCCGAACCCCCCTTTAGGCAGCGAGTGAGGAGAGAATCTTCTCTTCCCACTTGCTGACACAATTTAAAGAAAACGCGACCGTGCGGCACTCTGCCCACCTGGATGTGTCATTCATTCACAGTGTTCTGTGAATAAATGTACAACTACCGACATCCTTTGCGGCTGTCAGCTTGAAGCGCTCAATGAACTACCATGGCTCTGTTAAGTGCTGTTGTCAGGGCCGGGACAAGGGGTGGGCAGGAGGGGCGGTTGCCCTGGGCACTGTGGTATCATGTGAGGTGGGGGGGGCACCACAAGGAGATTAGGGGGGAGGGAATTTGTGTTAAAAAGGGGAATTTGGGGGGCTTTAGGGGGTAAGAATTGTTTTAGGAGGGCAAATTTAGGGAGGGTGTGCTAGGAGTTGTGATTTGGGGGGATTTGTGTTGGGAGTGGGGATGGGACACATAATGCCCATACATCTTGGGGGGGGGGGGGGCAATTTGGCATGTTCGCCCTGGGCTCTAAATTACCTTGTCCCGCCACTGGCTGTTGTAGTTCATTGATTCTTCATGGCAGTGGGAAACTGCCTGTCCGTATGATTTATGAGCAGACAGCTTACAGTGACAGTCTGCAGGATACCTGCATGGAATCAACGATCTGCTGATCTCTGATGCAATGCTTTGCAAAAAAAAAGTAAAAAAAAAAAGCAAAAATGTTTTACCTGCAAAAATTCCATTTAAAAAAAAGGTGAACGTATCCTTTAACAGTCTGCGTTTGAGGCTGCTGGCAGCGGGCTGAACAGAGAATTACACCTGAATGTACACTATACTGCCCTCTTGCAGCCATGTGCATAAGCCCTTATGTTTCTAATTGCTTCATGAATGTGTTTAAAGCGGAGTTCCACCCAAAAGTGGAACTTCAGCTCATTTGTCTCCTCTCCCCCTCCTGTGCCACAATTGGCACCTTTCGGGGGAGGGGGGGGGACAGGATACCTGTCTTTGACAGGTATCCTGTTCCCACTTCCGGAAGTCCGTACTGCGGCCCTTGACATCAC